>CP136069.1:144276888-144876888 GCA_032622095.1 Siphonodentalium dalli | reverse complement strand
CATGCTCTGCAGCCAAAGTTGAAGTATTTGGCCACCCCAACTAGAGGTTTCATTGTACATATATATCAGTTAAGACTATCCAAAGATGTTTCATTCCCAAACTACGTGAAATAATTAACCCATTCCCGGTTATAACCAAATGTGCTTTAGCTTCGTGGCTTTGTACCTTAAAAGGCACGAAGCTAAAGCACACACCTATCAAATCATTCCTTTTCAGCCTCTACATGGAAAATAAAAGCTTAATTTGACCAGCAACGTTGAAAGACATATAACGAGCTATCAGAAATCACGTCTTTGCCATATCATATGGACACATTAACCCACAACAGGCCGACAACGGGATGTGCCGCAGCTTCGTGGCATGTGCTTTAGCTTCGTGACATGCTCTGCAGCCAAAGTTGAAGTATTTGGCCACCCTAACTGGAGGTTTCATTGTACATATATATCTGTTAATACTATCCAAAGATGTTTCCTTCCCATATTACGTGAAATAATTAACCCATCCCCGGTTATAACCAAATGTGCTTTAGCTTCGTGGCTTTGTACCTTAAAAGGCACGAAGCTAAAGCACACACCTATCAAATCATTCCTTTTCAGCCTCTACATGGAAAATAAAAGCTTAATTTGACCAGCAACGTTGAAAGACATATAACGAGCTATCAGAAATCACGTCTTTGCCATATCATGTGGACACATTAACCCACAACAGGCCGTCAACGGGATGTGCCGCAGCTTCGTGGCATGTGCTTTAGCTTCGTGACATGCTCTGCAGCCAAAGTTGAAGTATTTGGCCACCCTAACTGGAGGTTTCATTGTACATATATATCAGTTAAGACTACCCAAAGATGTTTCCTTCCCATATTACGTGAAATAATTAACCTATTCCCGGTTATAACCAAATGTGCTTTAGCTTCGTGGCTTTGTACCTTAAAAGGCACGAAGCTAAAGCACACACCTATCAAATCATTCCTTTTCAGCCTCTACATGGAAAATAAAAGCTTAATTTGACCAGCAACGTTGAAAGACATATAACGAGCTATCAGAAATCACGTCTTTGCCATATCATATGGACACATTAACCCACAACAGGCCGACAACGGGATGTGCCGCAGCTTCGTGGCATGTGCTTTAGCTTCGTGACATGCTCTGCAGCCAAAGTTGAAGTATTTGGCCACCCTAACTGGAGGTTTCATTGTACATATATATCAGTTAAGACTACCCAAAGATGTTTCCTTCCCATATTACGTGAAATAATTAACCTATTCCCGGTTATAACCAAATGTGCTTTAGCTTCGTGGCTTTGTACCTTAAAAGGCACGAAGCTAAAGCACACACCTATCAAATCATTCCTTTTCAGCCTCTACATGGAAAATAAAAGCTTAATTTGACCAGCAACGTTGAAAGACATATAACGAGCTATCAGAAATCACGTCTTTGCCATATCATATGGACACATTAACCCACAACAGGCCGTCAACGGGATGTGCCGCAGCTTCGTGGCATGTGCTTTAGCTTCGTGACATGCTCTGCAGCCAAAGTTGAAGTATTTGGCCACCCTAACTGGAGGTTTCATTGTACATATATATCAGTTAAAACTACCCAAAGATGTTTCCTTCCCATATTACGTGAAATAATTAACCTATTCCCGGGTATTACCAAATGTGCTTTAGCTTCGTGGCTTTGTACCTTAAAAGGCACGAAGCTAAAGCACACACCTATCAAATCATTCCTTTTCAGCCTCTACATGGAAAATAAAAGCTTAATTTGACCAGCAACGTTGAAAGACATATAACGAGCTATCAGAAATCACGTCTTTGCCATATCATATGGACACATTAACCCACAACAGGCCGACAGCGGGATGTGCCGCAGCTTCGTGGCATGTGCTTTAGCTTCGTGACATGCTCTGCAGCCAAAGTTGAAGTATTTGGCCACCCTAACTGGAGGTTTCATTGTACATATATATCTGTTAATACTATCCAAAGATGTTTCCTTCCCATATTACGTGAAATAATTAACCCATCCCCGGTTATAACCAAATGTGCTTTAGCTTCGTGGCTTTGTACCTTAAAAGGCACGAAGCTAAAGCACACACCTATCAAATCATTCCTTTTCAGCCTCTACATGGAAAATAAAAGCTTAATTTGACCAGTAACGTTGAAAGACATATAACGAGCTATCAGAAATCACGTCTTTGCCATATCATGTGGACACATTAACACACAACAGGCCGTCAACGGGATGTGCCGCAGCTTCGTGGCATGTGCTTTAGCTTCGTGACATGCTCTGCAGCCAAAGTTGAAGTATTTGGCCACCCTAACTGGAGGTTTCATTGTACATATATATCAGTTAAGACTACCCAAAGATGTTTCCTTCCCATATTACGTGAAATAATTAACCTATTCCCGGTTATAACCAAATGTGCTTTAGCTTCGTGGCTTTGTACCTTAAAAGGCACGAAGCTAAAGCACACACCTATCAAATCATTCCTTTTCAGCCTCTACATGGAAAATAAAAGCTTAATTTGACCAGCAACGTTGAAAGACATATAACGAGCTATCAGAAATCACGTCTTTGCCATATCATATGGACACATTAACCCACAACAGGCCGACAGCGGGATGTGCCGCAGCTTCGTGGCATGTGCTTTAGCTTCGTGACATGCTCTGCAGCCAAAGTTGAAGTATTTGGCCACCCCAACTAGAGGTTTCATTGTACATATATATCAGTTAAGACTACCCAAAGATGTTTCCTTCCCATATTACGTGAAATAATTAACCTATTCCCGGTTATAACCAAATGTGCTTTAGCTTCGTGGCTTTGTACCTTAAAAGGCACGAAGCTAAAGCACACACCTATCAAATCATTCCTTTTCAGCCTCTACATGGAAAATAAAAGCTTAATTTGACCAGCAACGTTGAAAGACATATAACGAGCTATCAGAAATCACGTCTTTGCCATATCATGTGGACACATTAACACACAACAGGCCGTCAACGGGATGTGCCGCAGCTTCGTGGCATGTGCTTTAGCTTCGTGACATGCTCTGCAGCCAAAGTTGAAGTATTTGGCCACCCTAACTGGAGGTTTCATTGTACATATATATCAGTTAAGACTACCGAAAGATGTTTCCTTCCCATATTACGTGAAATAATTAACCTATTCCCGGTTATAACCAAATGTGCTTTAGCTTCGTGGCTTTGTACCTTAAAAGGCACGAAGCTAAAGCACACACCTATCAAATCATTCCTTTTCAGCCTCTACATGGAAAATAAAAGCTTAATTTGACCAGCAACGTTGAAAGACATATAACGAGCTATCAGAAATCACGTCTTTGCCATATCATATGGACACATTAACCCACAACAGGCCGACAACGGGATGTGCCGCAGCTTCGTGGCATGTGCTTTAGCTTCGTGACATGCTCTGCAGCCAAAGTTGAAGTATTTGGCCACCCTAACTGGAGGTTTCATTGTACATATATATCAGTTAAGACTACCCAAAGATGTTTCCTTCCCATATTACGTGAAATAATTAACCTATTCCCGGTTATAACCAAATGTGCTTTAGCTTCGTGGCTTTGTACCTTAAAAGGCACGAAGCTAAAGCACACACCTATCAAATCATTCCTTTTCAGCCTCTACATGGAAAATAAAAGCTTAATTTGACCAGCAACGTTGAAAGACATATAACGAGCTATCAGAAATCACGTCTTTGCCATATCATATGGACACATTAACCCACAACAGGCCGTCAACGGGATGTGCCGCAGCTTCGTGGCATGTGCTTTAGCTTCGTGACATGCTCTGCAGCCAAAGTTGAAGTATTTGGCCACCCTAACTGGAGGTTTCATTGTACATATATATCAGTTAAAACTACCCAAAGATGTTTCCTTCCCATATTACGTGAAATAATTAACCTATTCCCGGGTATTACCAAATGTGCTTTAGCTTCGTGGCTTTGTACCTTAAAAGGCACGAAGCTAAAGCACACACCTATCAAATCATTCCTTTTCAGCCTCTACATGGAAAATAAAAGCTTAATTTGACCAGCAACGTTGAAAGACATATAACGAGCTATCAGAAATCACGTCTTTGCCATATCATATGGACACATTAACCCACAACAGGCCGACAACGGGATGTGCCGCAGCTTCGTGGCATGTGCTTTAGCTTCGTGACATGCTCTGCAGCCAAAGTTGAAGTATTTGGCCACCCTAACTGGAGGTTTCATTGTACATATATATCTGTTAATACTATCCAAAGATGTTTCCTTCCCATATTACGTGAAATAATTAACCCATCCCCGGTTATAACCAAATGTGCTTTAGCTTCGTGGCTTTGTACCTTAAAAGGCACGAAGCTAAAGCACACACCTATCAAATCATTCCTTTTCAGCCTCTACATGGAAAATAAAAGCTTAATTTGACCAGTAACGTTGAAAGACATATAACGAGCTATCAGAAATCACGTCTTTGCCATATCATGTGGACACATTAACACACAACAGGCCGTCAACGGGATGTGCCGCAGCTTCGTGGCATGTGCTTTAGCTTCGTGACATGCTCTGCAGCCAAAGTTGAAGTATTTGGCCACCCTAACTGGAGGTTTCATTGTACATATATATCAGTTAAGACTACCCAAAGATGTTTCCTTCCCATATTACGTGAAATAATTAACCTATTCCCGGTTATAACCAAATGTGCTTTAGCTTCGTGGCTTTGTACCTTAAAAGGCACGAAGCTAAAGCACACACCTATCAAATCATTCCTTTTCAGCCTCTACATGGAAAATAAAAGCTTAATTTGACCAGCAACGTTGAAAGACATATAACGAGCTATCAGAAATCACGTCTTTGCCATATCATATGGACACATTAACCCACAACAGGCCGACAGCGGGATGTGCCGCAGCTTCGTGGCATGTGCTTTAGCTTCGTGACATGCTCTGCAGCCAAAGTTGAAGTATTTGGCCACCCCAACTAGAGGTTTCATTGTACATATATATCAGTTAAGACTACCCAAAGATGTTTCCTTCCCATATTACGTGAAATAATTAACCTATTCCCGGTTATAACCAAATGTGCTTTAGCTTCGTGGCTTTGTACCTTAAAAGGCACGAAGCTAAAGCACACACCTATCAAATCATTCCTTTTCAGCCTCTACATGGAAAATAAAAGCTTAATTTGACCAGCAACGTTGAAAGACATATAACGAGCTATCAGAAATCACGTCTTTGCCATATCATGTGGACACATTAACACACAACAGGCCGTCAACGGGATGTGCCGCAGCTTCGTGGCATGTGCTTTAGCTTCGTGACATGCTCTGCAGCCAAAGTTGAAGTATTTGGCCACCCTAACTGGAGGTTTCATTGTACATATATATCAGTTAAGACTACCGAAAGATGTTTCCTTCCCATATTACGTGAAATAATTAACCTATTCCCGGTTATAACCAAATGTGCTTTAGCTTCGTGGCTTTGTACCTTAAAAGGCACGAAGCTAAAGCACACACCTATCAAATCATTCCTTTTCAGCCTCTACATGGAAAATAAAAGCTTAATTTGACCAGCAACGTTGAAAGACATATAACGAGCTATCAGAAATCACGTCTTTGCCATATCATGTGGACACATTAACACACAACAGGCCGTCAACGGGATGTGCCGCAGCTTCGTGGCATGTGCTTTAGCTTCGTGACATGCTCTGCAGCCAAAGTTGAAGTATTTGGCCACCCTAACTGGAGGTTTCATTGTACATATATATCTGTTAATACTATCCAAAGATGTTTCCTTCCCATATTACGTGAAATAATTAACCTATTCCCGGTTATAACCAAATGTGCTTTAGCTTCGTGGCTTTGTACCTTAAAAGGCACGAAGCTAAAGCACACACCTATCAAATCATTCCTTTTCAGCCTCTACATGGAAAATAAAAGCTTAATTTGACCAGCAACGTTGAAAGACATATAACGAGCTATCAGAAATCACGTCTTTGCCATATCATGTGGACACATTAACACACAACAGGCCGTCAACGGGATGTGCCGCAGCTTCGTGGCATGTGCTTTAGCTTCGTGACATGCTCTGCAGCCAAAGTTGAAGTATTTGGCCACCCCAACTAGAGGTTTCATTGTACATATATATCAGTTAAGACTATCCAAAGATGTTTCATTCCCAAACTACGTGAAATAATTAACCCATTCCCGGTTATAACCAAATGTGCTTTAGCTTCGTGGCTTTGTACCTTAAAAGGCACGAAGCTAAAGCACACACCTATCAAATCATTCCTTTTCAGCCTCTACATGGAAAATAAAAGCTTAATTTGACCAGCAACGTTGAAAGACATATAACGAGCTATCAGAAATCACGTCTTTGCCATATCATGTGGACACATTAACACACAACAGGCCGTCAACGGGATGTGCCGCAGCTTCGTGGCATGTGCTTTAGCTTCGTGACATGCTCTGCAGCCAAAGTTGAAGTATTTGGCCACCCCAACTAGAGGTTTCATTGTACATATATATCAGTTAAGACTATCCAAAGATGTTTCATTCCCAAACTACGTGAAATAATTAACCCATTCCCGGTTATAACCAAATGTGCTTTAGCTTCGTGGCTTTGTACCTTAAAAGGCACGAAGCTAAAGCACACACCTATCAAATCATTCCTTTTCAGCCTCTACATGGAAAATAAAAGCTTAATTTGACCAGCAACGTTGAAAGACATATAACGAGCTATCAGAAATCACGTCTTTGCCATATCATGTGGACACATTAACACACAACAGGCCGTCAACGGGATGTGCCGCAGCTTCGTGGCATGTGCTTTAGCTTCGTGACATGCTCTGCAGCCAAAGTTGAAGTATTTGGCCACCCTAACTGGAGGTTTCATTGTACATATATATCTGTTAATACTATCCAAAGATGTTTCCTTCCCATATTACGTGAAATAATTAACCCATCCCCGGTTATAACCAAATGTGCTTTAGCTTCGTGGCTTTGTACCTTAAAATGCACGAAGCTAAAGCACACACCTATCAAATCATTCCTTTTCAGCCTCTACATGGAAAATAAAATCTTAATTTGACCAGCAACGTTGAAAGACATATAGCGAGCTATCAGAAATCACGTCTTTGCCATATCATGTGGACACATTAACACACAACAGGCCGTCAACGGGATGTGCCGCAGCTTCGTGGCATGTGCTTTAGCTTCGTGACATGCTCTGCAGCCAAAGTTGAAGTATTTGGCCACCCTAACTGGAGGTTTCATTGTACATATATATCAGTTAAGACTACCCAAAGATGTTTCCTTCCCATATTACGTGAAATAATTAACCTATTCCCGGTTATAACCAAATGTGCTTTAGCTTCGTGGCTTTGTACCTTAAAAGGCACGAAGCTAAAGCACACACCTATCAAATCATTCCTTTTCAGCCTCTACATGGAAAATAAAAGCTTAATTGACCAGCAACGTTGAAAGACATATAACGAGCTATCAGAAATCACGTCTTTGCCATATCATATGGACACATTAACCCACAACAGGCCGACAACGGGATGTGCCGCAGCTTCGTGGCATGTGCTTTAGCTTCGTGACATGCTCTGCAGCCAAAGTTGAAGTATTTGGCCACCCTAACTGGAGGTTTCATTGTACATATATATCTGTTAATACTATCCAAAGATGTTTCCTTCCCATATTACGTGAAATAATTAACCCATCCCCGGTTATAACCAAATGTGCTTTAGCTTCGTGGCTTTGTACCTTAAAAGGCACGAAGCTAAAGCACACACCTATCAAATCATTCCTTTTCAGCCTCTACATGGAAAATAAAAGCTTAATTTGACCAGCAACGTTGAAAGACATATAACGAGCTATCAGAAATCTCGTCTTTGCCATATCATATGGACACATTAACCCACAATAGGCCGTCAACGGGATGTGCCGCAGCTTCGTGGCATGTGCTTTAGCTTCGTGACATGCTCTGCAGCCAAAGTTGAAGTATTTGGCCACCCCAACTAGAGGTTTCATTGTACATATATATATCAGTTAAGACTATCCAAAGATGTTTCATTCCCAAACTACGTGAAATAATTAACCCATTCCCGGTTATAACCAAATGTGCTTTAGCTTCGTGGCTTTGTACCTTAAAAGGCACGAAGCTAAAGCACACACCTATCAAATCATTCCTTTTCAGCCTCTACATGGAAAATAAAAGCTTAATTTGACCAGCAACGTTGAAAGACATATAACGAGCTATCAGAAATCACGTCTTTGCCATATCATGTGGACACATTAACCCACAACAGGCCGTCAACGGGATGTGCCGCAGCTTCGTGGCATGTGCTTTAGCTTCGTGACATGCTCTGCAGCCAAAGTTGAAGTATTTGGCCACCCTAACTGGAGGTTTCATTGTACATATATATCAGTTAAGACTACCCAAAGATGTTTCCTTCCCATATTACGTGAAATAATTAACCTATTCCCGGTTATAACCAAATGTGCTTTAGCTTCGTGGCTTTGTACCTTAAAAGGCACGAAGCTAAAGCACACACCTATCAAATCATTCCTTTTCAGCCTCTACATGGAAAATAAAAGCTTAATTTGACCAGCAACGTTGAAAGACATATAACGAGCTATCAGAAATCACGTCTTTGCCATATCATGTGGACACATTAACACACAACAGGCCGTCAACGGGATGTGCCGCAGCTTCGTGGCATGTGCTTTAGCTTCGTGACATGCTCTGCAGCCAAAGTTGAAGTATTTGGCCACCCCAACTAGAGGTTTCATTGTACATATATATCAGTTAAGACTATCCAAAGATGTTTCATTCCCAAACTACGTGAAATAATTAACCCATTCCCGGTTATAACCAAATGTGCTTTAGCTTCGTGGCTTTGTACCTTAAAAGGCACGAAGCTAAAGCACACACCTATCAAATCATTCCTTTTCAGCCTCTACATGGAAAATAAAAGCTTAATTTGACCAGCAACGTTGAAAGACATATAACGAGCTATCAGAAATCACGTCTTTGCCATATCATGTGGACACATTAACACACAACAGGCCGTCAACGGGATGTGCCGCAGCTTCGTGGCATGTGCTTTAGCTTCGTGACATGCTCTGCAGCCAAAGTTGAAGTATTTGGCCACCCCAACTAGAGGTTTCATTGTACATATATATCAGTTAAGACTATCCAAAGATGTTTCATTCCCAAACTACGTGAAATAATTAACCCATTCCCGGTTATAACCAAATGTGCTTTAGCTTCGTGGCTTTGTACCTTAAAAGGCACGAAGCTAAAGCACACACCTATCAAATCATTCCTTTTCAGCCTCTACATGGAAAATAAAAGCTTAATTTGACCAGCAACGTTGAAAGACATATAACGAGCTATCAGAAATCACGTCTTTGCCATATCATATGGACACATTAACCCACAACAGGCCGACAACGGGATGTGCCGCAGCTTCGTGGCATGTGCTTTAGCTTCGTGACATGCTCTGCAGCCAAAGTTGAAGTATTTGGCCACCCTAACTGGAGGTTTCATTGTACATATATATCTGTTAATACTATCCAAAGATGTTTCCTTCCCATATTACGTGAAATAATTAACCCATCCCCGGTTATAACCAAATGTGCTTTAGCTTCGTGGCTTTGTACCTTAAAAGGCACGAAGCTAAAGCACACACCTATCAAATCATTCCTTTTCAGCCTCTACATGGAAAATAAAAGCTTAATTTGACCAGCAACGTTGAAAGACATATAACGAGCTATCAGAAATCACGTCTTTGCCATATCATGTGGACACATTAACCCACAACAGGCCGTCAACGGGATGTGCCGCAGCTTCGTGGCATGTGCTTTAGCTTCGTGACATGCTCTGCAGCCAAAGTTGAAGTATTTGGCCACCCTAACTGGAGGTTTCATTGTACATATATATCAGTTAAGACTACCCAAAGATGTTTCCTTCCCATATTACGTGAAATAATTAACCTATTCCCGGTTATAACCAAATGTGCTTTAGCTTCGTGGCTTTGTACCTTAAAAGGCACGAAGCTAAAGCACACACCTATCAAATCATTCCTTTTCAGCCTCTACATGGAAAATAAAAGCTTAATTTGACCAGCAACGTTGAAAGACATATAACGAGCTATCAGAAATCACGTCTTTGCCATATCATATGGACACATTAACCCACAACAGGCCGACAACGGGATGTGCCGCAGCTTCGTGGCATGTGCTTTAGCTTCGTGACATGCTCTGCAGCCAAAGTTGAAGTATTTGGCCACCCTAACTGGAGGTTTCATTGTACATATATATCAGTTAAGACTACCCAAAGATGTTTCCTTCCCATATTACGTGAAATAATTAACCTATTCCCGGTTATAACCAAATGTGCTTTAGCTTCGTGGCTTTGTACCTTAAAAGGCACGAAGCTAAAGCACACACCTATCAAATCATTCCTTTTCAGCCTCTACATGGAAAATAAAAGCTTAATTTGACCAGCAACGTTGAAAGACATATAACGAGCTATCAGAAATCACGTCTTTGCCATATCATATGGACACATTAACCCACAACAGGCCGTCAACGGGATGTGCCGCAGCTTCGTGGCATGTGCTTTAGCTTCGTGACATGCTCTGCAGCCAAAGTTGAAGTATTTGGCCACCCTAACTGGAGGTTTCATTGTACATATATATCAGTTAAGACTACCCAAAGATGTTTCCTTCCCATATTACGTGAAATAATTAACCTATTCCCGGTTATAACCAAATGTGCTTTAGCTTCGTGGCTTTGTACCTTAAAAGGCACGAAGCTAAAGCACACACCTATCAAATCATTCCTTTTCAGCCTCTACATGGAAAATAAAAGCTTAATTTGACCAGCAACGTTGAAAGACATATAACGAGCTATCAGAAATCACGTCTTTGCCATATCATGTGGACACATTAACACACAACAGGCCGTCAACGGGATGTGCCGCAGCTTCGTGGCATGTGCTTTAGCTTCGTGACATGCTCTGCAGCCAAAGTTGAAGTATTTGGCCACCCTAACTGGAGGTTTCATTGTACATATATATCAGTTAAGACTACCGAAAGATGTTTCCTTCCCATATTACGTGAAATAATTAACCTATTCCCGGTTATAACCAAATGTGCTTTAGCTTCGTGGCTTTGTACCTTAAAAGGCACGAAGCTAAAGCACACACCTATCAAATCATTCCTTTTCAGCCTCTACATGGAAAATAAAAGCTTAATTTGACCAGCAACGTTGAAAGACATATAACGAGCTATCAGAAATCACGTCTTTGCCATATCATATGGACACATTAACCCACAACAGGCCGACAACGGGATGTGCCGCAGCTTCGTGGCATGTGCTTTAGCTTCGTGACATGCTCTGCAGCCAAAGTTGAAGTATTTGGCCACCCTAACTGGAGGTTTCATTGTACATATATATCAGTTAAGACTACCCAAAGATGTTTCCTTCCCATATTACGTGAAATAATTAACCTATTCCCGGTTATAACCAAATGTGCTTTAGCTTCGTGGCTTTGTACCTTAAAAGGCACGAAGCTAAAGCACACACCTATCAAATCATTCCTTTTCAGCCTCTACATGGAAAATAAAAGCTTAATTTGACCAGCAACGTTGAAAGACATATAACGAGCTATCAGAAATCACGTCTTTGCCATATCATATGGACACATTAACCCACAACAGGCCGTCAACGGGATGTGCCGCAGCTTCGTGGCATGTGCTTTAGCTTCGTGACATGCTCTGCAGCCAAAGTTGAAGTATTTGGCCACCCTAACTGGAGGTTTCATTGTACATATATATCAGTTAAAACTACCCAAAGATGTTTCCTTCCCATATTACGTGAAATAATTAACCTATTCCCGGGTATTACCAAATGTGCTTTAGCTTCGTGGCTTTGTACCTTAAAAGGCACGAAGCTAAAGCACACACCTATCAAATCATTCCTTTTCAGCCTCTACATGGAAAATAAAAGCTTAATTTGACCAGCAACGTTGAAAGACATATAACGAGCTATCAGAAATCACGTCTTTGCCATATCATATGGACACATTAACCCACAACAGGCCGACAACGGGATGTGCCGCAGCTTCGTGGCATGTGCTTTAGCTTCGTGACATGCTCTGCAGCCAAAGTTGAAGTATTTGGCCACCCTAACTGGAGGTTTCATTGTACATATATATCTGTTAATACTATCCAAAGATGTTTCCTTCCCATATTACGTGAAATAATTAACCCATCCCCGGTTATAACCAAATGTGCTTTAGCTTCGTGGCTTTGTACCTTAAAAGGCACGAAGCTAAAGCACACACCTATCAAATCATTCCTTTTCAGCCTCTACATGGAAAATAAAAGCTTAATTTGACCAGTAACGTTGAAAGACATATAACGAGCTATCAGAAATCACGTCTTTGCCATATCATGTGGACACATTAACACACAACAGGCCGTCAACGGGATGTGCCGCAGCTTCGTGGCATGTGCTTTAGCTTCGTGACATGCTCTGCAGCCAAAGTTGAAGTATTTGGCCACCCTAACTGGAGGTTTCATTGTACATATATATCAGTTAAGACTACCCAAAGATGTTTCCTTCCCATATTACGTGAAATAATTAACCTATTCCCGGTTATAACCAAATGTGCTTTAGCTTCGTGGCTTTGTACCTTAAAAGGCACGAAGCTAAAGCACACACCTATCAAATCATTCCTTTTCAGCCTCTACATGGAAAATAAAAGCTTAATTTGACCAGCAACGTTGAAAGACATATAACGAGCTATCAGAAATCACGTCTTTGCCATATCATATGGACACATTAACCCACAACAGGCCGACAGCGGGATGTGCCGCAGCTTCGTGGCATGTGCTTTAGCTTCGTGACATGCTCTGCAGCCAAAGTTGAAGTATTTGGCCACCCCAACTAGAGGTTTCATTGTACATATATATCAGTTAAGACTACCCAAAGATGTTTCCTTCCCATATTACGTGAAATAATTAACCTATTCCCGGTTATAACCAAATGTGCTTTAGCTTCGTGGCTTTGTACCTTAAAAGGCACGAAGCTAAAGCACACACCTATCAAATCATTCCTTTTCAGCCTCTACATGGAAAATAAAAGCTTAATTTGACCAGCAACGTTGAAAGACATATAACGAGCTATCAGAAATCACGTCTTTGCCATATCATGTGGACACATTAACACACAACAGGCCGTCAACGGGATGTGCCGCAGCTTCGTGGCATGTGCTTTAGCTTCGTGACATGCTCTGCAGCCAAAGTTGAAGTATTTGGCCACCCTAACTGGAGGTTTCATTGTACATATATATCAGTTAAGACTACCGAAAGATGTTTCCTTCCCATATTACGTGAAATAATTAACCTATTCCCGGTTATAACCAAATGTGCTTTAGCTTCGTGGCTTTGTACCTTAAAAGGCACGAAGCTAAAGCACACACCTATCAAATCATTCCTTTTCAGCCTCTACATGGAAAATAAAAGCTTAATTTGACCAGCAACGTTGAAAGACATATAACGAGCTATCAGAAATCACGTCTTTGCCATATCATGTGGACACATTAACACACAACAGGCCGTCAACGGGATGTGCCGCAGCTTCGTGGCATGTGCTTTAGCTTCGTGACATGCTCTGCAGCCAAAGTTGAAGTATTTGGCCACCCTAACTGGAGGTTTCATTGTACATATATATCTGTTAATACTATCCAAAGATGTTTCCTTCCCATATTACGTGAAATAATTAACCTATTCCCGGTTATAACCAAATGTGCTTTAGCTTCGTGGCTTTGTACCTTAAAAGGCACGAAGCTAAAGCACACACCTATCAAATCATTCCTTTTCAGCCTCTACATGGAAAATAAAAGCTTAATTTGACCAGCAACGTTGAAAGACATATAACGAGCTATCAGAAATCACGTCTTTGCCATATCATGTGGACACATTAACACACAACAGGCCGTCAACGGGATGTGCCGCAGCTTCGTGGCATGTGCTTTAGCTTCGTGACATGCTCTGCAGCCAAAGTTGAAGTATTTGGCCACCCCAACTAGAGGTTTCATTGTACATATATATCAGTTAAGACTATCCAAAGATGTTTCATTCCCAAACTACGTGAAATAATTAACCCATTCCCGGTTATAACCAAATGTGCTTTAGCTTCGTGGCTTTGTACCTTAAAAGGCACGAAGCTAAAGCACACACCTATCAAATCATTCCTTTTCAGCCTCTACATGGAAAATAAAAGCTTAATTTGACCAGCAACGTTGAAAGACATATAACGAGCTATCAGAAATCACGTCTTTGCCATATCATATGGACACATTAACCCACAACAGGCCGTCAACGGGATGTGCCGCAGCTTCGTGGCATGTGCTTTAGCTTCGTGACATGCTCTGCAGCCAAAGTTGAAGTATTTGGCCACCCTAACTGGAGGTTTCATTGTACATATATATCAGTTAAAACTACCCAAAGATGTTTCCTTCCCATATTACGTGAAATAATTAACCTATTCCCGGGTATTACCAAATGTGCTTTAGCTTCGTGGCTTTGTACCTTAAAAGGCACGAAGCTAAAGCACACACCTATCAAATCATTCCTTTTCAGCCTCTACATGGAAAATAAAAGCTTAATTTGACCAGCAACGTTGAAAGACATATAACGAGCTATCAGAAATCACGTCTTTGCCATATCATATGGACACATTAACCCACAACAGGCCGACAACGGGATGTGCCGCAGCTTCGTGGCATGTGCTTTAGCTTCGTGACATGCTCTGCAGCCAAAGTTGAAGTATTTGGCCACCCTAACTGGAGGTTTCATTGTACATATATATCTGTTAATACTATCCAAAGATGTTTCCTTCCCATATTACGTGAAATAATTAACCCATCCCCGGTTATAACCAAATGTGCTTTAGCTTCGTGGCTTTGTACCTTAAAAGGCACGAAGCTAAAGCACACACCTATCAAATCATTCCTTTTCAGCCTCTACATGGAAAATAAAAGCTTAATTTGACCAGTAACGTTGAAAGACATATAACGAGCTATCAGAAATCACGTCTTTGCCATATCATGTGGACACATTAACACACAACAGGCCGTCAACGGGATGTGCCGCAGCTTCGTGGCATGTGCTTTAGCTTCGTGACATGCTCTGCAGCCAAAGTTGAAGTATTTGGCCACCCTAACTGGAGGTTTCATTGTACATATATATCAGTTAAGACTACCCAAAGATGTTTCCTTCCCATATTACGTGAAATAATTAACCTATTCCCGGTTATAACCAAATGTGCTTTAGCTTCGTGGCTTTGTACCTTAAAAGGCACGAAGCTAAAGCACACACCTATCAAATCATTCCTTTTCAGCCTCTACATGGAAAATAAAAGCTTAATTTGACCAGCAACGTTGAAAGACATATAACGAGCTATCAGAAATCACGTCTTTGCCATATCATATGGACACATTAACCCACAACAGGCCGACAGCGGGATGTGCCGCAGCTTCGTGGCATGTGCTTTAGCTTCGTGACATGCTCTGCAGCCAAAGTTGAAGTATTTGGCCACCCCAACTAGAGGTTTCATTGTACATATATATCAGTTAAGACTACCCAAAGATGTTTCCTTCCCATATTACGTGAAATAATTAACCTATTCCCGGTTATAACCAAATGTGCTTTAGCTTCGTGGCTTTGTACCTTAAAAGGCACGAAGCTAAAGCACACACCTATCAAATCATTCCTTTTCAGCCTCTACATGGAAAATAAAAGCTTAATTTGACCAGCAACGTTGAAAGACATATAACGAGCTATCAGAAATCACGTCTTTGCCATATCATGTGGACACATTAACACACAACAGGCCGTCAACGGGATGTGCCGCAGCTTCGTGGCATGTGCTTTAGCTTCGTGACATGCTCTGCAGCCAAAGTTGAAGTATTTGGCCACCCTAACTGGAGGTTTCATTGTACATATATATCAGTTAAGACTACCGAAAGATGTTTCCTTCCCATATTACGTGAAATAATTAACCTATTCCCGGTTATAACCAAATGTGCTTTAGCTTCGTGGCTTTGTACCTTAAAAGGCACGAAGCTAAAGCACACACCTATCAAATCATTCCTTTTCAGCCTCTACATGGAAAATAAAAGCTTAATTTGACCAGCAACGTTGAAAGACATATAACGAGCTATCAGAAATCACGTCTTTGCCATATCATGTGGACACATTAACACACAACAGGCCGTCAACGGGATGTGCCGCAGCTTCGTGGCATGTGCTTTAGCTTCGTGACATGCTCTGCAGCCAAAGTTGAAGTATTTGGCCACCCTAACTGGAGGTTTCATTGTACATATATATCTGTTAATACTATCCAAAGATGTTTCCTTCCCATATTACGTGAAATAATTAACCTATTCCCGGTTATAACCAAATGTGCTTTAGCTTCGTGGCTTTGTACCTTAAAAGGCACGAAGCTAAAGCACACACCTATCAAATCATTCCTTTTCAGCCTCTACATGGAAAATAAAAGCTTAATTTGACCAGCAACGTTGAAAGACATATAACGAGCTATCAGAAATCACGTCTTTGCCATATCATGTGGACACATTAACACACAACAGGCCGTCAACGGGATGTGCCGCAGCTTCGTGGCATGTGCTTTAGCTTCGTGACATGCTCTGCAGCCAAAGTTGAAGTATTTGGCCACCCCAACTAGAGGTTTCATTGTACATATATATCAGTTAAGACTATCCAAAGATGTTTCATTCCCAAACTACGTGAAATAATTAACCCATTCCCGGTTATAACCAAATGTGCTTTAGCTTCGTGGCTTTGTACCTTAAAAGGCACGAAGCTAAAGCACACACCTATCAAATCATTCCTTTTCAGCCTCTACATGGAAAATAAAAGCTTAATTTGACCAGCAACGTTGAAAGACATATAACGAGCTATCAGAAATCACGTCTTTGCCATATCATGTGGACACATTAACACACAACAGGCCGTCAACGGGATGTGCCGCAGCTTCGTGGCATGTGCTTTAGCTTCGTGACATGCTCTGCAGCCAAAGTTGAAGTATTTGGCCACCCCAACTAGAGGTTTCATTGTACATATATATCAGTTAAGACTATCCAAAGATGTTTCATTCCCAAACTACGTGAAATAATTAACCCATTCCCGGTTATAACCAAATGTGCTTTAGCTTCGTGGCTTTGTACCTTAAAAGGCACGAAGCTAAAGCACACACCTATCAAATCATTCCTTTTCAGCCTCTACATGGAAAATAAAAGCTTAATTTGACCAGCAACGTTGAAAGACATATAACGAGCTATCAGAAATCACGTCTTTGCCATATCATGTGGACACATTAACACACAACAGGCCGTCAACGGGATGTGCCGCAGCTTCGTGGCATGTGCTTTAGCTTCGTGACATGCTCTGCAGCCAAAGTTGAAGTATTTGGCCACCCTAACTGGAGGTTTCATTGTACATATATATCTGTTAATACTATCCAAAGATGTTTCCTTCCCATATTACGTGAAATAATTAACCCATCCCCGGTTATAACCAAATGTGCTTTAGCTTCGTGGCTTTGTACCTTAAAATGCACGAAGCTAAAGCACACACCTATCAAATCATTCCTTTTCAGCCTCTACATGGAAAATAAAATCTTAATTTGACCAGCAACGTTGAAAGACATATAGCGAGCTATCAGAAATCACGTCTTTGCCATATCATGTGGACACATTAACACACAACAGGCCGTCAACGGGATGTGCCGCAGCTTCGTGGCATGTGCTTTAGCTTCGTGACATGCTCTGCAGCCAAAGTTGAAGTATTTGGCCACCCTAACTGGAGGTTTCATTGTACATATATATCAGTTAAGACTACCCAAAGATGTTTCCTTCCCATATTACGTGAAATAATTAACCTATTCCCGGTTATAACCAAATGTGCTTTAGCTTCGTGGCTTTGTACCTTAAAAGGCACGAAGCTAAAGCACACACCTATCAAATCATTCCTTTTCAGCCTCTACATGGAAAATAAAAGCTTAATTGACCAGCAACGTTGAAAGACATATAACGAGCTATCAGAAATCACGTCTTTGCCATATCATATGGACACATTAACCCACAACAGGCCGACAACGGGATGTGCCGCAGCTTCGTGGCATGTGCTTTAGCTTCGTGACATGCTCTGCAGCCAAAGTTGAAGTATTTGGCCACCCTAACTGGAGGTTTCATTGTACATATATATCTGTTAATACTATCCAAAGATGTTTCCTTCCCATATTACGTGAAATAATTAACCCATCCCCGGTTATAACCAAATGTGCTTTAGCTTCGTGGCTTTGTACCTTAAAAGGCACGAAGCTAAAGCACACACCTATCAAATCATTCCTTTTCAGCCTCTACATGGAAAATAAAAGCTTAATTTGACCAGCAACGTTGAAAGACATATAACGAGCTATCAGAAATCTCGTCTTTGCCATATCATATGGACACATTAACCCACAATAGGCCGTCAACGGGATGTGCCGCAGCTTCGTGGCATGTGCTTTAGCTTCGTGACATGCTCTGCAGCCAAAGTTGAAGTATTTGGCCACCCCAACTAGAGGTTTCATTGTACATATATATATCAGTTAAGACTATCCAAAGATGTTTCATTCCCAAACTACGTGAAATAATTAACCCATTCCCGGTTATAACCAAATGTGCTTTAGCTTCGTGGCTTTGTACCTTAAAAGGCACGAAGCTAAAGCACATACCTATCAAATCATTCCTTTTCAGCCTCTACATGGAAAATAAAAGCTTAATTTGACCAGTAACGTTGAAAGACATATAACGAGCTGTCAGAAATCTCGTCTTTGCCATATCATATGGACACATTAACCCACAATAGGCCGTCAACGGGATGTGCCGCAGCTTCGTGGCATGTGCTTTAGCTTCGTGACATGCTCTGCAGCCAAAGTTGAAGTATTTGGCCACCCCAACTAGAGGTTTCATTGTACATATATATCAGTTAAGACTATCCAAAGATGTTTCATTCCCAAACAACGTGAAATAATTAACCCTTCCCCGGTTATAACCAAATGTGCTTTAGCTTCGTGGCTTTGTACATTAAAAGACACCCCAAGCTAAAGCACATATTGCTTTATAACCATATTTCAAGTATTTGGTGACTACAACTGGACGTTTTATTGTAGATACATATCAGTTAAGACTATCCAATGATCTTTCCTTCCCAAACTACGTCAATTAATTAACCCATTCCCGGTTATAACCAAATGTGCTTTAGCTTCGTAGCTTTTAAGGTACAAATCTGTACCTTATAAGCCACGAAGCTAAGGCACATGCATGCTTTACGGGCATATTTCAAGTTTTTGAGGACCGTAACAACACGTTTTATTATGGATACGTAACATTTAAGACTATCCAAAGATGTTTCATTCCCAAACTACGTGAAATAATTAACCCATCCCCGGTTATAACCAAATGTGCTTTAGCTTCGTGGCTTTGTACCTTAAAAGGCACGAAGCTAAAGCACATATTGCTTTATAGCCATATTTCAAGTATTTGGTGACTACAACTGGACGTTTTATTATAGATACATATCAGTTAAGACTATCCAAGAATGTTTCCTTCCCAAACTACGTCAAATAATTAACCCATTCCCGGTTATAACCAAATGTGCTTTAGCTTCGTAGCTTTTAAGGTACAAATCGTACCTTAAAAGGCACGAAGCTAAAGCACATATTGCTTTATAGCCATATTTCAAGTATTTGGTGACTACAACTGGACGTTTTATTATAGATACATATCAGTTAAGACTATCCAAGGATGTTTCCTTCCCAAACTACGTGAAATAATTAACCCATTCCCGGTTATAACCAAATGTGCTTTAGCTTCGTACCTTAAAAGGCACGAAGCTAAAGCACATACCTATCAAATCATTCCTTTTCAGCCTCTACATGGAAAATAAAAGCTTAATTTGACCAGTAACGTTGAAAGACATATAACGAGCTATCAGAAATCACGTCTTTGCCATATCATATGGACACATTAACCCACAATAGGCCGTCAGCGGGATGTGCCGCAGCTTCGTGGCATGTGCTTTAGCTTCGTGACATGCTCTGCAGCCAAAGTTGAAGTATTTGGCCACCCCAACTAGAGGTTTCATTGTACATATATATCAGTTAAGACTATCCAAAGATGTTTCCTTCCCATATTACGTGAAATAATTAACCCATCCCCGCCAATAAACAAATGTGCATCAGCTTCGTGACTTTGTACCTTAAAATCCACGAAGCTAAGACACATGCAAATAAAATACTTCTTCTGAAGGCTCTATAAGTTCAAATGGACCAGTAACGTGAGAATATATGTAAGGAAGTATCAGAAGTATTTAGACACAAATATAGTGATTAAAATCAAGGCGACCAGGTCCTCCCGGTCTGCTTTACCCCACACCTGCCCTAGCTCAAAATATGGATTTCTGGTCAATAATTTCTGTCGGTGGTCCTGTTCAATCATGACCAAATTTATTTCAATATGATGAGATACAATACAATGAATAAAATCAAAATTGAGGTTTGGAGAGTGGAGACTGATAAATTATTATCTGGGGCTGATAACATGAATTTTCAGATTTGGGATGCCCTACTGTTTCCCCTAACTTATCCCACACCAGCCCTATACCTCAAACTATGCAATTCTTGTCATTAATTTATGGGAATGGTCTCTACCTTGGTCAAATGTGGTCAAACTTAATTCAATATCATGAGATACAATGAATAATATCAAAACATATGTTTGGAAACTGTTAAATGCTGAGCAGAAGCCTGGAAACATTAAAGGGCTATGGGAATAACATAAAATCATTAACAGAATTAAACTTTTAATAATACTTTAGAATCACATATGAGACAGTTCTTTAGAAGTTTGTAGCCTTATACGGAGTGACTGGAGGCAAGGAGACCAAGTTTCTCCTGCCTTACCCCACACATGCTGTACCTCAACATACATGTATGCATATTTGGTAATCAATTTCTGAGAATGGTCTCTCCCTTTGTCAATTGTGATCAAACTTAATTATATATGATGAGATACAATGAATAAAATCAAAACAGAGGTTTGGAAACTGATGAATTCTATTAAGAGACTGAAAACATGCTGCCCTACCTTTTATATTGAGAACCATGGCAATAATATAAAACCATTTGTGGACCCAGTCTTCCCATAGTCTTTTGGAACCACATCTCAGACAGTTCTTTAGAAGTTTTGAGCAGCATACAGTGTGACTTAAGGAAGAAGACCAAGTTTCTCCTGTCTTACTACACACTTGCATATGTACCTCAAAATATGCATTTCTGGTTATCAATTTCAGAGAATAGACATAGGAATCTACCTTGGTCAATTGTAGTCAAACTTAATTCAAGATGATGAGATACAATGAATACAATCAAAACAAGAGTTTGGAGACTGATAATTTTGTATCTGAAGGCTGAAACATGATTTTCACAGATTTGGGAGCCGAGACTTGCCCTACTTTTTACGTTAAGGGCTATGGCAATGATGTAAAATAATTTATGGACCCAGACATTTCAGATTCCTTTAGAACCTCATCTCAGACAGAAAACTGTTGTTTATAAGTTTTCAGTCACATACAGTTTCTCCTGCCTTACCCCACACCTGCCCTATATCTCAAACTATGCATTTCTGGTCATTAATTTCTGAGAAGGTTCTCTACCTTCGTCAAATGTGGCCAAACTTAATTCAATATCATAAGATACATTGAATAAAATCAAAAATGATGTTTGGAAACTGATTAATTCTTATCAGGAGCCTGAAAACATTAAAGGGCTATGGAAATAATATTTTAATAATACTACATAATCACATCTTAGACAGATAGATAGATAGATAATTTTTGAATGGCTAATAGATGCAAAACATGTAGACAATTGAGCATAAGGACACATATAAAAGAGCAATACAGAGTGTGACATTCATATACCGGTAGTATAAATATATAAAAATTATAGATTATATAAATATAACAAGAATGCAGCTTGACAGTTCTGCAGAGAGACAAGATAGTGAATAAACCTAGCTTAGTAATAACTACAAAATAGATACTCATACCTTTATATATATACAAACATAATAATCAACCCGTGCTATCCCACCCACCTCCCCCCAACAGGACTGCCATGTTGCTTAGGAGGTACTAGTAAGATAACTGGAGATAAGTAAGACATTAAAAGATAGAGATGGAGGTAGAAAGATAGAGAAGTAAATGAGAAATATACACATGAATAAGCATGGTCTGACAAGTCATGCCATCGATTGCCATCAAGGCGTGCACATGGAAGTAAGTCAAAGTTCGCTTATTTCCACTGTGGTCCTTAATGGTAACCGACCACATGACTGACCAGGCCACAACACAAGTTCTCATGAGGTCATACTATTAATAATATACAAAGTCAGATTCCACAGTACCTAAAATTTGATCAAATAATTCATGTTTTATTAAGTGATTCCAAGTGGCCAAATTGCAGTTAGGTTCAATATATTTCACATAATTATTCCACAAAGTGATCCCTGTTGTATCCAAATACTCTAACATGAGGCACAGATATTCTAAAAATACCAGACCGGAGATTATATTTGCAATGTGTGTTCGAAACTAGGAATCCATCTCTTAGGTAGTTAGGAGCTTTCCCATCTGTAATATTTTTCATGATAGTCAGTTTTCTTTGGGACACTCTGTATTCAACCGGAAGCCATTTAATGGATTTAAACTCTTTATAACCTATATTTGAATATCTATTCAAGCTCAGAACAAACCGGATTAAGACAGTCCTTTAGAAATGTTTAGCCACATACAGAGTGACTAAAGGCAAGAAGACCTAGTTTCTCCTGCCTTACCCCCACACATGCCCTATACCTCAAACTATGCATTTCAGGTTATTAATTTCTGCGGATGGTCTCTACCTTGGTAAAATGTGGCCAAACTTAATTCAATATGATGAGATACAATGAATATTAACACCAACAACAGAGCTTTGGAAACTGATAAATTCTTATTCGAAGGCTGGAACCACATCTCAGACAGTTCTTTAGAAATTTTGAGCCACATACAGTGTGACTAAAGGCAAGGAGACCAAGTTTCTCATGCCTTACCCAACACCTGCACATGTACCTCAAAATATGCATTTCTGGACATCAATTTCTGAGAATAGACAAAGAAGTCTACCTTGGTCAATTGTAGTCAAAGTTAATTCAATATGACGAGATACACTGAATACAATCAAAACAGGGGTTTGGAGACTGATAATTTCTTATTTGAGAGCTGAAAACATAAATTTGCATAGATTTGGGAGCCGAGATTTGCCCTACCTTTCACATTAAGGGCCATAGGCTATGGCTAAATTATAAAATAATTTCTTTAGAAGTATTGAGCCACATATAGAGAAAAGGAGGTCAAGTTTCTCCTGCCTTACCCCACACCTGCCCTACCTCAAAATATGCTTTTCTGATCATTAATTTCTGAGAATAGAGGCCAAACTTTGGGAGATTTGGGAGCCAAGACCTGCCTTACCTTTTACATTAAGAGCCATGCAGATAACACAAAACAATTTATGGACCCAGTCATTTCAGATTCCCTTAGAATCACAACTCAGAAAGAATTGAGTTTTGAGCCACACAGAGTGACTAAGGCCAGGATACCAAGTTTCCCATGCCTAACCCCACACCTGCCCTACCTCAAAATATGCATTTCTGGTCATGAGATACAATAATTAAAATCAAACAGGGGGCAGGAGATTGATATATGATATCAGTGGGCTGAAAGCATGAATTTGCATAGATTTTGGTATTTTCATAGGTGTAGATCTATATTATGAGAGATGATGTGCTATGGAGTTAATTCTTTCATATTCATAAGGACCATATCTCAGACAGTTACCTGAAAGCGTTCAGTCACATTCAGGGTGAATAAATCCAAGGAGACCAAGTTTCTCCTGACCTAACCCCACGCCAGCCCTGCCACAAAATATGCAATATAGTCAATAACAAGGAGCAACCCCCTGCAATATATTTTCCCATGGGGAAGATAATCGTGGGGAATCTTATCAAGTAAATATATATAATACACAGAGGTCTAAAAAAAAGTTTGGTAACAGAAAATTTGTCAATCACAGGGAGTAAAACATGACTAACCAAACTTAAATTTTAATGCTGGCTGACTTTGATATTGGGCGAGTGAACAATTCACTGAATTCTATATTGGCTTTAGAACCACCCCTTGTTAAGTGCATCAGGTACTGCTAATTTGCTATGATGCTGGTGGATCTGTGTGCTATGACGTTGGTAAGTAAAAGGATACTGTTAAAAAAAACAAATTTAATTTTTCTCAAGTTGTAATTTTTCGGTGTTTGGCCAATACAAGTGATTTGATAAAAAGATAATATCTGCATGAAACATTCATGAAAATTTATATTTAAAAATATTTTAGTCATGACTACTAAGGTGTTAGCAAAATAAAATGAATAGCCATTTTGATTATGGTCAGTTTGCAACAACCAAAAGTGTCACTTTTTAAATATTCTACAATATACATGATTTTGAATGTTTTACAAGCATAATGGTCTTTCCTCCATTTTCTCAAATCAGACAAAGGCCATAACAATGGCAACTTTAGTAGTGACTTTAGAAATAATATTTATACATTTTTCAACTGCATCAGTTGATGTACCAGCATCATAGCAATTCAGCAGGATCCACCTGCATTATAGCAAACTAGCAGGACCACATAACCAGGGTTGCAGTCCTCATCAGTATCTGAAACAGAAAGGCCTCAAGCCCTTGTAGAAGCAGAGACATGTGATCATCTGCAAGCCAAATAGAAACTGAAAATTTAATTTGAGGAAGATTCAAATTGAATATTAAAGATGCACAATCTGAATTAGCGCTCCCAAATTACTACCCCTTTGGCTTCAGTGGTAAAAATATATGATTCTAGTCGAAGCTCAGACTGATCAGATGCTGCTTTTTTTTAATTTTGTTATTTCCCCGAGATCTGTAATTTTTGGAGGCCTGGCAAATATTCGTCAAGCCGGCGGTCTCGAACCAAATTGCGGATGAAGATGAATAACTCTAAAATAAAGTGGCTATGGGTGTTAGATATTTGACAATCCGGCCAAATTTTGTTGAACAAAATGTTGATATATAGTATGTTTTTGGGCAATTTTATACTATAAATGACTGTGGTTAGATTTATTTTTGGGGAATTAATCGATTCTGATAACTGAACAAAAAATAGTGTTGTTGTTAGAATCTGATGATATGGGGAACATCGAATCGGATTTAGTACCTTTAATAGATATGGAGAAGATTAACTGTTTGATATGTTTTGTTCTCTTAAGGTACCTATGACTCCAAGATTAGTTTTTAAAATAAAACAATCAGAGGGCTTATGGTCTTGAGACTAAAACAAGCATGCACCTTTAACTACCTTCAATTGGCATTTTCCAACTGATACTTTCCAACTTTTATAAAATGCCAACTCAACACCACCATTAGGATTGGAAAAATCCCAACTGTTCGCCATTTCAGTATAAACCAATTGATTGAAAGTAGGAAGATTTTTTATTTTTGGTCTAAAACAAAATGATTTACACTAAATATTGCTTGGAAAATGAAACTATATGAACAAACTCAACCTATTTCCAACAGTTACTAGATCAGGAATTACATTTCCAACTGTTCAGACCATAATTCACCCAACCCAACCCTCACCTCACCTTTAGTATACCAGGGACTTCAGTCTGCACCAAATTGTTGATCAAATCTATATTATTATACCACCATCAATACAATATATAAAATCAATTCTGTATGGGTTTCCAGCTAGTAAAGGAAACCATCATTGAATGAGAGGTCGATCAGGATTGGCAGATGTTTAACCCATACCTTGGTGATAGCGATTTGCTATAACTGATAATTTGTCAAAGATATGATCACAGGAAGCCATATATCAGTACCCAACTTGAAATCAAAAGCTCATATATTTTGTCTTAAGAAGGGGTTAAAGTATTTGGGGTGGGGGATGAGTAGTTTAAAATCTCATAACGATGTCCCTATTCACCCAAGAACCTCTCACTGTGAGATCTAAAGGTTTAGTGATTTCGGAGGATATGTTTAGGAGTTTAAGTTAACTCATTGGAAGCAAAAGTCATAAAGCCATACTGCTTAAAACAACATACATACATGTATATGGGATTCCATGTCATATTTAAATTGTACTTTAATTACACCCCGCATTCTCCCCAGTTGTTATTTGTTTATCAAACATGGACAGATAAGATCAGATCTGACCTGTGTATTTAATAAGAAATGCTTATATTGTCAGGTACATGCAAGATTAAGTGTTTCATAACAGGGGTGTATGGTTTTCAAAAATATATGTAGTTTATACAATACGAAAGTGTTATCTATATAATGTTATACAGACATAATATGATGAGGATGCTGACCCCTAAATCGAAACAGATTACCATAGTTTCATATAAAAGAAAGTAAGTAGCCCTCGATAAAATGGTTTCACACATTACAATGTTTTACAAATAGCTTGGACACTACAATCCATAACCATCAATGTTAATCTTCTAAGCTCTCTGTGGCCCCTAAAATTCAATCAACCATCACAATATGAACAAAAGGGGAAAATAAGGTTCCTGGAAATATTAACTAACAATGTTTTTCAAAAATCAATTAATCTCAGCTAATATCAAAATTGATAGAAGTGAATAATGTGCAAAGATAACCATAGATAAGAGATATGAGGAAGAGTCCATGTACATAATAGCATGTGTCTATGGGAAGCTTGGAAAGGGTTAATTATTTTCTAAGCAGATTGATGGAATATAGAAGACAATGATATAGGTGATGGTCCCATATCACACCCTGTAATGAAATTTCAAAAAAAGGAGAAACAAGAGGATCATGCTGCCATTAATCAAATAATCAAATTTGACAGATTTAATAAACAATTAGCCAGTCACAATTATTGTTTATCTTATGATTTCATCCAAACCCCACAGCTCTGTACCATATGTCATAACTCAATTAATAACAAGATTTCACTTGGAATGACACCATCTATAAAATGTACTCTCATATACTCTGGATATTGGATGTTCACATGGTAATTTATTGATATCATTATATTACATGTAAAAATTGCAATAAAATCTTCATACTTTCAAAACAGGACATCACACCTAATTAATGGTATGAAACTGAAACAAATGAAAGTGTCAATGAACATTTGTTTTATTATTATTCAATTTTTTTTTATTATAAAATATTTTTTTTTTTTTTTTTATAATATTTTTTTGTTAGAAGTTCGATCTAAAAAAAATATAAATTTATTCTTTTTTTTTCGAAAAAAGGGTCATAACTCCTTTAAAATAAATCGAATCAAACCCATATTCGAACTTGATCTTTATTTTGGGCTGAGAAACTCACATACCAAATTTGGTTCTGATGAGATTAATTATTTTTAAGTTATCGTAGCATCCGTGAAGTCGAAAAAGGGCCATAACTCTACTCGGATCAAACCCATATTCGAACTCGATCTGTAGTTTGGGCTGAGAACTCACATACGAAATTTGGTTCCGATCAGATAGAAACTGTTTCAGTTATCACATTATGCGTAAATGTCTACGGACTGACAGTCGGACAGTCACAGACAGACAACGAGTGGTCAATCCGGATGTCGACACTATGTGTACCATACTATGGTGTGGGGACACATACAAATAACAATGTTCAATAATGCATTATTAAACACTAAAAATCTCCAGATCAAATGCTTTCATCTTAACCTCAACCATCTTTCATTACTAAATCAATTATCCCATCAGATTTTTAAAGTATATATTGGAATGTTCTATCATTCATTTCACAGGATGTCCATGAAATATAATCAGATGACAGGCAGATAACAAGATAATACAAATGCAGATGAATTCCTATTCATTGACTGCAAATGTTCAGATAATAAGTTAAAGAAACCGCTTATGACCATTTGTTGGACTTATTATGTAAACATTTCCTAAGAGAAATATACTCATCGATCAATTTTTAGTGAATAAAGGGTTAACATACATAGATAGCTCTGTATGCTCACAATACAATAATTTAATAGCTGGCACTATGTGCAACATAGTTTATACAACGCAAATTCTACTACTCCCACCCTGGTATTAGTTAATGTCACTGTATTGAAATGAATTCATCTGTGTGGTAAGATACCAATATGATGTTTAACACTCTGAACCAAAAATACTTAAATATTCCAGTAAAAGCGATTTTAATAATTAAAAAATCTCCCTCTGCTTTCGCAAGGGCTTGAGACCTTCCGTCTTGATCATCGAGAAGGTTATAATATAAATAAACTCTACCATATAAATTCTTTTTCAACATAAATCAAATCAATGTTCAAGATAGGCAGTATTAAGATTTTTCATAATGAACCTGAGTATATGGAAGGCATAATTATAGTGGGATAAATTCATACTTGATAATGTTCAAGTATTTTAACTGGGACCACCCATTAGTCATTACATTTAGTAAATGGCATGGGAGTAATGGAAGCTCCCCCAACAGGAGAAAGGAATATACTTTTAATCACTAGGGTTGTCCCTGCTAAACTGTATGGTAGAAACATGAATTCAGAGTATATGGTTGCAGAGAATTAGGAATTAGGGGTGGTTTTTCCAATTTTTGATCAACCGGTGAGAGAAATAAGCCAACATGGCAACATAAACAGACAGAAACTTATCCTTGTATCTATAGTGTATTAGAGTGTATATCAGAAGTAATCAATTTGCTCATCATGTATAAATCACATAATCTCCGCAGACCAAATCTGGAAACCCACTAAGGTAGGTAACCTGTCCACTGGGGGCATAGAATGTGGGAAAGTTATAAATCATAAGAAGTGATTTTCCTTTAACCCTTCCATGACTGTAGTATCCTGAAATTTTGGGAAAACCCTGCCCTAATGCATTCTCTTATGCAAGTCTCCCATACCGAGCCTCGCATATATAAGAGAATAACAATATTTACCTTGATCTTGTAAGCCAGTTCATTCTCTTGTTTATTTGAGTCCCCAGGCAAAGGACCTTAATGCTGCACCAGCACAGCTCCCATCACAAAAGTGTTAAAATCAACCATGAAATGCCAAGAATCTTTTGCATGACATTGTGTGTATGACCACAAACACTTATTTAGAACCAGATAGAACTTTTATTTTATTTATTAGTGATGTGAGATTTAGTAGAAGTTTAATCTTGTTCTTTAAAATTTTATCATGAAGGGAGGGGGGTCCATGCTTACGTTAGTTTCAAGACCATAAGCTCTTTGGTTGTTTGATTGATTTATAAACAAAAATAATAAATCTTAGAAGTAAAGATACCTGAAGAGATAAAATCTATGAAACATTTCAACTTTTCCTATATGTAAAAATTCCTCAATATTATTTTTTCAGGTTCTACTTTAATAGCATTAATTATGTGAATTTTACTATAAATTCTAGTATAAAATTAGCAATTAGCAACTTGTGATAGCATTAAATTCTGTATTAGATGGGGCGACTCGCAATATCATTATCTTCTGTTTTAGTTGAGGTGACTCACAGTAGCATTATATCATCTTCTGTATTAATCGGGGTGACTCGCGATAGCTTTATCTTCTGTTTTAGTTGGGGCGACTTGGGAAAACATTACCTTCTGTTTTAGTCAGGGCAACTCTATTGAGCACTATCTTCTGCATTAGTCAGGGCGACTCATGATAGCATTATCTTCTGTTTTAATCAAAGCAACTCGCTATATAATTCACTTCTGTATTAGTTCAGGCGACTCACTACAGCATTATACTATCTTCAGTATTAGTTGGGCCAATTGCAATATCATTATCTTCTGTTTTAGTTGAGGTGACTCACAGTAGCATTATATCATCTTCTGTATTAATCGGGGTGACTCGCGATAGCTTTATCTTCTGTTTTAGTTGGGGCGACTTGGGAAAACATTACCTTCTGTTTTAGTCAGGGCAACTCTATTGAGCACTATCTTCAGCATTAGTCAGGGTGACTCATGATAGCATTATCTTCTGTTTTAGTCAAAGCAACTCGCGATATAATTCACTTCTGTATTAGTTCAGGCGACTCACTACAGCATTATACCATCTTCAGTATTAGTTGGGCCAATTGCAATATCATTATCTTCTGTTTTAATCGAGGTGACTCACAATAGCATTATATCATCTTCCATATTAATCAGGGTAACTCGTGATAGCTTTATCTTCTGTTTTGGTTGGGGCGATTTGGGAAAACATTCTGTTTTAGTCAGAGTGACTCCCGATAGCATTATCTTCTGTATTAGTCAGGGCGACTCATGATAGTATTATCTTCTTTATTAGTCGGGACGGCTCGCGATAATATTATATTATTTTCTGTATTAGTCAGGGCAACTCGTGATAGCATTACATTCTGTATTAGTCGGGGCAACTCGCAATGGTATAACCTTATGTTTTATTTTGGGAGACTCACAATAGCATTACCTTCTGTATTAGTTGGGGCTACTCGTGATGGCATTACCTTCTATTTTACTTGGAGTGACTCGCGATAGCATTAACTTCTGTTATAGTCGGGGTGACTCATGGCAGCATTCTGTATTAGTCAGAGTGACTCTAAATAATGTAGGTTTACCTTTTTTTGTTGAGGCAACTCACGATATCATTCACTTCTGTACTAGTTGAGGCGACTCACTATAGCATTATATTATCTTCTGTATTAGTCGGGATGGCTCACGATATCATTATATTATTTTCGGTATTAGTCAGGGCAACTTGTGATAGCATTACCTTATGTGTTAGTCAGGGCAACTCGCGATAGCATATTATATTATCTTCTGTATCAGTTGGAGCAACTCGCGATAGAATAACCTTCTGTATTAGTCAGGGCAACAGACGAAAGCATATATTGCCTTCTGTCTTAGTCATGGCGACTCACGATAGCATTACCTTCTGTGTTAGTCAGGGCAATTGCGATAGCATATCCTTCTGTTTTATTTGGGTTGACTCGCGATAACGTTACTTTCTGTTGCAATTTTTCTGGTTTAATTTATGTTTTTTTAGTTATTTACTTTTGTAATCTCGAGAAGAGAAGCTATATAGAAAAATCTATTCCAAAGTTTATAAAAGCGTAGGGTTCCGAAACAAAAACATTTTGGGAAGTGATGGAGGAACAGAAAATGTACTATAAAAATCAAATATTGACTCAAATAATTACATGTTTGGGATGAAAAAAAACCCCCATTCTTACCACTATTGAATTTGGACAAATTGGAATCCATGGAGGAAAATTGGACACATGAATGTGTCTCTGTATTGAAAAACATGAAAAACAATAAATCTCCTGGGTCTGATAGATACACTGTTGAGTTCTACAAATTCTTTTGGAAAGACGTAAGACATTTTGTAATTAACTCTCTTAATAATGGCTTTGAACAACTTTTAGTAACGCAAAGATGTGGGATAATAACATGCATCCCAAGTGCGAATAAACCTGCATAATATATAAATATCTTGGGGACCAATTACATTACTTAATGTTGATGCCAAGATAGGTTCCGCAGCTATAGCAAACCGTATTAAAAAAATACTTCCAGAAATAATTTCAGACACACAGTTAGGATTCCTGTCAGGCCGTTAGATATGAGAATCCACAAGACTTGTTTTGATCTCATACAAAAATGTGATGATAAAATTATACCAGGAATACTCATGCTCCTGGATTTTGAAAAAGCATTTGATAGCTTAGAATGGTGTTTCCTGGAAAAATGTCTCAAATTCATTAAATTTGGTCCAGACTTAGTAAAATGGATTAATACTTTCTACAATGACATATTTAGCTACATCATTAATAATGGACATCTTTCAGACAAAATAAATATCTCAAGAGGTGTTAACCTCTTCGCTGCTATGACGTCCGTAACTATTACGGACGTAAAAGTGCACACCGTGTGCTATATGGTCCGTAGGTACTACGGACCTACTTCAGCACACTAGAAGTAGGCCATTATACATAACTGGAACTCAGAGATTGGTGCATCGGAATAACTGTATCTCCAAGTTTCTAACAGTGTATGATGTTCCACGATTGTGAACGATGATAGCCTTTCAACTGAGTCAGTTTTGTAGTCGTGTGGTATTCCCGATATAGTTTCCCATTGGAAAATGGCAATAACGTCAACAGCCCAGCACACGACGTCATAACGTCATTTAGCAGCGAAGAGGTTAAAACAAGGTGATCCCTTATCACCTTACTTATTTATTTTAGCAGCAAAAATCCTTCGCGCTATGCTTAAGTATCACACTGATATTAAAGTTATCAACATTAATAACTCAGAATTTATTTTGACACAGTATGCGGATGACCTAAGCCTCTCCCTCCAGGATGATACTGCCTCTTTAAATGCAGCACTGGCACTAATAAAAGATTTCAGTATGATCTCAGGTTTGAAAGTGAATTTTGAAAAATCACAAGCCATTTGGATTGGATTAAGGCGGGGCTGTGGTGAGGAGTTGAATACTTGTGAAGGAATACTATGGAACCATAGTAGTTCAGTAACTATCCTAGGTATCAAATTCAACCTTTTCACTGACAACTATATTGAACAAAACTTTATAGACAAAGTTGAAACGATCGGCCGATCACAATCGGCAGAGGTTAACCCATCCCTTGGCGATAGTAAATTACTATGATCGGAATCATAAATGAGAGTTTAGGTGTTGAATTATTGAGTATACTGTTATGTACTATTATAGACAAATGTACATAACACAAATTATTGGAATTGATGGGTCACTCGCATTTATATAAGAGAATGCACTGGTACAGAATCTGTAATGCTGCACCACCACAGCCTTGGGTTAAATGTGAAAGGTGACCTGGACATGGAATACTTGGGTTAAGAGAGTCCAATTTAAGTTTACAATGATAATATATCAAATTCTACCAACAATATAGATTAAGATAAGCCACCTCACTGCTGACCCATTAATATCAATTATATAGCAGAGCTGTCAACAAATCACAGGAATTGTTTATGTTGAAAGCTGACATCTCTATTAAACCAATAACATTTATAATGACCTCAGACCATCTGTAGAGTGATATATTCAGCTGTGCAAGGTAGCACAGATGTCCAAGTCTACTGATAATATCATGTAATGTGTATTGTTGAATCTTTATTTTAAATTAGACACCATGGCTTTCTTTATCAGATTATCTGCACATTGGCATAAGAGACATCAGAAAATAATATAGCCTTATCCTGCCTTATCAATAGCTAAGTAGTCCAAAGGCATGGGATGAAATTGATGAATTGGATTTAATGTCGCTCCAAACAAATTTACCAGTACATAACACCAGATTTTTGACTGATTTAAACAAATTTGGTGTGGTAACTTTGGGGTACCCTTGGCAGAGTTATAATGGTGTTAGTTTTTGAAATTTTGTTAAATTAAAAAAAAAATTGTTTTCAATTATAAAAAAAAAAATGTATTATATAATTTTTTATTTATTTTATTTGTTTTTTTTTATTGTTAAATTGAGCAAGGAATTCAATATAAACTTTTTTTAAGAGTGAATATTTTTTCGAAAAAGGGCCATAGCTCAGTTAAAAATAGTCGGATTAAACCCATATTCGAACTCGGTCTGTCTTTTGTGCTGAGAAATTCATATAACAAATTTGGTTCCGATCAGATAGAAAATATTTTAGTTATCGCACCATGCGTAAAGTGTCTACAGACAGACAGACGGACGGGCGGACGGACTAACGACGAGTGGTCAATCCGGACAACGACACTGTTTACCATACTATGGTATGGGTAAACATAAAAATGGAAAAAATTACTGAATGACTGGTCATTCAGGCAGCTAAGTCTTATAGGGTAGACCACCGTCATCAAAACATTGGCATTTCCTATCATTACTATGCTTTCTGCCCCTGATTATTAGAAATAGAAATACAACAATTATTCTTTGAATTTCTTTGGTCTGGAAAAACTGATAAGATCACACGTAGTGTTCTCATAAATGAGCCAACAGAGAGCGGTTTAAAATTTCCTCACTTCGAATCATATGAGAAGCACTGAAAATAACATGGGTGAAAAAAAGTAATTGACCCTTTTTTGACAACAGGGTGGAAAACAATTCTCCTGGATGACCTTGAACTATTTGGTGGCAACAAAATATGGCATTTAAGAAAAGAAGGGTTGGGCCGAGTCAATGTAAAGCTGAATTCCTTCTGGAAAAGCATGTTACATGCTTGGTCTGAATTGGGCCAAGAATCCAGCAAAGCCCCGATAGATATCTTATGAATAGATATATAAAAATAAATCACAAAACTTTCTCAGATAAAAGATGGATCAAACATGGGATCTTTTTTGTCAATGATCTAATGAGTGACTCAGGTTTACTGGACTATAATTCTCTCTGCAACCACCAGGCCTCAGCCTAGGGGTCCAGAACAGGGAGACTTGAAGTCTCCCTCCAGGAAATTTAGGGAGACTTCAGGAAATTTAGGGAGACTTCAGGGTGGGGAGACTACCAAAAATTGACAATTTTCAAATATCGCTTTATTTTATAACATCTGACAATAAAAAATTTAAAAAGATAAAATAACAAATAAAACTAAAAAAATTTGACTTTATCTGAAATTAGTTTAATTAATTGTTATTATACATTTAAAATTTTTGGAAATGTTTTGTGTAGCTATCATTTAAGCAAGACAATTATCAAGTTACAGTAATAGTTACTTTTTTAACTAAATGAAAGTAGTATTATTTCCTAGACTGCAGTGCAGCTTGGAAGATACGTTTGCACACAGTACAGTCTGACTCTGAATCATGATGCATGTAACTTTTTAAGTTTAATTTGGTGTGGGTGTCCGCTAAAATAAATGAAAGTGTCAATGACACTGTAGCTCAACTTAGGTAGGGGAATAATTTAATGGTTGACAGTAAATGGAGGAATAGGAAAGGTGCTAATTGAAATGTCTAACATGCGCCAAAGGATTTAGTGATGCAAAGAGTAAAATACAAGATGGCTGCTGGTGGCCATTTTTTTTGGCCAATTGACCCCAAAAGAACTCGTTCCCATCTACGTATAATTGTTAACATCCATGACAAATTTTATGAAGATCTGACCAAAGCTACGACATACAAATTTCATGATGATCAGACGAACAGTACGACCTGTAGACCGCGCCAATGGATTGAATTTTAAAATCCAAGATGGCCGCTGGCAGCCATGTTTTTTGGCCGAATGACCCCACAATGATTCGTTCCCATCTACATGTCAATGTCAACATTCATGACAAATTTAATAAATATCAGACCAAAGGTATGACCTGTAGCCCACGCCAAAGGATTTAGTCATGCAAAAAGTAAAATGCTGGTGGCAATGTTTTTTGACCGAATGACCCCAAAACGACTCGTTCCCATCTACATGTCATTGTTATAATTAATGACAAATTTCATGACCATTTGACCAAAGCTACGACCTGTAGCCCGCACCAAAGGATTTAGTCATGCAAAGAGTAAAATCCAAGATGGCTGCTGGCGGCCATGTTTTTTGACCAAATGACCCCATAACGACTCGATCCCATCTACATGTCATTGTTATCATTCATGACAAATTTCATGATGATCAGACGAACAGTACGACCTGTAGCCCGCGCCAATGGATTGAATTTTGAAATCCAAGATGGCCGCCAGCAGCCATGTTTTTTGGCCGAATGACCCGACAATGATTCGTTCCCATCTACATGTCAATGTCAACGTTCATGACAAATTTTATAAAGATTAGACCAAAGGCAACCTATAGCCCGCGCCAAAGGATTTAGTCATGCAAAGAGTAAAATCCAAGATGGCGGCCATGTTTTTTGGCCGAACGACTCCAAAATCACTCGTTCCCATCTACATGTCAGTGTTAACATCCATGACAAATTTCATAAACTTCCGACCAACACAACGACCTGTAGCCCGCGCCAAAGGATTTAGTCATGCAAAGAGTAAAATCCAAGATGGCTGCTGGCGGCCATGTTTTTTGGCCGAACGACCCCAAAATCACTCGTTCCCATCTACATGTCATTATTAACATCAATGACAAATTTCATGATGATCAGACGAACAGTACGACCTGTAGCCTGCGCCAATGGATTGAATCTTGAAATCCAAGATGGCTGCCAGCGGCCATGTTTTTTGGCCGAATGACCCCAAAATGACTCGTTCCCATCTACATGTCAATGTCAACATTCATAACAAATTTCATAAAGATCAGACCAAAGGTACGACCTGTAGCCCGGGCCAAAGGATTTAGTCATGCAAAGAGTAAAATCCAAGATGGCTGCTGGCAGCCATGTTTTTTGGCCGAACGACCCCAAAATCACTCGTTCCCATCTACATGACAGTGTTAACATCCATGACAAATTTCATAAACTTCCGACCAAAACAACGACCTGTAGCCCGCGCCAAAGGATTTAGTCATGCAAAGAGTAAAATCCAAGATGGCTGCTGGTGGCCATGTTTATTGGCCGAACAACCCCAAAATGACTCGTTCCCATCTACATGTCAATATTAACATCCATGACAAATTTCATGATGATCAGACGAACAGTACGACCTGTAGCCCGCGCCAATGGATTGAATTTTGAAATCCAAGATGGCTGCCAGCGGCCATGTTTTTTGGCAGAATGACCCCAAAATGACTCGTTCCCATCTACATGTCAATGTCAACATTCATGACAAATTTCATAAAGATCAGACCAAAGGTACGACCTGTAGCCCGGGCCAAAGGATTTAGTCATGCAAAGAGTAAAATCCAAGATGGCTGCTGGCGGCCATGTTTTTCGGCCGAACGACCCCAAAATCACTCGTTCCCATCTACATGTCATTGTTAACATCCATGACCAATTTCATGATGTTCCGATCGAAGCTACGACCTGTAGCCCGCGCCAAAGGATTTAGTCATGCAAAGAGTAAAATCCAAGATGGCTGCTGGTGGCCATGTTTATTGGCCGAACAACCCCAAAATGACTCGTTCCCATCTACATGTCAATATTAACATCCATGACAAATTTCATGATGATCAGACGAACAGTACGACCTGTAGCCCGCGCCAATGGATTGAATTTTGAAATCTAAGATGGCCACCAGCGGCCATGTTTTTTGGCAGAATGACCCCACATTGATTCGTTCCCATCTACATGTCAATGTCAACATTCATGACAAATTTCATAAAGATTAGACCAAAGGTACAACCTGTAGCCCGCGCCAAAGGATTTAGTCATGCAAAGAGTAAAATCCAAGATGGCTGCTGGCAGCCATGTTTTTTGGCCGAACGACCCCAAAATCACTCGTTCCCATCTACATGACAGTGTTAACATCCATGACAAATTTCATAAACTTCCGACCAAAACAACGACCTGTAGCCCGCGCCAAAGGATTTAGTCATGCAAAGAGTAAAATCCAAGATGGCTACTGGCAGCCATGTTTTTTGGCCGAACGACCCCAAAATCACTCGTTCCCATCTACATGTCATTATTAACATCAATGACAAATTTCATGATGATCAGATGAACAGTACGACCTGTAGGCCGCGCCAATGGATTGAATCTTGAAATCCAAGATGGCTGCCAGCGGCCATGTTTTTTGGCCGAATGACCCAAAAATGACTCGTTCCCATCTACATGTCAATGTCAACATTCATGACAAATTTCACGAAGATCAGACCAAAGGTACAATCTGTAGCCCGCGCCAAAGGAAATTGTTGACGGACACACGGACACACGGACACACGGACACACAAACACACGCACACACGGACACACGGACACACGGACGACGGACGCCAAACCATGGCAATAGCTCAAACTTACAAGTAAGTTGAGCTAACAATAAGGATTAACTAACAAAGGAGTTGCAAAAGCTTTTATTAATTAATGGCCTCCCTTAATTAATGCCAACATCACTGGTATAATCCGATTAAAGCAATAAACTTGACATTATTTTATTTACGGAAGTCGGTCTCTTCAAAAAGTCCGACGCGGTCTCTTCAAAAAGTCCGACGCGTTACCGAAACGAACTTCCGAAGCGCCTGGTACATACTCTGATAATGTCGTAATTGTTTTATATCTGAAAAGCGGGACGGCGGTCTTTTAAGTTAATTAAAACATTTATTTGTGACACTCACGATGGTCAGTAACAACACAGATGGGAACATCTCATCGTGTTTTCAGCGTGTCAAAACATTCGTGATTAACATTCATTACCGCAAAGGGAACAAAGGCGACGAATAACAACACAAAACAATAGGTCATATTTTATTTTTTTATTTTAAACACTTGGGTCTTTGGCTCTGCATCGTCTGTTTCTTTTTGGGATGGCCGCCACAATTCATCTATATACGGACATGTCCAGACATGTCCGGAAAAAAAACTAGAAAAAAAATTAAGAAAAAAAAAAAAAATTCCCCCTAAAATTGAAGACGACTTCGATTTCGCCTTAGAGCGACGATAGGGCGAAGTCAGCGACAGTAAGGCGACAATCTCGCCCGAGTCGCCATGTGAGCTGAGGCCTGGCAACCACTATGACATTTAAATCCCATTCACAATTTATCAAGGAGTATTGAGTGCCCCCCCCCCCATCATGGGTATCATATATAAAGGAAAATACTAAATTAACTTCTGTATGTTTCCACTTAATAGCGATTGCACAAAGTGCGAAAAAAAGTTGTAAAACCTTTTACCCATTACTCAAAAAAAAATATGCCACAAAATCGGAAACAAACCATAAAAAGTGAAATAGCCTCCTTGAAAAAAATCTCACAGTGACAATGATTGGAAAGAAATTTATTCCAATCCATATAAAGTAACCAATGATACAGGTCTCCAATCATTTCAATACAAAATCATTCATAATATCCTTTACACCGATGTAAAATTATTTAAATGCAAACTTTCAGAAACAGAACTTCTGTGGTAACATAAGGGAGACAACCTTACATCTTTTCTTTGAATGTGCAATCTCAAAATCTATCCTCCTTCAATTATGTGACATTATTTTGAATATGTGCAATATATCCACATAGATCACCCAGAATATATAATCCTTGGTTTAGGAACAGACAAATCAGACTTGGATATACTTGATATATGTTTTTTTTGCCTACGGTCCAAGGACTTCTGGAGCACGTACATCAAACAATACAAAACCATAGAAACTGAATTTTCCTCAACTATTAGATCCAAGACAGAAATATGTTTCAAGGAAAGATGGGATAAGCTAAGCAACATCTACTAATGATAGACAATACTTATTTAGAATATTTAATTTATAGCATTAATTTTGATCTAAGCACATACATCCCTGATAACACTGACAATGAAAATGCCCTTTATATTTCAAATAATTTTTTACTCGTTAGGATAGTCATACACAAGTCATATATATCAGATACTGTACACTTATTGTGTAAGAATTGTTATTTTGTTTCATTGATTCTTTGAATCTTGTATATATCTCTTTATACATCGAGATCTGAATAAAAATATTAAAACAAAAAACATATATCATATTAGACTGGATGTTTACAATTTGACAAAGGGCAGACAGCTTATCGTCGCTACGCAGTCAGTGGAACTTTTAATTTAGAGACAAAGTGCTCCTGTTTTGTTATGAACTGAACAATATTCATGAAGGAGACACCAAGTCTTAATCACCAAAAAGGGTGCAATTTAAATATGCAAATTTATATAAATGAGGCAATATGTTGTAAATAATATAGGAATATTAATTATATCTAGTGAGATATGTCGTATCTTCATGCCTTTTATCTTTTTCCTTTATCCGGGCCATACACATGGGTTCGAACATTGGAAAATAAAGGAGAGCCTGGTGTGAATTGAACTGTGGTGGGGTCTCAAGCCAAACTCTCAGGTGCATAATAAACATGATGGCCGAATAATAGTGATGGGTGGGATTTAGGCTGAAATTAATAATAGTGATGGCAATTTCACTCCAGGTCTAAATGCCAACTATTAGTGATCATTGAGAATTTTCTCCAAAATTAATAATCGTGGTGACATTATTATTAGGTACCTGAGAGTACCCCTTCACATTAGAAAATATGTCATTGAATGGCATACATTAAGTTGCTTGAGGATGAAAGTGATTCATCATACCACTGCAAATTCAACCAGGCCCTTCTCACACGGGGGAATCAATCGAAGGCCGCTCCAAGCAATCAGATGCTGCTCCGAGCAGCCAACGAGGCACTCAGAGTTTTTGAGTCATTTTTGGAGACAGGAATTTAGAACTCCACACTGAAACATTGATTCAGGACAAATGGATAGGTATGTATTATCTGTTTTAGGTTTGCCCAGTAATATGATATTTGCCCAGCATGCAGTGAGTGCTGGAACGACAGAGAAAATTATATATAATTCTGTAGGTGTGTCAGATAATGGTCACCCATGACGACACTGTTGACAAAACATAAATTATTTTGCACGGAAAAATACGCTACTCGCTATTTACAATTGAATGTTTTGGAAGTAAAATATTACCCCAAACCGCCCCAGAAATTTTAGCCCAAAATAAGCATCCGACGGAAGAAAATGTGAAGGGTGGTGTGGCAATGATTTGCCAATGAGGCTATGGCGATAGTCAACGAAGCCCCTCCGAGTGACTATCCAGGAGTATGATTATCAAAATGGAGTTTTAAGTTTTGGTATATAAAATGGCACTACTTTAGTCTGGGTTTCTCTGACTCGAAATTGATGTTACATCACTCCAACTGCACTGTGATATAACTCAAAATAGGTATGGACCCAACGATGAATGTTTACGATCTACGGTCGGTTCCATGGGATAGCTATTGCCCATCCAAAGATATACTGAACTTACCATTAGACATACCAATATGTACATATTACAAATAAATAATCATCAGGACCATTATGTCCTATTTTTCAGAAAAGGGGGAAGAAACAGATTCGACCAAAGAAAGAGGATGATGATGTCCATATATAGGCAAGGTATTCCAGATACAGACGAGCCAAGACGAAATTCCCATGCTACTCCACATTTAACTTTTTATGATTGGAATGGTTTATTTCCACTTTTCGATGTCGATATCGGGCACCCGTTTCGAGATCAACACCGAATCGGTCCGCTGATTCGGATATTTTTTAATCGGTGTTACTTTGGTGTAGTCTCGTTTTTTGGGTGTAAAGAATGCATGCCCAATGAACTGAACTCACAAAAATTGAAGCACAAGGTTGCCAAGTTAGCCAACATAGATAATTTTGAATGTATGTCGTTCAGAATAGACTGCATTATGCAAATTATGTGCTTCGATTGCAACCTGTGACGGTGATCAATCGCCACATATATTTGTAATCTGTATGGGCAGTATGTAAATTGTCTACACGGTGCGTGATTGCTAGATGTGGAACTCAATTGATTACCTTGTGTTTAGAACTTCATATATCCAATTCAGATTATACGAATAAAATTCAATGTCAGCCGCCGTTACGAGCGACAAAACATAGATTGGAATGAACAGAAACGGTGAGAAACCTTAGAACAATCAGTCTATTACATTCTTAAATAGACGTCATCATGTGCGACCAGTTATCTGCGACACTGCCGGCAGAATTCCTATAAATTTCCTACTTTCAGTTTCTGTTTCCCGAGAAATCGAGCGCGATGCACCAAGTTTCAATCCGTTGAATCTTGTTGATAACACTTGTAACTTGTGTCTATTTTCTGGGACCCACTCCATGAAGACAACTACTGTGAATATGTGATGTAGGTGTTTGATCTATTGTGGGGTGAAAAGTTTAACAGATAGCTACCATTGGTATCAGACTACAACAATTATATAGCTGAACGGTATACACATGTCCACTTGTGTCAAATCTTTGTCTACTTTATTAAATAATGTAGACAAGTGACTTCCATTCCATGGGGTTTGTGATACGTTGATTGAACTGTCTTTAAGTGTCTTACAGTCACTTCTGGTGTCATGTTCGCCATTACATTCATTTTGTCATATAGAAATTCAATGCAACATATCCAAAACCCTCCATGACATTGAGAGTGACTTGCCTACATCATGATTTTCCTAAAAAAAGAAAAAACACAAGTTCCAACGGTTGTTTAAGGAGACTAATATTATTGTTATATAGTATCTAGTGAATTTTGTTTTTTTGTAATGAGACACTGAAATACACAATGGTAGACAATGTCAATCACTAGCTGATTCGATTCGATTCGATGTCGATATCAGGAAGAATATTCAATATCGAGATTCGATTCAATGCAAAATCCCTGATTCGCAGATCCCTAAAGTATATATTAATATGACTCGTTAGTTCAGAATATCTTTAAATTGGCCACACAATGGTTATCCCATAGTATTTTTCACATACTCACAATGTTCGATTAACATGCGTGGAAACTGATATGCATTTTGTTATTACATGTAGTGAATAATCCGATCTATAAGGCAAATACTATCGAGATATTGAAGATTATGACTATGGATTTTCGAAAATGAGTGACAGGGAAATTTTTCAAAAGATAATGAGAAATGATGATATAAAGATATAAATACCATTTGCAACATGATCCAGTTGTTCCTTCTCAGAAGGGGATCTTTGGCAACTGAGAAAATTTGCAGAGAAAAACCTGACACAGTGGTTGAATGATGATGCTTCGAATATAACATTTATTAAACGCAATGTATATCATTTTGTGATTTACATGTTTAATCATTATGTAAATTTCAACTGCCTATATAATTGGTGTATTGCAATAAATGTTCTAATCTATTCTATTCTATTGGAATCTTAGCAACAGACTGTACATCAGTAAACATTCATTATTGCAGGGTCCATGCATGCCAATTTTAAGTCATCACAGTGCAGTTCCATCACCAAGAAGTATAGCATTTGCGAGTCAGAGAAACTCAGACTAAAGCAGTGCCATTTTATATACCAAAACGTAAAAATCCATTTTGATAATCGTACTCCTGTGTATAGTCACTCATAGGGCCCTCGTTGACTATCACTGTTCAGCCTCGTTGGCAAATCTTAGATACACTACCTTTCCTGTTTACCTCTGTCGGATTCTTATTCTGGGGAATGTTGGTCTAAAATTTCTTGGGCGGCTTAGGGTAATATTTGGTTTCAAGTACATTTAGTTGTAAATAGCAAGTAGTGTATTTTTCCGTGCAAAATAATGGATGTTTTGTCAATAGTGCCGGTATTTTTGTCATGAGTGACCATTTTCTGACACAACTCCAACAATATATATCATTTTCTCTGTCTTTCCACCACTCACACCATACTATAAAACAACCATATTCCTGGGCAAACCTAAAACAGATGCACATACCTCTCTATTTGTCCGGAATCTTTGGTTTAGTGCGGAGTTCTAAATTCCTCCCCTAAGGGGCGTATCCACGTATAGCCAAAACAAGGCAGGGTGTGATCCGACAATGTGATCTCATAATCAAGATTATTGTCCAGTACAATAGTGAGAATATTAGTAGTCATATAATAAATGAAAGTGTCAATGACACTGTAGCTCAACTTAGGTAGGGGAATAATTTAATGGCTGACAGTAAATGGAGGAATTAGGAAAGGTGCTAATTGAAATGTCTAAGTAAGACAAGATGTAAATGTGAAGAGAGACCAACAAATAAATATTGGTGGAAGTAGAAATGGAATGACAATGTACCAGTATATGAATGAACAATGTTAACTAGATAGTAAACCAAACTGGCCATTGGCGGCCATATTTTTTTGCCGAATGACCCCAAAATGACACGTTCCCCATCTAGGTCACCCCGATAATCAATATGAAGTTTGGTGATGATCAGATCAGGGATATGGTCTGTAGGGTGTGTCAAAGGATTTAGTGATCCTAAGAGTAGAACGCATTTTTGGCCGAATGACCCTTAAATGACTCGTTCCCATCTTCATCTCAGTGTCAACATCCATGATCATTTTTATGAAGATCAGACAAACAGTACGGCCTGTAGCACGCATCAACGGATTAAATTTTGAAATCCGAGATGGCTGCCAGCCACCATGTTTTTTGGCTGAATGACCCCCAAAATGACTCGTTCCCATCTACATGTGAATATCAACATTCATGACAAGTTTCATAATGATCGGATCAGGGATGTAGTCTGTAGGGTGTGCCAAAGGATTTAGTGATGCAAAGAGTAAATTCTAAAATGGCCACCGGCGGCCATGTTTTTTTGCCGAATGACCCCAAAATGACTCGTTCCCATCTACATGTCAATGTCAACATCCATGACAAATTTCATGAAGATCAAACAAACAGATCGGTCTATAACCCATGCTAATGGATTTTATAGAAATATTTAGTCATACAAAGAGTAAAATCCAAAATGGCCATATTTTTTGGACGAATTACCCCAAAATGACTCGTTGCCTATGAAGAGGTCACCCCGATGATCCATATGAAGTTTGGTGATGATCAGATCAGGGATGTGGTATGTAGGGTGTGTCAAAGAATTTAGTGATGCAAAGAGTAAAATCCAAGATGGCCACCAGTGGCCATGTTTTTTGGCCGATTGATCCTAAAATGACTCGTTCCCATCTACATGTAAATGTCAACATTCATGACAAATTTTATGATGATCAGACAAACAGTACGTCCTGTAGAATGCGCCAATGGATTCAATTTTGAAATCCAAGATGGCCACCAGTGGCCATGTTTTTTGGCCGAATTACCCCAAAATGATTCATGCCCAACTAGGGGCCACCCCAATGATGAATATGAAGTTTGGTGATGATCGGATCAGGGTTGTGGTCTGTAGGGTGTGTGAAAGTATTTAGTGATGCAAAGAGTAAAATCCAAGATGGCTGACAGCGGCCATGTTTTTTGGCCAAATGACCCCAAAAAGTCTCGTTCCCATCTAGAGGTCACCCCGATGATCCATATGAAGTTTGGTGATGATCGGATCAGAGATGTGGTCTGTAGGATGTGTCAAAGGATTTAGTGATGCAAAGAGTAAAATCCAAGATGACCACCAGCGGCCATGTTTTTTGGCCGAATGACCCCAAAATGACTCGTTCTCATTTACATGTCAATGTCAACATTCATGACAATTTTCATAAAGATCCGACCAAAGATATGACCTGTAGCCCACGCGAAAGTATTTAGTGATGCAAAGATTAAAATCCAAGATGGCTGACGGCGGCCATGTCTTTTGGCCAAATGACCCCAAAATGACTCGTTCCCATCTAGGGGTCGTCCCGATGATCCATATGAATTTTGGTGATGATCGGATCAAAGATGTGGTCTGTAGGATGTGTCAAATGATTTAGTGATACAAAGAGTAAAATGCGAGATGGCCACCAGCGGCCATATTTTTTGGCCGAATGATCCTAAAATGACTCGTTCCCATCTACATGTAAATGTCAACATTCATGACAAATTTTATGATAATCACACAAACAGTACAGCCGGTAGTCCGCGCCAATGGATTTAATTTTGAAATCAAAGATGGCCACCAGCGGCCATGTTTTTTGGCCGAATGACCCCAAAATGTCTCGTTCCCATCTACATGTCAATGTCAACATTCAAGACAAATTTCATAAAGATCAGACCAAAGATACGACCTGTAGCCCGCGCCAAAGGAAATTGTTGACGGACGCACACACGGACGATGGACGCCAACCCATGGCAATAGCTCAAACTTACAAAGTAAGTTGAGCTAATAATAACTGAAATTGATATATACCTATGTACTGCAAGCGAGCAGAACAAACTTAAGGAACCAACATGACACTGCCATATGGCTCTCTCTAAGTGTTGATATTGTCTGCTACTATTGGTGCTACTTGTAACGACTTGGCCCAATCAAAGGAACCAAAATAAACCTACATGCTTTTGTGACATTGAGTCATCGAACATTGGTCGAAAATGCTTTGATTCAAGTTCAAAGTGCTAACCTATTGATTACAGCCAGGTTTAAGTCTGACATGCCTTGATTCGATCACAAAAATGAATGAAAATACTGTTTATTTATGCCAAGGACCAATGCATGTTAATCTGCAATCAGAAAATAAAACGGCATCAAAAACCACAATACCGATTAGTTGATCAAGGCTCAAAATAAGTGGCCAGTCACGGTCAATGTCCGGCAAAAAATGGTCTATGCCAGGTGCACTTTTGTATCTGTCGGACAGAATGTCCGATCCAAAATATGCAGAATCATCTTCCATTTTCTATTAGATGAAGTTTTTAATTTAATTCAATGAGTCATTATACTAATTAAGTGTGAACATTACGCTCACAAAATGCATCAAACCAGAGTCAATGGGCAACAAACATCAACAATGGTGCATTGACATATAAAATTAACAGACTACAAGGGAACATTTAACAAGTATAAAACAAAGTCTTTTAGGCATACGGTCCATGTTTGAGCCCATATATATACGTTTACTCTATTTGATATGTGAAGGGGATGTTTGTTAATACAATTTAAATGAGTTTGTACATTCATGTATATCATATATGACATGTGATTGTTTCATTCTATATCCTGTAGTTAGATTTGAGTGATAGGTAGGCACTAAAAGGTGTAACACTAGTATGGATTCCAAAATTCAGCTTTTGTAAGAACTGTGGACGGTTGGGGAAACTTTTAGCAGGTTGAATATTGTTCACATACAGGGAACGAATGCTTTAATACAGTATACAATTATCGGATAGTCACTGCAAGGGAGTGAACTCAAAATAGTCACTTATATCATACCATACCACCAAATGTATGAATGATAATTGACATTGAATTGTCCTATGATTACATAAATAATGAAAGTGTCAATGACACTGTAGCTGAACTTGGAATAATTTAATGTATTACAGTCAATGGAGCGATTAGGAATGTGGAAAGTTGAATGTCTAATACTAGTTTATAGACATGAAGAGAAAAGTAAAATCCAAGATGGCTGCTGGCGGCCATGTTTTCGGCCGAATGACCCCAAAATGATTGTATCCCATCTACATGTCATCGTTAACATCCATGACAAATTTTATGACGATCAGACTAAAGAGGTACGACCTGTAACCCATGCTAAAGAATTTAGTCATACAAAGAGTAAAATCCAAGATGGCTGCTGGCGACATGTTTTTTGGCCGAATGACCCCAAAATTACTCGTTCCCATCTACATGTCAATATTATCATCCATGACAAATTTCATGATGATCAGACGAACAGTACGACCTGTGGATTAAATTTTGAAATCCAAGATGGCCACTGGTGGCCATGTTTTTTGTCCGAATGACCCCAAAATGACTCGTTCCCATCTACATTCCAATTTCAACAGCCATGACAAATTTTATGATGATCAGACTAAAGGTACGACCTGTAGCCCGTGCTAAAGGATTTAGTCATACAAAGAGTAAAATCCAAGATGGCTGCTGGCGACCATGTTTTTTGGCCGAATGACCCCAAAATGAATCGTTCCCATCTACATGTCATTATTAACATTCTTGACAAATTTTATAATTGATCAGACTAATAGTACGACCTGTAGCCCGTGCTAAAGAATTTAGTCATACAAAGAGTAAAATCCAAGATGGCTGCTGGCGGCCATGTTTTTGGGCCGAATGACCCCAAAATTACTCGTTCCTATCTACATGTCAATATTAACATGCATTACAAATTTCATGATGATCAGACAAACAGTACGGCCTGTAGCCCGTGCTAATGGATTGAATTTTGAAATCCAAGATGGCCACTGGCGGCCATGTTTTTTTTCCGAATGACCCCAAAATTAATAATTCTGGTCTAAATGTTGATGTCAACAGCTATGACAAATTTCATAATGATCCGACCAAAGGTACGACCTGTAGCCTGCATTGTTGACGCCTTACGTACACACACACACACGGACGACGGACGACAAAGCCATGGCAATAGCCTAAACTTTACAAAGTAAAGTTGAGCTAAAAAAGAAAGTCGGACCGCACCGCAATTAGCATCATGCGGTCCTAAGGAGATTGAATACAAAAAAATATTGAAATCGGTTAATAGTTGTTTGAGTTATGAGGGCTCGACACACGGAGGGAGAAAGTGTGACGGACAGACGCAGTCAATCCAGTACACCCCCCATTTTCTTCGAAAGTGAGGGTATAATTATTTGAAGTTGCAATATAAATCTTAATTCTTATCATCTTAGAAGAAAAAATATAAAGTTCTAAGAGTGAATTTTATCAAATTAATAAATTAATAAAATTAAGTATGATTTTTATCAATCGAAAACAGCTGTTTAACCTTCTATATACTATACTATAAATTTGGATCAATAAGTTATCTAATAATTTCAGAGATTTTACAATTGAAATTTTGTTTTCACATTCTACAATATTTAAGTTAGCACCTGGAATTGTGACCATAAATTATACATCAATTTTGAGTGCAATATAATACATTCTGGGATTTAAAAATTGAAAATAGCTTATCTTATTCTACAATATACAAGTTAGCTCTTTATTACCCTAATTGCCCTCCATACAGTTCAGTCACAAAGCAAGTTTGGGTGTGATAAAGCAACACCAACAGGAGTTATGTTAAATGGATTTTCCAAAAAGGCCCATATATGCAGATATATGTGGAAAAAATTATGGAAACGAATCCTGATTCGCACTTTACATATATCAGTATTTTGAGCCAATTCAGTTGTAAAAAAATTTAGGTGGTGATCATGTCATCCTAACTGGAGTTATCATCCAGAAACAAAAAACCCAAAAAATTTTAAGTCGAAAAGGGACCATAACTCTAGAAAAAATATTCGACAGAACCTGATTCGCACTAATTTGAGAAAAATAATTGAAATCGGTTCACATTTGTTCGAGTTATTAATCCGGACAGACAGGTGGACGGATACAGTCGGATAAAAGTCAGGATGGACGGACCAGGTCAATCCAGTATACCCCCCATTTTCTTCGAAAGTGGTGGTATTATGAAAGTGTCAATAACACTTTACCTCTAGATGAAGCTTTTTACATGTGTATCCAGATAATGGTTACCCATAATTCTGCTGTGGTTAAAGAGCTGTTTATTTAGGGCATTACAGTAGTATGGTTGTGATATGCAAAATGATAGGTTAACCCGGATCAAATTGGTAAAGAAGCGATTTTGGTGTCAATAGACGCAGGAGAGTCCTCGGTAAATATATCTAAAATCTGCTTTGGGGAAACTTTGTTATCCAATATGGCGTCCAACATGGTTGTCAATATGGCATCAGTTATCAAAAAAAGTCATAATACAATACATTGTGGCTAGGGACCTGTGAATATTCGAGATTCGATTCGATGTCGATATCGGGCACCCAATTCGAGATCGACACCGAATCGGTCCGCTGATTTGGATATTTTCGAATCGATGTTACTTTGGTGTCGTCACATTTTTTGTGTCTAGATGACACATGCCAAATTACATGAAGCCACAAAAATTGAAGCACAAAGTTGCCAACGTAGGTAATTTTAAATAGACGTGCATTATGAAAAATAAGTGCTTCAGTTGAAACCCGTGACGGTTATCAATCGCCTCATACATTTGTAAACTGTATCGACACAATATAAATTTTGCGTGATCGCTAGATATATCCAATTCAGATTATAGGAATAAAATTCAGCCGCCGTTATGTGCGACAAAACATATATTGGAATGAACAGAAACCTTAGAACAATCAGCTGATTACGTTATTAAATAGGCGTCATTATCTTAGACCAATTATCTGCGACACTGTGGGTAGAATTCCTTGAAATTTCCTACAATTAAGTTTCTGTATCCTGGGAAATCGAGCGGATGCATCAAGTTTCGATCCGATGAATATTATTGATAACATTGAACAATTGTAATTTATGTCTGTTTTCTGGGACCCCAACTGCAAAGACAACTACTCTGAATATGTGACGTATGTGTTTGATCTACCGTGGGGTGAAAAGTTTAAGCGATAACTTATCATAACTACCATTGGTATGGACTAAAACTACAACAATTATATAGGTGATATAAGTTTATCAAATCTAGATTATCTTTAATAAATAATGTAGAAAAGTTACTTCCGAGTCATGGGGTTTGTGATACATTGATTGGACTGGCTTTATGTGCATTATGGTCACTTCTTGTATCATGTTCGCAATTATACAGCTAGATAGAAATTAAATGAAACGTATTCCAAACCCTCGTGAGACTGACTTTCCTATGTCATGATTTTCCAAAAAAAAAAAAACACACAAATTTCAGCGGACATTTAAGTAGATTAACGTTGCTGATATAGTATCTAGTGCATTTTGTAGTTTTGTTTGTCATGAGACACCGAAATCAAAACTGGTAAACAATTCAAACCACTAGCTGATTCGATTCGAGATTCGATTCGATGATGATATCAGGAAGGAGATTCGATATCGAGATTCGATTCGATGCAAAATCCCCGATTAGCAGATCCCTAATTGTGGCATAGGAGTTACGCATATATGCTAGCATGTGTGAAATTAGAGTACGAAAGGGAATAGAGTAACACGGATGGAAAATAATACAATCACGGATATGAAATGGCTGTCAAAATGGCCGCAACCCATGCCATGACCGAAGCAACATATGGGATAACCAGTGTTCGCGCTGTCGGTGACCAAATGAGGGATGTCGTCTGCAGGGTGTGCCGAAGGATTTAGTCATGCAAAGAGTAAAATCCAAGATGGCCACGGTGGACATGTTTTTCAATGACATTCGGAAATAATCTAGAGGCCACCCCAAAGATCAATATAAAGTTTGGTGATGATTGGATAAGGGATGCGGTTTGTAGTGTGTGCCAAAGAATTTAGTCATGCAAAGAGTAAAATCCAATATGGCTGTTGGAGGCATGTTTTTCATTGAATTTGATAGCTCTCATCTAGAGGTGATCTCCAATAAATGCGAGCTGCAGGGTGTACCAATGGTTTCAAATTTTAAATACAAGATGGCTGCTGTCAGTCATGTTTTTTAGCAAATTTTGGACAAAAATTATTGCCTCCCATCCAGAGGTCACTCCCAAGATACAAAGAGTAAAATCAAAGATGGCCACTGGCAATCATGGTTTTCAATGAAAGTTGTAAAAGAATTAATGGCTCCCACCTAGAGGTCACCCGAAGATCCATATGAAGTTTGGTGATGATGAGATGAGGGATGTGGTCTGTAGGGTGTGCCAAAGTATTTAGTCATGCAAAGAGTAAAATCCAAGATGGCTGCCTGCAGCAAAGTTTTTCATAAAAAATGTTTCAAATTCGATAGCTCCCATCTAGATACTATCCAAAACATGCCTGTAAATTTTCCAAACAATTCTCTCATAAATGCAGGCTGCAGGGTGTGCCGATGAATTCAATTTTGAAATCCAAGACGGTTGCTGGCGGCAATGTTTAAAAAAAAAATTAGGTCACCCTGAAGATCCATATGAAGTCTGGTGATGATCGGATGAGAGATGTGACCTGTAGAGTGTGCTAATGGAAATTATTAATGGACCCACAGACAGCAAGACCAATGATAGGGTGTTTAAGAGCTTTATGGTTTAAGAGCTCAGAGGAGTTCATATTAATGAGGCATCAAAAGTGCAACAGCGAAACAGTTTAAGGGATAGTTTGAATAATTATATTAGCATACCACATATACCACATTATATATTATCTCTGTAAACTCTTATTTATTAGTAATTTAATGTGTATATTACTATACTAGCAGGATTACCCGGCGTTGCCCAGGTTAAAGTGATGTGAAAACCCTCTGCATATATTGTGGATATATGGTGGGAATAGAGGATACTCTTTTTCAAAGCATTACACATATTCTCATAAATTATATATCCAAATAGCATCACAAAATACGATTCTTACACACGGAATATAAGTAGTAGCACACCTTGTTGGATCGGAGCGATTGTCATTTTGTTTATCGCGATTAATCCGTCCCACCAATACAGAACTATTTATTTATTTATTTACAACTGCGTATACTTCAGAAGTTATAATATGAACATCATAAACACAATAGTTCGCAAAAATAAAAGACGACAATTGGGTTTTACATAGAGATGTATCAATCAATCTAATTGGTTTGACAAAGATTTTGAGGACACCTGGTTATCATATCTCCATGAAGATACAGATGTTTTAAAGAAATGTCCAGGTGCTCCTCTGTTCATTGTGCTATATACTGGCTAATTATTCTCAGCTTAAAAGAAATGTTGCTATGCTAATATATCAGCTACATGTGCCCGACAAAGAGCGAGATTTTTTTGAGTTGTTTATCTTAGACGATGAGTCTGTGCTAAAACATGAAAGATATCCTCTGTATATTGGGCAGATATAACCTTGTCAGATGGCAGTAATGGAGAATCCTGAAAAGGCATGTGCCACAGACTCCGTTTTCTTTTATCTCAGAAGAAATTATATTTGACGGCACACTGTGATCACTATTGTTGAACAGGCCTTCTATACATTTCCATATCTCTTGTAACTTTTTTGTGGGAACTGTATTGAATGGGGCAGACTCAAGTGTGCTATAATATTAACATGAGCTATTCTAATATTTTAACATGCACTATTATCTTCCTCGTGAAAAGTTACCACTGTTAGAACGCCTTGGTGCCAACTCGATTGTACCCCGTGAAGTTATATATATATATAACACATACAGACAGACATATACATGTATTTGCAAATATATCTAGGCACCAAATGTGACGTTTTTAACATGCACGATTTGATTCCTCGTATCATTTGAGAAGAATGTGTATGAATTTGATGTTAATTGGAACTAAACATATTTCTATCAGTTGTGGTGACACCGCCCGTCCCTATGTAGGACTCAAGCGGCGCAACATTTGACATCATTAAACCACAAACTTAAGACTCATTATGGAGATGAATACTCATTATGGAGATGAATATATATAAAATTATTGAAAACTGACGAGCATACAAATTCGTATCAAATTTTTAAGGCCCCCATATATCTCACCCAAATGGCACCAGTTTGGCATATTTAAACCACATGATTAGATTTCTCGTATCATGGAGAAGAATATGTATCAGTCTGATGGAAATCGGCGCTAAACATATTGTTTATCCATTTTTTGTGTCTGACCCTCTGTGGGCCCCTGTCTCGAATGGCACCACTTTTGACATCTTTAAACCAAACAATTAGACTCCTGATATCATGGAGATAAATATTTATAATTAAGTTTGGTGCTAATCGGTGACTAAACAATTTTTTTTATCAAATTCAGTGCCCAACCCACACCATCTCTCAGACAAACAGCACCAAAATAGCGTCTTTAAATCACATGATTTTATTCCTCGTATCATGGATAAGAATGTGTATCAATTTGGTGGAAATTGGCGCTACAATTATTGTGTATCAATGCTGGTGCCCCACTCCTTTTCAGTGCACCCCTGACTCGAATGACGCCACTTTTAACAGTTTTAAGCCAACCATTAGGCTTCTCATACCATGTGGATGATTTTGTATAAGTTTGGTAGCAATCAGTGACTAAACCAATTCTTAGTGCCTACCCCTACCCAATCTCACATCCAAACGACACCGTTGTCGTCTTTAAATCACACAATTAGATTCACTGTAGCATGGAGAAGAATGTGTATTAATTTGGTGGAAATCGGCGCTAAAATGTTGTTATCAATGTTGGTGCCCCTCTCCCTTTCAGTGCACCCCTGACTCGAATGGCCCCACTTGTGGCAGCTTGTGACATCCTTAAACCACACAATTAGACTACTGATATCATTTTGATCAAATTTAGTGCCCACTAACCCCCATGTCTCACCCAAACAGCATCAACATGGCGTTTTTAAATCACATGATCAGACTCCACGTATTATGGGTAAGAATGCGTATCACGTTGGTGGAAATTGGCGCTAAAATTATTGCGTATCAAGTTTGGTGCCCCTCTGCCTTTCAGTTCAACACTGACTCGAATGACGTCACTTTTGACAGATTTACCCACCAATAGACTCCTCATACCATGGGGATGATATTGTATAAGTGTGGTGGCAGTCGGCGACTGAACCCATTCTTATCAAATTGAGTGCCCCTCCTACAATCTTTCATCTAAACGACAGCAATTTGGAGTCTTTGAATCGCACAATTAGATTCCTTGCATCATGGAGAAGAATATATATCAATTTGGTGGAAATCGGTGCTAAAATTAATTTTATCAATTTTGGTGCCCCTCTCACATTCTGTGCATCCCTGACGCGAATGGCGCCACTTTTGACATACTTAAACATCACCATGAGATTCCTCATATCACGGAAATGATTATATAAAAGTTTCGTGGCAATCGGTGGCAAACATTTTTTCTACCCCTCCCCCTTTTCTGCCCCTGACAACGGTGTCACTTTAGAAGATTCTAACCCACACCATTATCTTTCTCGTTAAAAAGTTACCCCTAGTAGACCATTTGGTGCCATTTAGATGGTCCCTCGGCTCTAAACTTAGTTTATCAATTTTGGTGCCCCTCTTCCCTTCCGTGCACCCTGACTCGTAATGCGCCACTCTCAACATATTTAAACCACACCATCAGATTCCTTATATCATGGGAATGATTATATATAAGTTTTGTGGCAATTGGCGACATTTTTTTCTTCTGCCCCTCCCCCTTTTCTGCCCCTGACAACAATGGCGTCACTTTAGAAAATCCTAACCCTCACCATTATCTTTCTCGTAAAAAGTTACCCCTAGTACACCCTCTTGGTGCCATCTATATGCTCCCCTGTGAATTTCTATAGAACACAGACAGACAGACATTCGCAAATATAGACATAGATAGCTATGTGTTATGTAACTCTTCATTATTGGAGGGAAATAAAAGGTCAGCCGACCACAGTGTCCCCCGACAACATGGCAAGTCAATGCCGCTTTGTTAAAGAAATTAAGTCGAAAGGGTTAATAATAAAAAAAAATAATTTCCGTCATCTACAATATGTGGGTAACAATACTCAGAAGTTTCAAATATCTATGATCAAAACTGTAGGAGGAGTTGATTACACCACGAAGGTACCCTCATACAGAAAATTATAGTTGAAAAGGGTTAATAACTCTGTAAAAAAAAATAAAAAAATTCTGTCAATATAAATGTTGCACATCTTCAATATATGGGCAACAATATTCTGAAGTTTCAAATCTCTGGGATGAAATCTGTAGGAGGAGATGATTACACCATGAAGATACGTCGGGGACAATAAAAATGATAAGTGTATAAAAGATTAGGAAAGTCCATGGTTAATGAGCTTGCATACTGGACAACCAGATTGAGGGCTTAAGGACAGCATGGACATATATTTTTTGTAGTTTTAGAAAGTTGTGTTTGAATGATTCAAAGACACAAAACAACAGTTAATAAGCTCATAATTAATATCAATTGCGCTTTAGCGCAATTCAATTGTTACAATTCAAGATTATTGTTACAAGCTTACACCCCTGAACGGGGGTTAACCTGATATGGAAAAATAATTGCGCTTAACTCGGGGTTAGCAATATATGGGGAATATGGGAGGCCAAATTCACATTTATTAATAATTGTGCTGAAGCGCAATTAATTTTCAATATATGTCTAAACCCCCCAGTTAATTAATGAATAAATCAAATAGAAAATTAATTGCGCTGAAGCACAATTGAATTGCGCTGAAGCGCAATTGGTTGGTATCACGTATGAATTTATGATAATGAAATAACCCACCTATTCAACCCAACTTTAACAAGCAGTCGCAGACGGCGGTATCCCCTGCCGAATTGTGCAGTGCATTCTCAATAATGTTTGCGTTCTCAGTATGTGCTAAACAAGAAGTGGGATTTTGTCAAAAAGCCTGGCTTGCGAACTCATTTTAGGTACTGGTCATGGGAACGAATATACCAAAAATCTTTTAAATCCATTGACATTTGTGGAAATTAGCCCTGTGACGTCGTGCAAATAGTCCAATAACTCTGCTGAAAATATCCGGCCGGACCTGGTTTGCGAACTCGTTCTAGATATTGGTCATGTGAACTCATATACCATAAATCTTTGAAATCCGTTGATATTTGTGGAAATGAGCCCTGTGACGTCGTCCATTTGCACACAAAAAAATAAACTAAGTCCGGTGAAAATATCTGGCCGGACCTGGTTTGCAAACTCGTTTTAGGTACTGGTCATGTGAACTCATATACCAAAAATCTTTTAAATCCATTGACATTTGTGAAAATTAGCCCTGTGACATCGTCCATTTGCACCAAAAATAATAAACAAAGTCCAATAACTCTGTTGAAAATATCCGGCCGGACCTGGTTTGCGAACTCGTTCTAGATATTGGTCATGTGAACTCATATCCAAAAATCTTTGAAATCCATTGACATTTGTGGAAATGAGCCCTGTGACGTCGTCTATTGACGTCGTCTATGTGAACTTGTTCTAGGTAACAGTCAGGTGAACTCCGTTGACATTTGTTCAAGTTATGACTCTTACAAATTTGGGATGGACGGACGGACAGGACAGACGGCATGACAGATGGACGGAACCCATTACTATATCCCCCGCAAATTTCATTTGGCGGGGGATAATAACAATAATTGCGCTGAAGCGGATATCCCATATGAATGATAATGGAATAACCTATCTATTCAGGGGTGTAAGCTTGTAACAATAATTGCGCTTCAGCGCAATTGATATGAATCAAGCTCGATTGCGCTGAAGCACAATTGAATTGCGCTGAAGCACATGAACTGGAAGCACAATTCAGCACAATCCAATTGCGCTTCAGCGCAATTATTAATAAATGTAAATTTGGCCTCCCATAGGGGAAAATAATTGCGCTTCAGCGCAATCAATTTTGTATTGGATTTATTCATTAATTTATTGGGGGGATTTAGCCATATACGGAAATGGCTGAAGCCCAAATCGATTGCGCTGAAGCACAATTATTAATAAATGTGAATTTGGCCTCCCATAAATCTGCGCTAGATTAGGTTGTCACGATTTGAACCTGAAATATGTCCCGATTTTCAAGGTTGACCTGAGTTGAGGGACATCTCAATGTGCCATTCCGATCGATACATTGTCATTTCGATAAGAAATGAGAATTTGTTCACGATAACTGAAGCAAGCGCATTTGAAGCAATCATTAACACTCATATACAATGAATCCGCGTCTCCATTTAATTCTCTGATACATGTATCCTGTTTCTAAAATAAAATTAATTTGTCACCATCATGCAGCAAGTTTTAAGACCACCGACATTGCTCCCTTGAGACAACCATTTACATCTATCTCCCATGCACACACCAACATCTCCATTCACAGGCGTCATATGCTGTTATTACCATATCCATACGAATAAACTATTGGCAAAAAACAAGTGTTTCTATTGACATGCCACATCGGTCCCCGCCCGTCTGTCCCAGTAGATAACTCGGCCATATATAAGTATTATAGGTCATCAGATATCTTTAAACACTGAAAGGTATATGTTGGCCAGCATTGGGGTCGATCGGGTGCTTTCAAGTGTGCAAATTTATTTAATACTCTCTCTATCTTTACAGGACCACTGTTGGACACCGTTGTATAAGTATTTAACACTACTGATCGATCCACTATAAGTATATACATAATAGATACTGTTATATACGTGTTTTTTGCATTGATTTTTAACATTAAATAAAAGGCCGTCTGGCCACAGTGTCCCCCGAAAAAGTGGCTTCATTGGGGGCATCAGCTTTTCTGAAAAAAATAACAAGGACCCTAAATCCGATACTAAATTTCAGAACAAAATTGGTGGATCGTACCCATATTCGAACTTGATCTGTATTTCGAGCTGATAAACTCATATACCAAATTTGATTCAGATATGATCACACAAACTAAAGTTATCATCCGGAAACAGAAATTGACAGGATTCTAAGTCTTAAAGGACCATAACTCTCACAAAAATGGCCAGAGCAAACCCATATTCGAAGGGGTTATGGCCCTTTTTCTACTTAGAATTCACGCATTCTGCCATAACTCAAACATTTTTTATCTGATTGGAACCAAATTTAATTTCTTGAATTATAAAGGACAATAACTCGGTTAAAATATATCGGATCAAACCCATATTCGAACTCAATCTGTATTTAGGGGTGAATAATTCATATACCAAATCTGGTGTTGATCAGATGAAAAATGTTTTGAGTCATAGCAGCTTGGGTGAATTCTAAGTAAACATAAGAGTGAAAAGGGTTAATTAAACAATACCGAAAACCATACAGATGAAGAACATGCAAAGAAAAACCTAAGTGAGAAATATGAGGCAGATCAGAAGAAATATGTTCAACTTATTGCATTGGATAGCATGTGTGTGAAGGGTTAATTATTTTCTAAACCGATCAACCAATCAATACCAAAAACTATGCAGGTGAGGGGTGTGTCATCATAAACCTACATCTCAAATATGAACACAATCGGACAAAAAATACTTTGGTATTAGCATTGGATTTGTTGTTTTTTTCTCGAAAAAAAATGGTCATAACTCCTTTAAAATAAATCAGATCAAACCCATATTCGAACTCGATCTGTAATTTGGGCTGTGAAACTCACATACCAAATTTGGTTCCAATCAGATAAAAAATGTTTGAGTTATGGCAGAATGCGTGAATTCTAAGTAGAAAAAGGGCCATAACTCTGTAACAAAAACTCGGATCAAACCCAACTTTGAACTCGATCTGATTGGATAGAAAATGTTTGACTTATTGCATTACACATGAAGTGTCTACGGACAGACAGACAGACGGACAATCGACGAGTGGTCAATCCGGACGACACTATGTTTACCGTACTATGGTATGGGTAAACATAAAAAGTTATTCGCCACCCCCTCACCAAGCAATTCAGATCGCAGATTTTTGTCCACAATTCCACTTCCAGTTGTATAAAATGTTTGTTTATGATTGAAGGATCGTCTAATCTAATGCACAAAACAAAAAGCTGATCTGACATCCAAGTTTTAAGAATAAAGTTACTCACCACCACCCCCACCCCCCACCAACCAACCAATTCATATTTCAGATTTTTGTTCGCAGTTCCACTTCCAGTTATATAAAATGATTGTTTATGATTGAAGAATCGTCTTATCTAATGCACAAAGTAAGAAGCTCATCTGACATCCAAGTTCACAACCCCCCCCCCCCCCCCCCCCCCCCCCCCACCCCCCACGCCAACCAACCAATTCAGGATCGCAGATTTTTCAGGACTAAATGATATTCCCATAACCACCCTTTCGACTGGGCCTCAGCAAAATAGAGATATCCCAGTTAGCCACCCGACATTGGTGCATGCATGCCGTCGGCTGTCGATATCGGCATATAGTCATAACATTTTTTTTTCTAACACTGGATCTTCAAATACGGCATACAAGCATATTTTAGCTCAAAATTATGTGATCTGTATGCAGGTGGAGATGGAGGGGGGGATGGGGTGTTGCATAAAATGATTGAGGATTTTAGGGGGGTGGGGGAAGGGGATACCGTTTTATTTGTCAAAAACTTGGTGTCAGATTATTTGTTGTGCATTATATGTAAGGATTTGTGTACTACATTAGGCATTCATTTTCATCGCAAGTTTTAGGTTTAGAAGTACATTTCGGACAAATATTTGTTATTGGAATTTGAGATGTGGGGTGGCAAATAAAATTATTCTTAAATCTCGGACGTCAGTTAGATTTCTTCGTTTGTGCATTGGATTAGCCGATCCCTAAATCATAAACAATAATTTTTCTAGAACTGGAAGTAGTATTATGAGAGCCCACCCACCCCCACATCCAGCCACCCATAGTATCTTATGCGCCACAGGCGCCCATATAGAGGCTACGTACTACCCACATAAATAAGTAGTATTATGAGAGCCCACCCACCCCCCCCATCCCGCCACCCAATAGTATCTTATGCGCCACAGGCGCCCATATAGAGGCTACTGCCCACATAAATAAGTAGTATTATGAGAGCCCACCCACCCCCCCCCCCACCCATAGTATCTTATGCGCCACAGGCGCCCGTATAGAGGCTACTGCCCACATAAATAAGTAGTATTATTCAGCTTCGTCGGCGAATGACATGAAGTTGATTTGCAATTTTTGGATACTGACTATTTGCCGACATCCTATATAGCAAATGGCCACACCGACAGAAATTAGGCCGATCGATGTCGACAGGTATATATATGCCTTCGTGATGACCAGTCGGCATGGCGTCAGCTGCCAACCATTTGCCAACGTCGGCAAATGACATCGAACCGACAGTGGTCGGCATGACGTTGACTGCCAACGTCATGGACGACGGCCACGCTGACGTCGGGTGGCTATCTGGGATACTTAGTAGCGATCACAACTGTTGCAAATTTCATTCTGATCATGCAGACAACCTAACTGTTTGAGATAACTACATGTACCCGGATCGACGGACAGACGAAAGTAAAGACGGATGAAATGACGGATGAAAGGAAAGGACGGATGAAAGGAAAGAAGGATGAAAGGAAAGAATGATGAAAGGAAAGAATGATGAAAGGAAAGAAGGAGGAAAGAAGCACGGTGGAAAAATGCAGGTATAAAGTATACGGACATGCAGACAGACTGACGGACAGACGAACGAGGTCAATTAATCCAGTAGGCCAATATATATTATCAGATTATATATTCTATTTGATAAAGATTATATTCCATTGATACAACAATCAATTTATACATGTATTAGAAACATCAACGTATAGCGTTTAAATCGTTTTATGGTATCGGTAGTTAAAAGCTTTCCTAGTCAAGATAGCTGCACGTGTTTGTTTTTTTACAGCGTACACGAAAATGGGGAAAGGCTGATGGATTAAATTAAAAATGATCATCAACACAATATAAATTGCGTGATGTCAACTTATACATATATAGATTAAACATAGAGTGATAATGATAGCGATAACGAAAGGTGTATTTGATTTAGAAGTCTTACGGCAGGCAAATATCCATCGTTTATTTCGTTGAACGAGCCCGTCAGGGAACAATTCGGAGATAAATTACTCCTGTTTTGTTACGAACTGTACACTATTCATGAAGGAAACAACACGCCTTAATCGCCAAAAAAGGAACAATTTAAATATGCAAATGAGGTAATATTATGTAAATAATATATTAATATTAATTATATGCTAATGAGATATGTCGTATCTTCGTATCTTTTAGCGTTTTCGATCGAGTGATGTGGAACCCGGAAATGAAAATAAGGGGAAATAATCAGTGATCTTTCACAATAATTATTTTATGTACTTCGATATTATCGTACTCTGATTCGCGGGGGGGGGGGGGGGGGGGGGGGGGGACTGATGTTGACTTTGTCATTGTCGCATGGGTACGTTTAATGGTTTCCCTACATGAGTATGGTTTCATTGGTCAGGGTCTCCAAAAACATATATCAGATAATTATGTTATCCAGGATCTCCCAAATTTGCATTGATCAGGTCTTCATCACCATATCTTTACAATATGAGATCATATATGAGACATCGTCCACACTAATCTTACCTTATGTTACCTTATGTGGTAACTGGATGCAGGCTCGCGCCTCTTTGTCCAGATCATCATTTTCATCTACATGAGCAATCTCTTTTACCCATGTCTTCTGATTTTATTTCTACGTCTTCGTTCCGGTTTGTTATATTGTTGTTTCCTACGGGAGACAGAGCCGTCTCTTTATTATCCCTACTTCCTCTTTTGGTACTATTGTCTGCATTTCTTTTTGATATGTCATCATTTTCTTCTATTATGTAGGGAGACAGAGCAATCTCTTTCCCCCATTATCTTCTTCGTTTCGTTCTATTGTGTCGTCACTTTCCATTGATGTATTTTCCATAATTTTAGGGCAATCTCTTTTTCCCTTAACTCCTTTGTTCCCCTTTTTTTATAGTGATTTGTCGAATTCTATTAGGTAATCAAACATCATAGGTTGGTCATAGAAATGGTTATCCAGACTGTTCTTAAAACCATGTATGCTTTCTTCCAGGATCACTTCTGGTGGTAAACTATTCCAAATCTCTGTTATTCGGTCCGCAAAGTAGTACCTCCGAATATCCCTATAGAACCTGACTTTTTCGAATTTCATTTCATGTCCTCTTGTGTTCATTTCTGATGTTTTCCTGGGTATGATTGATTCTGCTACCTCTTTAATAGTCTTTATCATATTTGAATGTCATTATTTTATATGTCTCTATTAAGTCTCCTCAGAGTCTTCTATATTTGAGTGTTGGTAGTTTGGGCGATTTTAGTCTATCTTCGTACTCCATATTTTTAATGTTGGTAACATTGCTGTGGCTCGGCGTTGGACATTTTCTATATTCTTTATTAAGCCCTTTCTGTGTGATGACCAGACACTAGCGGCATATTCTAGGTTTGGGCGTACCAATGCTTTATATAGCAATTTGAATGTTTCATTGTCCAGGTTTATAAATGCTCTTCTGATTATTCCCACCATTTTGTTCGCCTTGTTTATTGATTTTCTATATGTTCTTCGAAAGATAGGTTGCTGTCAAAAACTACGTCAACATCCCTTTCTATAACGTACAATCCATATGTAGGCCTATATTATATATACGTCATAATTAATATACTTAACACAAACCTGCAGCACCATAAGAATGGATGAAACAAAATCTCTACGAAACCATATAGGCCTGACTGTTGAAATTTATCTTCTGAATTACGTAGCTTCTACTTCTATAGGCCTACTTGAGATGGGGTGTGTGTCCCCCTTTCGTATATCATGTCCAATATGGGTGTCTCCCGTCTCGTCCATAGAAGGGTATCAGAGGGTTATATATCCCCGGGAATTAGACAGATAGATGGATATATAGATAATGTCTAATAAATGCACAAGCAGACATGTGAGAATACGTACATTTGTATATACTATGTGACATAAACATATTAATATTCAACATTTTATTGACAAAATACACCCACGCGGGGCAGTTGTCATAATACACTATAGTAATTTAAAGGGACAGGCGGCCTTCGTTGTAGGTTATAATTTAGAAATAACATGATCAAATTATGATAATTTCCTCAAGAATATAATAATAGTATAGCATATAATGATGATATGAATACGATATTATTCACAAAACACGTTTTGTGTCCGAGAAAATACAGGTCGACTGTTGTTTAGTTTCTCGCAAAAAGCGCAGTGGATTGTTTACAAAATGAGTCACGATATTGTGCCATTTCCATATTTAGATTCGCGCGCTTTACGTCGGTTGCAAAACCCCTAATTCGATGCGCTTACAACTTACAACTCACACTATAGGATTAATCGTAATAATCCTTATTTGGTAAGTATGACCATATATAGGTTAGGAGATAAAACTAACTGGATCAGGGGGGGGGGTAGTAAAAATTGCAGGAAGGTATGCCGTTTTTTTGCATCTGGCATTTTCGGGGACCCACCACCCCCAAACCTGCAAAAGAAATATTTTTTTAGTCCCAATTTTTTGACACCCACCCCCCAAATTCCACTAAAATTGGTCTAAAATCTCATAAAACTCTACTGTTATCACTCTTATGACTGCATGGGAATGATCTCAATTAGTTCAAATAACAGTTTAACCTGTTTCAGAAGCTGTTTTAATTGAATTTTTTTTTATAAATTGCTGATCATCTGTAAACCTAGGTCATTGTGCAGAATAGACAAACTTTCATAATTTCTAACTATTTCCTGATTAGTCTGTCAACCAGCCCATTATCTAACATATTCCATACCACGTATGTTAGTCTACTGGAGCAACTTACTTATATTATACTAAACTAGCTGAAACAGGCTCCATTTGGGAGCCTATATTCAGCATCGGAGATACCTGTGGCCCCCTTTGTTGGACTTGGCACACATTTTGATCTTAGACAGAGCCGTCACTTAGCGGCGGCCCCTTTGTGCGCTTCAAGCACATTTGGTCATTGAAACATTTTGATTTATATATATTGTTTTAATATATATTTTGATTGAATTCCTTGCTCAATTTAATTTTTTTTTTTTTTAATTAAAATTTTTGAAAAACTAATAGCATTATAACATCCGCCAGGGTACCCCGATTCACCACACCAATTTGGTCCAGGGGTCTGAGAGAAAAATCTGGACAGATCCTACTCGTTTATATATATAGATGACAAGAGTCACAGCACTATACCAGACTTGGATACTTTCGGTCTTGTGAGAGATCATCTGAGTTGAAAGACATGCAAATAATTCACTGATTGGCTTGATGCACTGATGACAGATATTTTCTACCTGGGCATCGATAGTCACATTAATGTTTGAGACCGTTGCTCGCTCTTTTTCCAAGCACACAACGATCTATGTATTAGTTGCATCAGGACACGTTTACTTATATATGCAAACTTACTAGTGGGTCATTAATTGTACAGGATACACACAGTTCCATAATTTATAACCATTTCCCGATTAGTCTGTCAATTACCAGCCCATTATCTAACATTATGCCTTAACACTTTTGTTAGTCTACTGGAGCAACCTCTGTTATAATAAATGACAGACAGTAACTGTGCCAGACTTGGATATTTTAGGTGTTGTGAGAGTAACAGATCATATGAGTTGATAGACATGCAAATATTTCACTGATTGGCTTGATGCACCGATGAACAGTGTGATGACAGTTATATTCTAGCCATTGATAATCACATTAATGTTTGAGGCAGTTGCTCTTTTTCCATGCACACAATGATCTTGGCGTTAGTTACATCAAGACAAGTTTATATATTTCAGTTTTACATTTCTCGAAGCTTTTTTCCGAAAGGTGTCGGGAAGGAATTTGTTCACCCCACCGCCCCATATGCAACATGCCTTATAGCTTAATGTCATCTCTATTAAGGCCCATATGAGGTCCCAGTAACATAAATATGGTGTTTTTGCAGTTATAAATTTTTATAATATGTTTTAAACTGTTACAAATGTCATATAAGGGCACAAAAGGTCTTTAGTAAAAAAAATTGCATGAGGGTGTAAAAAAAGCGTTTTTTGCCCCTCGGGCCACCCACCACCCCGGCATATCTTCCTGCAATTTTTCTGACTGGATTGAAAAATATTCATCTCTTTGCGAGAACAATTATAGTATGTACGTTTTCTGTCTGATCATTTCCCAATCATGAAGTAACGTGGATTAGCTTGATTTTGAACTGACAGCGGGTAGAATGGGTCGATTTAAAAAAATACAATTTCGTGTGATTTGAATGCGATTGTTGATTGCGATTGTTGATTGCACCAATAATTTTATATACGCATTCCACAGCGCAATGGAACACTTTCATTGGACGATATGGTGTTTCCGAGTTTGTCTATAAACAATCGTAACGTAACTTGTTTTGTATGTTTGTTTACATAACCAAGGGTACAAACGTGACAATAACATGCAATATATGCGATATTTATGATTGATATAAGAACAATATATGTTTATTATATACTATTCTTTCTATTTATGGCGGTTTTATTGGATGTGACTATTTTAACAGTTATGCCCACATGGAAAGCCACCCGTATCTTTATTAATATGAAATATACAAAATAAAGTAACATTTCCGAACCCGTTCCATACAGCAGAAACTGATCCAGAAGATGTCAGTGAAAACTGTCAAATTATCCAGTTCCGGCTGCCATTTTGACGGCCATCTTGGATGGGGAGTTCCAACTTTACCAGGGGGGGGGGTGGATTTTTTTTTATTCCGGGCATGTATGCCGGGGTGGGTGGGTGGTCGATAGGACCAACAAACAATTTTTTCCGCAACTCAAAAATATTTTTCCTGCAAGTCTTTTTGACTGTTTTTGCAATGAGTTTGGCTTAAAACACATCTATATGTCAATATTAACATAAATGACAAATTTCATGATGATCAGACAAACAGTATAGCCTGTAGCCCATGCTAATGGATTGAATATTGAAACCAAGATGGCTGCTGGCAGCCATGTTTTTTGTTACCAAATGACCCCAAAATGACTTGTTCCTATTTACATGTCAATGTTAACATCCATGACCAATAGTATGCACAGAAATTCATATACAGATGTTTACATTGAATTCCCCCCCCGCAAATCTCTGTTTTAGTGTTAAAAGGGGGGGTGGGTGTCAAAAAATGCTCGGAAAAAACTGCCGAAAACGGAAAAAAGTGCACGCGGGGGTGGGTGGGTCCCAACAAGGGTCGAAAGTCAAAAATCAGCATACGTGCCTGCAATTTTTTTCCGACTCCCCCCTGACTTTACCCTAAAAATGTGGCATGATATCTCGCAGAGTTACACTTCCTGTATATGCCTATTTTGAATGTTTTCGATTTTGAATCGAATAGTTCATGGTAAGATTAATTGCGACGTACATTTATATAATCACGAAACGCTCTTTAAAGTCGGAAAACACATTAAAAGAGGGGTTAAAGTAAACTTTCAGCGTAAAATTTAAAGTAGTATGTGAATATGTAGGCCTACGTATGAGAAGTTTCATACCTTAGTCACAAAGTGAACAATTGCCTGGAAAATTTACTTAATCCACTCCACTATCAACAAGTTTAAATGTACCGTTGGCCTATTCAATGCCTATATATATAAATGCATGCCCCATTCCAAATACAAATACAAATACTTTATTGGACTAGACGAGTTAAAGGTACTCAATCCGATAAAACTCCTCTCAATTACTATTTCAATGGCTTCGGGGGTCAAAAATATTTGATTCGAGTCGAGGAAGTCACCATTAAAGCTCAGATTTGTTAGATATCGATTTTAGAAATCTGTTATTTTTCATTATCGGGAATTCTTTCTGGCCCAGAAGACAGTCAAAATTTCGTTATTATTACCACTTGATTATAGAGTTATCCATCCTTGTCTGTTTGAATAGAGTTTTGGCGTAAAATCTCGAGCAGGTTACCAAATTGACGGCAGTTATTAGTACTCATCTCGAGCAATTAACAAATTTCAAAAATCAATATCTAATAACTCTGAGCTTTGTTTGATGGGTTCCTCGACTCGAATCAAATATTTTTTACCCCCAAAGCCAAAGAAATAGTAATATAGGACCCTCTGATCGGATTGTTGTTGTTGGAATCTGTTGAGATGGGGACCCTCTTTACGGATTGAGTACCTTTAACCCTTTCAGTGCCAGGGGGCCGATCTCATCGGCCCTAATTTACTGAATTTACGGTCTGTAAAATCGGCCCTAAAAAAAGTTTTAAAAAAAGTTTGTTTTTTTTGGGTTTTTTTTTGGGTTGAATTTGTTTTGGGTATGCTTAAGCATGCTATAGCGAATTAAAAAAAAAACTGGATAAAACATTAGGAGCATGTTATAACTCAAAACTATCACCAAGTATTCATAGTAATAATTTTTATGCCCATGTAAAACGTAAGATTCCCTGGCACTAAACCTACAAAACAAGTCTGTTAAAGAATATAAGAAAAAATTATTAAAATTGTAAAAAATAATAACAAATGATGAAAAATTGTTAGGCCAATGCATTCTCTTATATATGCGAGGCGACCTATGGTCGACTCGCATATATAAGAGAATGCATTGGCACAGGGTATATGGGTTGATACAAAAATCGGACCTGGCACTCAAAGGGTTAAATGCACAAGTATGTCCTATAAGCGAGTTAAATGCACAAGTATGTCATATAACAACATGAGGTGAAATAAAATAAAATAAAATAAATAAAACATAATGTGAGGTATAATTAACATTGTTACACAGATCTATACAGAGTCATAGTTTAGTTATAATAATTAATTGAGTTGAGTTGTTATATGTAATAATTCCAGACTCGACACCGAGATCACCGTCATATGTATGCTAACGTTGTAACATCGTTAACAACGTTTATGCCAGACAGAATGATATATCACCTTTAACTGTTTAAGTATGTGTTGACACATGTTGTCAAGAGGGTGCTTTGTCGGCGTCTTTGTTGTCAGGTGCTTGTTTTGGTCAGGTGATCAAAATAAAATGGCGGCCGCTGTGTGTATCAGGTTTGTGTGTTCACTTCTGAGGTCAAAATAAACCATCTCAAATAGCAGATTATATAAATAGATGAGATTTTGTATAAGGATTATATTTTTTATTATAATTTAGCTTGACCATTGAGGATTACATCGTAACACGAGCGCAAAGGACTGCTGATTTCAATGAAAATTCTATCGAGGAATTTGTAAACTGATAGGCCAGTGATAAATAGTAAATACCTGTAAACTTACGCTACGGTAGGCTTATACATGTAGGTTACGTGTAATTTATAGGAACAAAACAAGAGCAAAGAGCCTTGCATGAACACACCTATCTTCATATTCATTTCTTTAGTTTTCCCACTTCACATATAGCCTACAGGGACCTCGTTGAAATAAGGGAGAGGGGGTAGTATCCACAGAGAAAGCAGGTGCCGACTGTTGATTGTACATTGAGGATGTCACTGTCAGTGTCAGTCAGGGTTAGATGCCATTGTGAGAGCGTGGACAGGTGTCATACCCGCAGCTCTGCTTGTTCAGTTCAATCACTACTTATTTTAACTAGGCCTACATGTAACTTGCTATTAATAAACATGCACAGATGGATACTGGGGCTGCCAGGGGTTGATGCCAATATTAAGGACAATGATTGTCCTCCTGCAGCATGATGAAATACTCAGGGACACCAGAGAAGGGGGGCATGCGGGTACCCGAAAAGTGCCCTCCTGACTGGTTTGCCCCCTTGTCCTTTGGTGCTTCCAGCATCCCTGGTTCAAATACTGGTATCTAGCTGGCCTGAAGAGTATGGGATGCCAAATTGACATTTAAATAAATAGTTGAGCTTAAGCGCAATAAGGAATCCCTTATTGGAAGATATAATTGCGCTTAAGCGCAATAAGGAATCTTAAGCACAATAAGGAATAATCTAATTGCGCTTAAGCGCAATTAGATCTTCCCTTATTGCGCTTAAGCGCAATAAGACATTCCTCCTTATTGCGCTTAAGCGCAATTACATCCTTATTGCGCTTAAGCGCAATTAATATCTCCCTCATGAGATCACCCCTCTGCAAATAGTAGAATTATCCTATATTTGCTCCATCCATTGTACCATGGACTACACCATTTGAATTATAGGGAGTTTATGTAATGTGGCTAATTGCGCTTAAGCGCAATTAGCTCTTATTGCGCTTAAGCGCAATAAGAATATTCCTTATTGCACTTAAGCGCAATAAGAATACCGGTACTTCTTATTGCACTTTAATAAGCGCAATAAGAGATTCCTTATTGCGCTTAAGTTCAATAAGATATTCCTTATTGCGCTTAAAGGGGTACTGTACGCCATTTTCAATAAATTTCCGGTGATAACAACGATCTAATATCGATAATATATAGAAACATAAGTAATTTGAGTCGAAGATGTATTCTGTAAACGCTCAGGTTAATAGGCTATCTTAAATTCAAAGTTAATAATTTGATATAAATTTCATTTATGACTAGAGCCATAAAATGCCGTAAAGTAAATTACGAATTTCCGTGTGCAAGACGTAATCAAATTAATTGAGGGATACTGGATTGGTAAACGGATGGCACATGTGATTGTTTAAAAGGGAGAAAGCCCAAGCCACTCACTGACTAGTGACGATACAATAACTTAAATGTGTATATGGGACTAGTATGCATATAATATAACTTTTATTTTATACATTTGGTTGAAAAATGTACAAAAATTACTCGACAACGACAATTTATATTTTTGCATTCCGGTAAATTTGTCATCCGTAACACTACTTCGTACTCAACAGACTTTCAAATAATGAAAACATTGTTACCTTATTCTCCGACTCGGAGACTATAGAAACCAACAACAACATTTGGCGTACAGTATCCCTTTAAGCGCAATAAGGAATTTCCTTATTGCGCTTAAGCGCAATTAGATATTCCCTTATTGCGCTTAAGCTCAATTATTTATTAAATGTCAATTTGGCTTCCCATAGAAGAGTAACTTGTCACTTAGGCCCTCAAACTATCCGATATGTATGATCCATAATACATACAAGTAAGCTAAATATCAGAGTAAAATTTGAATTGGATATGTATATATTGTTCGATAAAATTAATGATTGCAGCAAATTAAGGTGATTATATAATTGTGTACACTGAGCCTGCTAGGGGTTATTATGAGGACAAGGGTCCTACCCGCAGCACAAGTGTCCATTCAGAACTTATTATGCATAAATTATAAACTCGGATGGATAAAGGAGCTGCCAGGAGTTGGTGCCAATGTTAAGGAAAATTGTCCTTCTGCAGCATGAAGTGATCTGACGAAAGAGTAACTACATGTAGTTAACCCTTTACCCAACAGAACGGCCCTGTGCCAATGCATTCTCTTATATATGCGAGTCGACCATAGGTCGCCTCGCATATATAAGAGAATGCATTGGCTTAACACATTAAAAATTATAAAATTGTTAAAGAATGTAAGACAAAATGGTAAAAAGTGTTAAAAAAAGATTTTGTTTAGGCCAATGCATTCTCTTATATATGCGAGGCGACCTATGGTAACTGTAACTATCACAATGTGGTCAAGGAGCCGGTTCCAATGATATCCATATTTGTATGGTTCTATTGAGACAGACCGAAGATATTTTAGGCTGTTAAAGCTTTATTTGGCCGGTTTTGGCCGGTTTGTTGGGTAAAGGGTTAATGTACTCAGAGTCTGAAGAATCAGTATGAGGGTATCATATGAGAATATACATGTACTAGTATTAGCGCCTCATAAACCAAACTTTCTGTAGGACAAAAGATAGTCATTAATTGAGGAAACAAATATAATTAACATGTACCGTAGATCATGCCATGAATCTCTACTCCAGCTACGCCCGTAGAGATTATACTCCACAGATACAAAACCTGGGATCTTTTTGATGTTCTGACCCCTTCTGACAGGGAATTTTATAACATTGAACAAAGAAGGATGGGAATGTATTTTTAAGTTAATACTTGTTACGAAATAATATACTTGACAGTAGGGGGTGGCCTCATATGATATCTGCTATAGGAGACCTATAGACTCAGATTTAAGTTCCCAGAGGATGATATGCACCCATTGGGCACCTCGATTATGCATTGTGTCGTCTGACCCCAGAGGGTGAATTAAGTGATGCTAGCATGCTGTGCATGTTAGCATCACTAAATTCACCCTTTGGGGACCTCATTCTGCAAATGACCAGCACCATATTTTTAGACCTGTGAGCACCGTCCTAGAAAGTGCTTTAAAATGCTGTATGATTTAACCAAAATGTTAGCATTTATAGTAATGTTCTATGACTGAAGAATTATATGCAGTAATGCCCTAAATAATCCACTCCTTAACCACAGTAGAATAAAGGTAACTTTTCAGGATTTAGTTGGAAATATGGCTCTCACTGAGAGCTTTCCAATGAATGGCAACAAGCCATATTTCCGACTAAATCCTGAAAAGTTACCCGTAATTCTGATGTGGTTAAGGAGTTGATTACTTAGGGCAATACTGTACCTGTAACTACACCTTTTCTGGAAGTTGTTCTCCCTTGCCCTTGGTTGATTCACAGTTATGTACTGGACATATACTAAAAAATATTTACTGTTTATACTGGTTTATAGGCTTAAAATAAAATAATCACATCCAGTGAAAGCATTCACTCCATTTGGGTGGTACATGTATATTGTTGGTGGTGGGAGAGCCAAAATGTGACTGGAGTTTTAATAGTTATTTTTACCAGAATAATAGTGATCTGCACATGCTTGACTTTTGAATTATTATTTATTATGTGAGGATACTGGCTTGTGCATGTACTCAGATAATATATTCCTGTAAAAATAACTCCAGTTACATTAAGGTAAATATAGCGTTCCCTCTAATAAGATATTTATCATTGCCAAACATAGCACCAAAAGAAGGTAATATTGGTTTGAAATTCAGTTATTGATAGGAGGGATATCGAAACATATCTACAAAGAAGACTTCCCAACGAACTCATTAATAAAGTGTTGAAAATGTGTTTTCTTTCTTAATTATTTTCCATGTGGTTTTCATGCAAAAAATTACTGGAGAGATAAAGGCATATGGGAGACCAAATTCACATTTAAAAATGAATTGTGCTTAAGCAAAATTATTTTATCTTAAGCGCAAAATAGTTATGCTTAAGTACAAATAATTATGCTTAAGAGCAATCATTGTGCATGCTTAATTATTTGCACTTAAGCATAATTATTTGCTTTATAAGCACAACTAATGATTATATGTACCGGGTAACTGAACACCGCTGGTGAATAAATAGGTTTATCAATAACTCAAACTTAACCTATTGATATATCACCTCTTGTTTTTATTGACATGATGATGGCTGTACAAGGACTCAAAGTTGACTGTTGAGTACTAGGCTAATTAAAACAGGTTAAAATTAGCCCCATGCTCTTCTTGTGTTGCTAGGTGATACACCAGGTTATGCCAATAGTTTATGGGTAGGTTAGATAGTTACAATTATGCTTAAGCGCAATTAGTTACGCTTAAGTGAAATTCATTAAGCATAATTGCCCTATTTGTGCTTAAGCACAGTATGCGCTTAAGCAAAATTATTTGTGCTTAAGCACAATTCATTATTAAAAGTGAATTTAGCCTCCCATAAAGGCTCCCTTTTTATCTCTGAAATAGTAATTTGTATATGATTTCCATACCTGTAAGTCTTTCCAAGGCACATAAAGCCTATATAAAAGTACTTCACATGTTTATGGACCTATTTTGATATGCAGAACTGGACAGGAATAAAACTAAAGTGATAATTACTACTGGTGTGTATAATTTGAGTATACACAACACCAGGCACCTTCAAATAAATATTAATCCCTGCTAATGGCAAAACATATAATTCATGCATGGGTTGTGAACCAATTATCATTTGAACGATGTGGGTGCTGATCTGTGTTGATACTCAGCAGTTATTACAGAATTAGTTGTTAGTTTTGTTCCATCCATTTGTCAGCCTATTAAAATTTGGTTTCGGACTGATAATTTGATTTTTATGTAGAGGCATCTTTGTCATATGTGGTATATCTAGGATGCTCATATGAACTTATGAAATGAAAATAGAGCCCTAGTTTGAATTTAATTTTGGCTCTATTATATTTACAATAAATTTCAAATAATCGCATATCACTTAATCAAATATTTCAGATATTACTAGTAGAATAAAATATAAATTTCCCAAATCATTTGCAATAGATTTCAATATCTTATTCTCCCATATTTGCAGAGAACTTTCGGGCAAAATTCCGCTGTTTTGAATAATAATTTCCAGGAATTTTAATCAAATAAATATCTCAAAATACTGTTCTTTTCAACAATTATTAAAGGGATACTGTACTCAAATGTTGTTGTTGCTTTCTGAGTCATAGAATACGGTAACCAAATTTCCATTATTTGAAAGTCTGTTGAGTACGAAGTAATGTTACGGATGGCAGATTAACCAGAATGCGAAAATACCAATTGCCATTGTCAAGTAATTTTTGGACAGTTTTCAAGCAAATGTATCAAATAAATGTTATATTATATGCATACTGGTCCCATATACTCATATAAGTCATTGTATATTCACTAGTTAGTGAGTGGCTTGAGTTTACGCCCCATATCAACATAATTTTTTTCATGATCATGATTAATCCACTCTCCTTGAATTTGTTTGATTACATCTTGTAGATGGAATTCGTAATTTAATATATGGCTCCAGCCATAAATTAAATTAATTATCAAATTATTAAAGTGATGTGAAACACTCCGGTAGGGTGATAAAATATAAATGGAGAATAATCTTGTTCAAAGTAGAAATGTTTACAAATATTATATCCAAATTGACAACACACACCATCATTCTTATAAATTAATTCAATGCAGTGACTCGACGGTGAAATCATTTTCCTTAGTTTATCGCCGATAGATGCGTCCCGAATCGAGTAGTAAATATTTACAATTGAGCGTAGTTCAGACGATGTTTTCTATGGAGTGGTACGGTCGATTTGCTTCATTTTTCGGCAATGTTAGTAGAATGCCACATTCATCCAGTTGACATAGCGCCTGGATACTAACTGATTATATTCATGCACCCGAACAAGTACATAATATGTCTTTAACTTTAATTTTAAGACAACCTATTAACCTGAATGTTTACAGAATACATCTTCGACTCAAATTACATGTACTTAGTTTTCTATATTTTATCGATATTACATCATTGCTATCACCGGGAATTTATTGAAAATGGCCTACAGTGCCCCTTTAAGAATATGATTAATTATAAGATTTTCAACAAACTATATACAACTAATATTCTGATAAACATGGCTAGTATTTAATTACTGACCAGCCATTCATGCCTTCATCTCAATAAAAAGGAAGAAAATTTAGTGCATTTTGTCTAAAAGAATATTCGGTTAATCGAATAGAAAAATCCTTGACCAATGCTATGCTATTAAGCAGAATGGACTATACTTGTTTGTTTCTGACCGAGTTTGAAAAGGGACATATTTCTCGTCTTTGGGTTATACATGTAGAACTTCCATAATTATATTAAAGTACATCTGAAGATAGCATTCCATCACTGAATGCCCATGTTGCACAGGATCATGTGTCTTTGGAAAATGATGCAAGTATTTCTTTCTGATCCATTAAAATTGTAGACTGATAACTCAAGTTCACATATAGGTATTTCATATGCATCTGTCCCATGTGCATGTGTTTGCAAATACCGGTATATGTGAGCAGGGTGGCACATTTACGAGATTGTTTATTGATGGACATTGAGTCATGATGTGAAAAATGAAGCAGCATAGATCACAGTATGAAATAATGTAATCTGCAAAAGCACAAATAGCGGTTTACAAGCTTATAACCTAAGGTCAAAGAAGAAATATTTTGCAGAAAATCTTTTGAAATGTTTTGTAAAATTTTGTTATAAAATAAAAAATTTCTGATGTTTCAGAATGGGATTATTTCTCATTGTGTTCATTACAGTTTCTGTAATTATTTAAAGCCAATCAAAATTAGTCTTAGCTCACTCTTGCAGATAATATGTTGGCCATAACAAGACATAAGAATATGTCAAAAGACAATGAGGACGTTATACATGTATTCCCTCAGATTAAAGCTGGTAAACGCTATGACATAATATTGAAATGTGCCCAAAGTAAAAATGAAATTGAATTTTTGCCATGTTTATACACATTTTACCTGTAACACTGAGAAACACTAAAAAATTTAATTTCATAAATGTCGTTCTCAGATAATGAATGCAACAGTTTCAAGTTTTGTTTTTGGCCAAAGAATATATATATATATATTTTTGTTTGTTTCTGACATCTAACCCCAACTAGACATTTAATTTTCTGTGGCCTAGGAGAAGGGGAGTTTGTTACCCCATTCTGGAGGGGGAGTAGTGGCTCAGTTGGCACGCTAATGGGGCATAAGGCCAACAAGCTGTCCAGTGATAGCAAAGCTGGTTTGAATCAATGCGATATGATATTATGCTGATTCATGATCAACGATGGGAGGGTAATATGATATGTATATCTGGACATGTTTGTAAGTTCAACTGCTCTCCATGGGTCGATGGTTTCTATGTGAAGTGAAATTAACCCACTGTTTGGTCTTTCTTCCACCAATAAAACTGACAATGTCATGATATGGCCTAGCGTCTGAAATGATGACAATTCCAATTAAACCAAACCCATGCTGGGTATGCTGATATAATCGCCTATTGTAAATTGGCGGTATTATCTCTCAGACACTATTATACCATTATTACTCGCCTGGAAGCTCTTATAGTATTGATTTAAATCTGAAGGCACAGATCCTTGAAGTGCATTGATTATCTTCGCAGGTATCTCCCATCACTATGAGGTTCATTGTTTTCGAAGCAATATCACAACAACAAGTTGATAATCACTGAAAGTCTCCACCATGCCAGCTATTAAGTCCAGCTCTGCGATGTCCTCTGCGGCAGCCATGGATAAAGGTCAGTATGATACATTATATACAAAACTCAATCCATATCTTATTCAAGGAACATTTAACAAATGTGTTGCACAGCGTTTAAAGTTTTGGGGATAAAAATATGTCGATAAATACATGAAATACCTTAAAGACATATTATGGATTTGTTTGGGTGTCTGAAACTCATAAGGTAGTACTCAGGTGCCATGCCAATTGTGGGAATATAGCATTCTTATACTAACATTGCCGAAAATCTCAAAGAAATCGACCTTACCACTCCATAGAAATCATCATCTGAACTACGCTTAATTGTAAATATTTACATCTTGATTTGGGACACAACAATCGGCAATAAACTAACGCAAATTTATTCCCCAGCCAGAGTCATTGCATTTAATTAATTAATAAAGAATGTCGCCATGTGCTGTACATTTGGATTAATAGTCGTAAAAATAACTACTTTTCAAGAGCAAGATTATTCTCCATTTCTATTTTATCACTCAACCGGAGTGTTTCACATCACTTTAATTTACCTTAATACCTTCTCCATTAAATATGCCACTTCTCCCTATTTGTGTCACAGGGAGAAGTGACTTCTTTCTCATATACCAGTATGCATACACGTTTGTCCCAACATCATGTTTAAAGGATATTTACAGATTATAATGGTTTGCTACTCACCATAATGGTTTTATAATTGTGCTATTGTGTAGCATAATACTTATTGGATCATAGAAGGGTGATATTGGGGTGTAAATTGAACTTCAGCCATTATTAATTCTCCCTGATAACAGTCCACATCTCCCTCATAATAAAGAAAGGGAGAAGTGACTTTCTCCGAATTTTATACCTCTTGGCTGGTCCCTGGAATAAACATTCTCAGTGAGAGCTTTCCGATGAATGGCAACAAGCCATATTTACGACAAAATCCTGAAAAATTACCCATAATTCTGCTGTGGTTAAGGAGTCAATTATTTAGGACATTACTGACAATTTACTGTATGTTTAAAATGTTTTAACCACTTCACATGAGAAGGGAGACCATGTCCTTAAATGCCTATAATTACAACTGGGTATCACACTACTTGTCTTGATAACAGAGTAAACATTTCTTAAAGGCTAGATGTTTACTCTAATAAGAATGTGTGTTGTTTCTTCTTATCTTCGTGAGTGCTTTCCATAAATGCCATATTAGAGGTCAGACATTTATTATTCAACGACTATTCATGATGAAAGGGACTGAAGACCTTCAAAGTGGGTTCATGCGACTTAACAAAATTTTTATGTAAGTCTATAAAACAACTGTCATCTGAACAAGTATAGGCAAAAGATTGATTTTAATAACTCTCCAATAATGAGATTGTAAATATCAAAACAGTTGTTATGTTAATATTACTATATTGATACTATATAATACAGTGGAATTATTGATAAAAGTCCAATTAGTCTAATAAGATACCAAAGTTTAATCAAAACTTGTTGGTAAACATTGGAAAAGGTCAAAGCATGGAAACAATATTCTGAAAATCATATTCAGACTTTTATCAAATTTATGTTAAAGTTACTCAATCCGATTCGATGGTCACCATATCATCAGATTCCAACAACAACAAACATTTTTGAAATGCCGCTTCAGTTATCAGAATAAAGTAATTTCCCAAAAAGAATGCTAACCACAGTCAACTACAGAATAAAATTGCCCAAAACCTGTTATTTATCAACATTTTGTTCAACGAAATTTTGCCGGTTTGTCAAATATCTGACACAAAAAAGCCACTTGATTTTAGAGTACTCCATTTCATCCCCAATTTGGTCAGAGAAAGTCTTCTCGTTGACTATTTAATGGGCCACTTGAAATGTTTGATGGTGAAAAATATTGGATTTCAAACATCGATATCTGATCACTCTGAACTTTGATTGGTGGGTTCCTTGACTCGGATCAAATATTTTTTATCCCCCGAGCCAAGGAAATAGTAATTTGCGAGCGTTAATTCGGATTATGCATCTTTAAATCGCATGAACTCGCTTTGAAGGCATTGAGTCACTTTAAGCACTCATGCTTGATCAAGTCTGCATTTAGTGTGTCTGTCATATGCAGAATGAGGTCGCCAGAGGGTTAATTTAATGACGCTATCCCACACAGCGGGCTAGCATTACTAAACTCACCCTCTCGGCACCTCATTGTGCTTAGGCCTCATCTGGTTTCAAATTAACATTGTTTTTTGTTACTTTTTCCCTTCTGTTCAGTTTCTATATCCCCTAATTTGCAGAAGATAAATTTAATGATCGAGGTTACTAATGTGTGAACATCACCAACTTTAACTGGTGAACTTCAATTGAACCTACAGTAATGCCCTAAGTAATCGACCTCTTAACCAAAGCAGAATTATGGGTAACTTTTCAGGATTTAGTCGGAAATATGGCTTGTTGCCATTCACCAGAAAGCTCTCACCGAGAGATTTCCGATGAATGGCAACAAGCCATATTTCCGACTAAATCCTGAAAAGTTACCCATAATTCTGCTTTGGTTAAGAGGTCGATTAATTAGAGCATTACTGTAGGTCTCCAAAATCAGTTGAGGCCTAACCAGTAGAAATACTCAATCCATGCTTGTGTAACTGATAACAGTTGTTGACCAATATCGGTTTATTCTGTAAAGTATGGTTGAAAGGTTATTGGTGTATCAAAATAGGCTGAGTATGATGTGTTTACTGCTTATATAATTCCTTTGTACAGTATCTGAACAAATTATCATTTAAAAATTTAATTACTCTGCACCAAGGTCCATATTGTGTGATCACATTGGGATAATTATCTCCGAGTTATTGTGTCTGTTGGCATATGCAATGAATGTATCACAATAGTTTGAATGGAAGCGACATGGTATCATTCATTGAAATTGCATCGTCATAGTATGTGGGGGGTTACTGGGTATGACTCAAGTACATTCTATTGATTTATTTTAATAAATAATCGAACATAAAATTTGAAAGCAAACATTCTAAAACATGCAGGGGCGCAAATGTTGGAGGGGGAAACACACTCGAAACATGCACTCTCCTGTCGGCTCGTAATATATTTCCGATAAAGGAAGCCGTTCACACTGAACTATATGGATAGATGTCCTGCGTTTGTAAAACCATAGTAGAAAAGGGGTTAACTTTTTGTGTGTGGTCGCCTACGGTACCTCGCGGTCTTGCTCGGATTAGTCACGCATGCGCAGTCCCAATATAACCGACTGAATCCGCCAGTTTATTTTCAACTCAATCAGGAGATTGGCGAGTTGCGGGGTTGGGAATGGCACCGCCATGGGAGGGCCCTATGATAGTTCAGTGTTCAGGCTTTCTTTAAGGAAATATATATTATATTTTTAAAAATATCATTTCTCATATACCCTAATAACAATTGTATAATCTATACGTATATCTTGTTGATGATAGTTGTTTTATATTTCGCATTAAACTCACTTTGAAGGCCTTAGTACCTTTAACCATTTGAGTGCCAGGTCCGATTTTTGTATCAACCCATATACCCTGTGCCAATGCATTCTCTTATATATGCAAGTCGACCATAGGTCGCCTCGCATATATAAGAGAATGCATTGGCCTAACAATTTTTCATCATTTGTTATTATTTTACAATTATTTTAATAATTTTTCTTATATTCTTTAACAAACTTATTTTGTAGGTTTAGTGCCAGGGAATCTTACGTTTTTCATGGGCATCAAAATTATCACAATGAATACTTGGTGATAGTTTTGAGTTATAACATGCCCCTAAGGTTTTATTCAGTTTGTTTTTAAATTCGCTATAGCATGCTTAAGCATACCCAAAAAAAATTCAACCCAAAAAAAAAGAAATCTAAAAAAAAAAAAAAAAAAAAATTTTTTAGGGCCGATTTTACAGACCGTAAATTAGGGCCGATGAGATCAGCCCGTGGCACTCAAAGAGTTAAGTTTCTGAAATATTTGCCATGACCATCAATGTTGAAACTAGCCAGCTGCACTCTACCCTAAGTCTCAACAAATCAAGTCTCTTTTCAGATGTGATGTTGAACAGCTTGGTTCAGGGATACTCACAGAGGCAGAGTGCTGTTTCTAAGGAAGACCGAAACAACAACAATGACAGCAACAAACTCTCCTCCCGCCGGGCAGCTGTGGAAAATGATGACAACCCAAAGACGAAAGGTGCTCCACAGGGAGGCCAAAACAAGAAGAAAAGGAAACCGAGGCGACAGTGTATTACAGCCAATCTATTCAACTCACGATATGATATTGGTGAGTTTCAAATATTTAATTTTGCTTCAAAGTGGTCATATCTTATAACGTAAATCTATATAAAGGTATATAAATGGCCATGTGTGGAGAAGGGGGGGGGGGGGCACTTTCTACTCTGTCTGGGATAATGTACATGGTCGTGTGGACTGATATTGTCACCTCTTTGTTTTCCTTTTTTAGCTCAACTTACTTTTGTAAGTTTGAGCTATTGCCATGGCTTGGCGTCCGTCGTCCGTGTGTCCGTGTGTCCGTCAACAATTTCCTTTGGCGCGGGCTACAGGTCGTACCTTTGGTCTGATCTTTATGAAATTTTGCATGAATGTTGACATTGACATGTAGATGGGAACGAGTCATTTTGGGGTCATTCGGCCAAAATACATGGCCGCTGGTGGCCATCTTGGATTTCAAAATTCAATCCATTGGCGCGGGCTACAGGTCGTACTGTTCTTTTGATCATCATGAAATTTGTCATGGATGTTAATATTGACATGTAGATGGGAACGAGTCATTTTGGGGTCGTTCGGCCAAAAAACATGGCCGTCAGCAGCCATCTTGGATTTTACTCTTTGCATGACTAAATCATTTGGCGCAGGCTACAGGTCGTAGTTTTGATTGGAACTTCATGAAATTTGTCATGGATGTTAACAATGACATGTAGATGGGAACGAGTGATTTTGGGGTTGTTCGGCCAAAAAACATGGCCGCCAGCAGCCATCTTGGATTTTACTCTTTGCATGACTAAATCATTTGGCGCGGGCTACAGGTCGTACCTTTGGTCTGATCTTTATGAAATTTGTCATGAATGTTGACATTGGCATGTAGATGGGAACGAGTCATTTTGGGGTCATTCGGCCAAAAAACATGGCCACTGGTGGCCATTTTGGATTTCAAAATTCAATCCATTGGCGCGGGCTACAGGTCGTACTGTTCGTCTGATCATTATGAAATTTGTCATGGATGTTAATATTGACATGTAGATGGGAACGAGTGATTTTGGGGTCGTTCGGCCAAAAAACATGGCCGCTGGCAGCCATCATGGATTTTACTCTTTGCATGACTAAATCCTTTGGCGCGGGCTACAGGTCGTACCTTTGGTCTGACCTTTATTAAATTTGTCATGAATATTGATATTGACATGTATATGGGAACGAGTCATTTTGGGGTCATACGGCCAAAAAACATGGCCGCTGGCAGCCATCTTGGATTTTACTCTTTGCATGACTAAATCCTTTGCCGCAGGCTACAGGTCGTAGTTTTGATCAGAACTTCATGAAATTTGTCATGGATGTTAACAATGACATGTCGATGGGAACGAGTGATTTTGGGGTTGTTCGGCCAAAAAACATGGCCGCCAGCAGCCATCATGGATTTTACTCTTTGCATGACTAAATCCTTTGGCGCGGGCTACAGGTCGTACCTATGGTCTGATCTTTATGAATTTTGTCATGAATGTTGACATTGACATGTAGATGGGAACGAGTGATTTTGGGGTCATTCGGCCAAAAAACATGGCCGCTGGTGGCCATTTTGGATTTAAAAATTCAATCCATTGGCGCGGGCTACAGGTCGTGCTGTTCGTCTGATCATCATGAAATTTGTCATGGATGTTAATATTGACATGTAGATGGGAACGAGTGATTTTGGGGTCGTTCGGCCAAAAAACATGGCCGCTGGCAGCCATCATGGATTTTACTCTTTGCATGACTAAATCCTTTGGCGCGGGCTACAGGTCGTACCTTTGGTCTGACCTTTATTAAATTTGTCATGAATATTGATATTGACATGTATATGGGAACGAGTCATTTTGGGGTCATACGGCCAAAAAACATGGCCGCTGGCAGCCATCTTGGATTTTACTCTTTGCATGACTAAATTCTTTGGCGCGGGCTACAGGTTGTAGCTTTGGTCAGAACTTCATGAAATTTGTCATGGATGTTAACAATGACATGTAGATGGGAACGAGTGATTTTGGGGTTGTTCGGCCAAAAAACATGGCCGCCAGCAGCCATCATGGATTTTACTCTTTGCATGACTAAATCCTTTGGCGCGGGCTACAGGTCGTACCTATGGTCTGATCTTTATGAATTTTGTCATGAATGTTGACATTGACATGTAGATGGGAACGAGTCATTTTGGGGTCATTCGGCCAAAAAACATGGCCGCTGGTGGCCATTTTGGATTTCAAAATTCAATCCATTGGCGCGGGCTACAGGTCGTGCTGTTCGTCTGATCATCATGAAATTTGTCATGGATGTTAATATTGACATGTAGATGGGAAACGAGTGATTTTGGGGTCGTTCAGCCAAAAAACATGGCCGCCAGCAGCCATCTTGGATTTTACTCTTTGCATGACTAAATTCTTTGGCGCGGGCTACAGGTTGTAGCTTTGGTCAGAACTTCATGAAATTTGTCATGGATGTTAACAATGACATGTAGATGGGAACGAGTGATTTTGGGGTCGTTCGGCCAAAAAACATGGCCACCAGCAGCCATCTTGGATTTTACTCTTTGCATGACTAAATCCTTTGGCGCAGGTTACAGGTCGTACCTTTCGTCTGACCTTTATGAAATTTGTCATGAATATTGATATTGACATGTATATGGGAACGAGTCATTTTGGGGTCATACGGCCAAAAAACATGGCCGCTGGCAGCCATCTTGGATTTCAAAATTCAATCCATTGGCACGGGCTACAGGTCGTACTGTTTGTCTGATCATGATATTTATCATGGATGTTAATATTAACATGTAGATGGGAACGAGTCATTTTGGGGTCGTTTGGCTAAAAAACATGTCCGCCAGCAGCCATATTGGATTTTACTCTTTGCATGAATAAATCCTTTGGTGCGGGCTACAGGTCGTAGCTTTGGTCGGAACTTCATGAAATTTGTCATGTATGTTAACAATGACATGTAGATGGGAAACGAGTCATTTTGGGGTCGTTCAGCCGAAAAACATGGCCGCCAGCAGCCATCTTGGATTTTACTCTTTGCATGACTAAATCCATTGGCACAGGCTACAGGTCATACCTTTGATCAGATCATTATGAGATTTGTAAAGGCTGTAGATGGGAACAAGTCATTTTGGGGTAATTCGGAAAAAAAATATGGCTGTCGGTGGCCATTTTAGAATTTACTCTTTGCATCAATAAATCCTTTGGCACACCATAATCACCACATCCCTGATCCGATCATTATGAAACCTGTTATGAATGTTGATATTGACATGTACATCTAGTCTTACTTAGACATTTCAATTAGCACTTTTCCTATTCCTCCATTTACTGTCGACCATTAAATTATTCCCCTACCTAAGTTGAGCTACAGTGTCATTGACACTTTCATTCAATAAACAATTAAAAAATATATATATATATATATATATATATATATATATATATATATATTAATGGACATGTAAACTCAGTCGATTATTTATGAAAATCTTGCCACCATGGATAATTTAAAATTATTAAAAAACTAAACACAGTATAAAATTTCCCTTAAAACAGGAATGCTTTAAAATTTATTACTTTTCTGACCTAAACCAAAATATTCTGAATTCATTCACATTACAATTTGTAAACTACAAAACAATTTTGTAAATTTTATCTATGGTAAATCCTCTTAATTTGTTTCTTGTAAAAATCAGTAAGTGTCAAACAGAAGGGTTATATATACTGTGTAATTCTTCGGTTTATTTTGCAGTGAAACGTACAGCAGAGATGCTAGGAATGATGGTAGCTAAAGATGATGACCCTAACAGGTTAGTCTGTTAGACTGAGACATCAGTCAATTATCTATCAAACATATAAGAATAAAGATGATGACCCTAACAGGTTAGTCTCCCATAAGGAGCCTCACATATATAAGAGAATGCACTGGCTTACAAGATCAAGGTATATATTGTTAGGCCAATGTATTCTCTTATATATGCAAGGCTCCCTATGGGAGACTCGCATATATAAGAGAATGCTTTGGCACAGGGTTTTTGCAAAATTTCAGGAAGCTCCAGTCATGGAAGGGTTAATAATATACTACTTTATCTTCTGTAGCTATCTTCTGTGGTATGATGCCTTTGTTTCTTCGGAGAGGATCTCAGAACTGAAGCCATATCAGAAGATTAACCATTTTCCTGGCATGGGAGAGATAACCAGGAAAGATTGTCTAGCAAGAAACACAGCTAAGTATGTACCATTGTATTTCATATTGAATATTTGCTAAAACATGCATTCTGATTGGTCGAGAGCTGCTAACTTTAGTTTTCGATTCACCAGCATCGTCCGCTGAAGCATGAACAAATTTTATCACACTGCTATTGACAACGTATGTCAAATACGTCACCACGCATCCAGGATTTGTGTAATCAAGTTTAACTGTAAAGTTGTTGACTCAACAGGAAGTTGTTTAGGCACTGCTCCGGGTAACCCCATGGTACATACCCAGAGGTTTGATCACCACAAAAATTATATAAACATGTATCTTATTATTACACGCTTGTTCCTGAAGTACAGTGTTATTGCTGTTCCATATTTACAAATCTGTATGGAACGTAAAATGACGTACATGATGTTCGCCTCAACCATGAAACTGGAACTATTTAAATAAAAGAATCATCACAGATGACAAACACGCCCTGTATGAGCCAAAATAAACCTTCTAATCCTGTATATTTAATGCACGGATTCTCGGACGTGAAGCGTGTAATAAACACAGAACGACACGATGTGTAAATGGGTTTGTCGATACGGCACTCGTGCTGTCGCGAAAGGATAGAACTCGAGGTGCAAGCGCCTCTCATTCTATCCTTCCGCGACAGCACGAGTGCCGTATCAACAAACCCATTTACACATTGTGTCGTTATTAGCATATAATGCCGATAACAAATGATTTTCATGCAGTGTCTTCAAAACTGTTTGGTGGATTGAATTACAATGGAGATAAATGGACCATGTTTTGTTGGATATTCGAGATATATATAATGGATAGCAATGCATATTCCATGTCATCAACAGTGTGTTTAAAGTGTGTATGTTTACTCTTATAAAATATTCCAAATTATGCTGAGATAATCGTAGACTAAATTATAATTAATTGTACATGTATTAGGCTTGATGGTGTACACATTGCGACTCTAGCACAATTATTGTGATACTCATAGAAAGATCATCTCAACTTTATAGAAGTCTACTCATGTGTGTGAATACTGATTCTTCTGTTCTCCAGGATCCAGAAAAGTTTACCAGATGAATACGGTTTCATTCCGAAAACGTGGATTCTCCCTGCTGATTATGGCACATTGCAGAATTACGCCAAAGACATCAAGGCAAAGCGGAAATCCAAAACTTTCATTGCCAAACCTTCTAACGGATCCCAAGGACATGGGTAAGAAACAAATGATGAAAAAACCCTTCCATGTCTGGAGCTTCCTGAATTTTTGTGAAAAGCCTGTGCCAATGCGTTCTCTTACCGGTATATATGTGAGTCGACCATAGGTCGATTCGCATATATAAGAGAATATATTGGCCTAAAAAATGAAAAAATATATAAAAAATTGTTAAAGAATGTAAGAAATAATGATAATAAATTATAAAAATTGTTAAAGAATGTAAGAAAAAATTATAAAATTGTTAAAGAATATAAGCAAAAATTATAAAAATTGTTATAGAATGTACCGGTAAGCAAAAAATTATAAAAAATTGTTTAAAGAATGAAAGAAAAATTGATAAAAAATGATAAACAATTGTTAGGTCAATGCATTTTCTTATATATGCGATGTGAGATATGGTTGACTCGCCGCATTATAAGATAATGTCTTGACACAGGGTTTTTAATGTTGCGCCAGTGCAGCTCCCATCATGAAAGGGTTAAATCAATTCGCAAAAGCTGAATAATAAACTTCTGCACTGGCATGTCGTCAGGCCTAAAAATATGGTGCTGGATATTTGCAGAATGAGGCCCCAGAGGGTTAATTTAGTGACTTTACCCTGCACAGCGGGCTAGTCTCACCAAATTTATCCTCTAGGGACCTCATTCTGCATGGCCTCATCTGCTATTGGAGACCTCGAAGCTAGACACAGGTTGAGTTCCCAGATGGTGAAGATGGTGATGTGCACCTCAATTATGCATTGTGTCATCTACCAATTTGGCGATATAGAGAAACTAAACTAATAAAGAAAAAGTAACTTACTAAAGAAGTTTCAAAAGAAACTCAAAAAACTTGTTAATTTGATAATAAAGATACTAAGTAATGGTTAGAGCACAAGAATTGTTCTTTACCAGAATCAATCGAGTCGAAGACGATATTTATTCTGATAAAGAACAATTCGCGTGCTCTGACCGACTTAGAGCACAATTGATCCCACATAATGCAATAAACTGGAAATGTGCCATGCGCTTGCCGCGATTGGACACAATAGCCGGTTAGCCACGCCCAATAACGTGATTAACATGAACTGATCGCCGTTGAATGCGAATAGATATGTCCGAAACAACACGGACTGGTCCCACTTTGAAGCGCCGTGCGATTTGTCTGTTATGAGTTGTGGGTGCCTAACAATGGGATAATCATTGAACTATTCCTTCGCCAGCCTTGGGAATTGGTGTACTTTACCAAAAATCAAAAACCAAAAAACGATTGCAGCAATGGGATTGTGCTCTAAATAAAAATACTGACGCCAGCCTGCTGCGCTCACCCTCTGGGGACCTCATTCTGCAAATGTCCAGCAAATGTCCATATTTTGAGGCCTGCATGTCATTAAATGAGGTCAAGAAAGCAGGTGCCTTAATACTGTGTGGGAAATGCACAAAACCTCCCACATGTGTTATTGGTCATCAATATATGGTACAAGAATACATTTAAGATATATGTATCATTTCAGCTAACCAGTTCACCAGTGAGAGAGTTGCCTAAGCAATATTACTTAATATCTCTCTGAGGAGTATGTGAATGCAAGTGTGATGGGTCGTATTATATATATTTTTTCATTAATAATTTTTTTTTAAATGACCTGTGATAACAGGATAGCTCTGACTTCAAGTGTTATCATTCCACAGTGTGAGGAATCCATTAAATTGTTGACCTGTAGTAAGGTTCTGTCTTTATTACATGGCTCAATGTCATCGCTTATCTGATATTATCCTAATATATTTCCATGTTGTATTCTCATCTATTCTTGTTTTGTGATGTTTTCATTTTGAGATTCCTGTTAAGTTTTAAATCAAACATCATAATTGCTGTTTATCTCCAACATCTGCTTGTTCTACTTTGCTTGTTCTACAAGTAGAACAGTTTAAAATTACTAAATGAACTGCAATATAGGATAGGGGTGTTATTCAGTAGAATACATGTTGTAATATCATAGAATAAACTTTAGGCATTGAAACCTTTCTATACTAAATGGAATCTCCCATCAGTTATAAAAACATACATTGGAATATTCTATCATTCATTTGGAGGGGTGTCCAGGAAACACAATAAGATGACAGACAGAAATATTCAGATAGTAAGTTCAACAAACGACCTATGGTCGTTTGTTGAACTTATTTTCTGAAAATTTCCTATGGGAACAACGTGTCAATAGTATAGAAATTTAAGGGTTAATTTTAAGTAAATTTAAGTGACTCTTTCACATGAATGAGTTCTATCAATTCTGATTGACATGTTTGTTCCTACAGGATTGCCTTGTATAGGAATGCTGAGAAGATCCCCGCCACAGAGCAGTTCATTGTCCAGGAGTACATCGAGAAGCCATTTCTTTTGGATGGATATAAGTTTGACCTTCGAGTTTATGTTCTCGTGACTTCATGTGATCCGCTGAGAATATTCATGTTTAATGACGGATTGGTGCGACTTTGTACGGAGAGATATCAGCCACCACAAGAGAGCAATATTGTGAGTTCTGACATAATGTTTGTACAATTTATTGTTCTCTACCTTACTCGTATTTAAATTCATGCAGTATTATTTTTTGCTCAGTTCTAAATTCACACACTATGAATTTGCACATACTCCTGACAAAAATATTTCCACAAAAATGATGTATTTGACGGTGTGCAGATACAGTACTTAATCGTTCCTGAAGTTATATTTAATGACCCCTATGCACTATTGTACTATATAAATGTACAGCCTGTCCATTTATAATACATGGCTGACCAAATAATAATAATATTGTGGTATCACATTCATTATGGGCATCATTTATATGATTCTGAATTAAGTAAAGTGTCACACATATCAATTAATATTCATTTTCATGTTTTCGCTTTTTTTTATACCCCCATCCCAAAAGATTGGGGTATACTGGATTACATGCGTCCATCCGTCTGTCTGCTCATATATCTCAACCATGGGTTATCAGATATCGATGAAATTTGTTATGCAGGTTTGTCATCAGGAGAGCTTTCAAATGAGGGTTCATTGACATTGTTCACATTTTCTGTTCAAGAGTTATCCCTCTTTCATTATTTGAAAATGTTGGAATTTTGTTCGTCGTTCATTAAAATTGTCAAGTAATTTGTTCATTCATCACATTTGTTTTCACAATATGGTTTCAGATTTCAATTTTCACCAAGGGGTTATCCCAGCACCTGTAGGGCAACCACTTGTTCGCTCTGTTTTAAATTCGCTCACCCATGAATACGCGAATAATTGTACTGTGGGAATTTAAATACAAGTAAGGTATTAACCCTTGTTATACAAAATACTAATGGATAAGTAGTGATCACTTAGGAAATGTTCAGATAATAAGTTCAACAAATGACCATACTTTTATAACTGAGTGGGATAATTTATTTAGTATAGAAAATGTTAAGGCCTTTACAGATGGCATTTAGAGCAGTGCATATTATCTGCGATTTCTGTGTCTGACGCTGAATTATAACAAATGTAATATTATTCACTTATGGCGTGCGTTGTGAGTGTTGCGGTTACACAATGAAAGCCTCAAATACAAGAATAGGTCTGATGCCTAATTGGATGTGGTGTGCGGCACATTTACTCGAAGTTACTGTCATTCATGCGAAATAACATCAAATTCTGTAAACCAACTATCAAAAGTACATGAAGTTTAATAGTCATCAAAGTTTTATCAAAACGTGATGGTAAACATGGGAAAAGGTCAGAGTATTGAAAAATATTCTGAAAATCATATTCAGAGTAAAATATTTTTTAACTTACACGATTAACGATGTTTGTTGACAAATCACTGTAACAGTTTTGTTTACATAACAATAGTTTCAACATGCGAAAGTTTCTTATGGGAGAACTATCAACAATGAATTTAAGAGCAAAGTTTATCTTCCGGTATTTCTCCATGTTCTTTCTGAGTGATGTTGTTTTTACAGACTTTTATATTTTTTGCACATTTACCCATTGGTCCCTTTAATCACTCTGTTATATTTTCTCTTACAGAATCACTTGTTTATGCACCTAACAAACTATTCTATAAATAAGAATAGCGAATCTTATGAGAAAGGAACGTCAGTGAGTACGGGAAGTAAACGGTCCATCTCATATCTAAATGACTACCTCAGGAAAAGCGACTACGACATCCGCTTACTGTGGAGGAATATTGGTGACATGATCACAAAAACAATCCTGATATCGGAGCCACACGTGCTTCATTCTTATCGGATGTGCCGGCCTGGGGCATCACCTGGGAGTGACAGTGTGTGCTTCGAACTTCTTGGATTTGACATTCTTCTGGACCAAAAGTTGCGACCAAGTTTACTAGAGGTATTAATTGATCTGCTGTTGAAAATTTGAAGAAATTCCTTGTACTCGTTTAGTTTCCCGTTAAGTGACCTCTGCCTCAATTTTCAAACTTGAAACAAAACGCAAATGTATGCACTGGAGTGTTTGGTCAGCTCAATGGGAATTTTAGTTTACGAATTATCATTTTGGCTGAAGAGTTCTCACAAGAGTTTATATGCAAAAGCTATTCATCTTGAGGTCACTTGTCATATTTGAAGACACATTGTCGCATTATAGTGGTGTGGAGAATCTCATCACAGGAATCTCATGAATATCTCAAGTTTAAGTATCTTCTGACAATCATTATTTTACATTCTGTGACCGATTTAAAAAAAAACTGTAATACACATACGTTATCAGTATGTTCTAACAATTAAGATTGCGAAAACAATGTGTGGATATATTATTTTAGATGATATAATATATGTCTGAACCTAAGATAGACACTTATCTCATGCAAACAATAAGACGCAACTCTTATTTCAGATTAACCGGTCTCCGAGTTTTGGAACAGATGAAAAAATAGATTTTGATATAAAATCAGCATTGATAGAAGACACCCTGAGACTACTCAATATCAAGTGAGTAACATTTATTGAGGAAACCTTGGGACTACTTAATATTAAATGAGTTACTTTTATAGAGGACACCCTGCTACTACTCAATATCAAGAGAGTTACTTTTATAGAGGAAACCTTGGGATTACTTAATATAAAGAGAGTAACTTTTTCGCAGCTTATGTTACATGTGGAAACTTGATCTATTTTAGTTAAATTGCATGTTCCGTTTCTGTGTTTACATAAATCCATTCACTCTTGAATGTCATAAAAGTATACATTGGATTGTTTTATACTTCATTTTCTTGGAAGTTCAGATAAAATAAATGAATGGCAGCTAGGCAGAGAAACATCCTATGGTTTTTAAAGAGTTTATAAGGCATTATATTTTTAATCACTAGGTTTACAGATTTCCCGATCCAAAAAAATGCTGTTTGTCAAAAAAATAATTTAGTTTTTCGTTTTTTTATTCCCACAGATGGGTATATTAATCCAGACATATAAAAATATAAATTAGTTAAAAAGTTTACATAAAATATACAACATGATTGATCGAACTGTGAAGCCTCCCGGCTATGTTTATGGTACACTACAGATCTAGTACTTAAAGACACAAGGAAGACAACTACCAGATTTTACAATGGATAAGTTGAAGGTCATCGCCAACATGGTGAACACCAATCTTGGCAATATTTTTGTCTTTTATCCATCTCTTGCTATCAAGACACTGGCAGATAAAAACAATATATTACCCCCCGCAATTTTTTGGACAAGATTTATACCTATTTTATTATATATTTTTTCCCTCCCATCTCCAAATGAAAGTGTCAATGACACTGTAGCTCAACTTGGAAAGGGAATAATTTAATGTGTTACTGTCGATGGAGTTATTAGGAATGTGGAAAGTTGAATGTCTAATACTAGTTTATCAACATGAAGAGATATATATATACATGTATATAAAAGTAAAATCTGAGATGGTTGCTGGCGGCTGTGTTTTCCAACAATTCAAAAACATTTGATATCTTTAGTCATGCAAAGAGTAGAATCCAAAATGGCCGCTGGCAGCCATGTTTTAATGCCGAATAACCCCAAAATGACTCGTTCCCATCTACATGTCAATTTCAACAGCCATGACAAATTTTATGATGATCAGACTAAAGGTACGACCTGTAGCCCATGCTAAAGGATTTAGTCATACAAAGAGTAAAATCTAAGATGGCTGCCGGTGGCCATGTTTTTTGGCCGAATGACCCCAAAATAACTCGTTCCAATCTACAAGTCAATATTAACACCCACGACAAATGTCATGATGATCAGATGAACAGTACGACCTGTAGCCCGTGCTAATGGATTGAATTATGAAATCCAAGATGGCCGCTGCCAGCCATGTTTTTTTTCCGAATGACACCAAAATGATTCGTTCCCATATACATTCCAATTTCAACAGCCATGACAAATTTTATGATGATCAGACTAAAGGTACGACCTGTAGCCTGTGCTAAAGGATTTAGTCATACAAAGAGTAAAATCCAAGATGGCTGCTGGCGGCCATGTTTTTTGGCCGAATGGCCCCAAAATGACTCGTTCCCATCTACATGTCATTATTAACATTCTTGACAAATTTTATGATGACAGACTAAAAGTACGACCTGTAGCCCGTGCTAAAGGATTTAGTCATACAAAGAGTAAAATCCAAGATGGCTGCTGGCGACCATATTTTTTTGCCGAATGACCCCAAAATTACTCGTTCCCATCTACATGTCATTGTTAATATCCATGACAAATTTTAAGATGATCAGACTAAAGGTACGACCTGCAGCCTGTGCTAAAGAATTTAGTCATACAAAGAGTAAAATTCAAGATGGCTGCTGGTGGCCATGTTTTTTGGCCGAATGACACCAAAATTACTCGTTCCCATCTACATGTCAATATTATCATCCATGACACATTTCATGATGATCAGACGAACAGTACAACCTGTGGCCCGTGCTAATGGATTAAATTTTGAAATCCAAGATGGCCGCTGGTGGCCATGTTTTTTGTCCAAATGACTCGTTCCCATCTACATTCCAATTTCAACAGCCATGACAAATTTTAGGATGATCAGACTAAAGGTACGACCTGTAGCCTGTGCTAAAGGATTTAGTCATACAAAGAGTAAAATCAAAGATGGCTGCTGGCGGCCATGTTTTTTGGCCGAATGACCCCAAAATGACTCGTTCCCATCTACATGTCATTATTAACATTCTTGACAAATTTTATGATGATCAGACTAAAATTAGGACCTGTAGCCCGTGCTAAAGGATTTAGTCATACAAAGAGTAAAATCCAAGATAACTGCTGGTGGCCATGTTTTTTGGCCGAATGACCCCAAAATTACTCGTTCCCATCTACATGTCAATATTATCATCCATGACAAATTTCATGATGATCAGACGAACAGTACGACCTGTGGCCCGTGCTAATGGATTAAATATTTAAATCCAAGATGGCCACTGGCGGCCATGTTTTTTGACCAAATGACCCCAAAATGGTTCGTTCCCATCTACATTCCAATTTGAACAGCCATGACAAATTTTATGATGATCAGACTAAAGGTATGACCTGTAGCCCGTGCTAAAGGATTTAGTCATACAAAGAGTAAAATCCAAGATGGCTGCTGGTGGCCATGTTTTTTGGCCGAATGACCCCAAAATGACTCGTTCCCATCTACATGTCATTATTAACATTCTTGACAAATTTTATGATGATCAGACTAAAAGTAGGACCTGTAGCCCGTGCTAAAGGATTTAGTCATACAAAGAGTAAAATCCAAGATGGCTGCTGGCGGCCATGTTTTTTGGCCGAATGACCCCAAAATTACTCGTTCCCATCTACATGTCAATATTATCATCCATGACAAATTTCATGATGATCAGACGAACAGTACGACCTGTGGCCCGTGCTAATGGATTCAATTTTGAAATCCAAGATGGCCACTGGCGGCCATGTTTTTTGTCTGAATGACCCCAAAATGACTCGTTCCCATCTACATTCCAATTTCAACAGCCATGACAAATTTCATGATTATCAGACTAAAGGTACGACCTGTAGCCCGTGCTAAAGGATTTAGTCATACAAAGAGTAAAATCCAAAATGTCTGCTGGCGGCCATGTTTTTTGCCGAATGACCCCAAAATGACTTGTTCCCATCTACATGTCATTGTTAACATCCATGAAAAAATTTATCATAATCCGACCAAAGGTACGACCTGTAGGCCGTGCCAAAGAATTTAGTCATGCAAAGAGTAAAATCTAAGATGGCTGCCGGTGGCCATGTTTTTTGGCCGAACAACCCCAAAATTACTCATTCCCATCTATATGTCAATATTAACATCCATGACAAATTTCATGATGATCAGACGAACAGTACGACCTTTAGCCCGTGCTAATGAATTGAATATTGAAATCCAAGATGGCCACTGGCGGCCATGTTTTTTTCCCGAATGAACCCAAAATGACTCGTTCCCATCTACATTCCAATTTCAACAGCCATGAAATTTTATGATGATCAGACTAAAGGTACGACCTGTAGCCCGTGCTAAAGGATTTAGTCATACAAAGAGTAAAATCCAAGATGGCTGCTGGCGGCCATGTTTTTTGGCCGAATGGCCCCAAAATGACTCGTTCCCATCTAATGGATTGAATATTGAAATCCAAGATGGCCACTGGCGGCCATGTTTTTTTCCCGAATGAACCCAAAATGACTCGTTCCCATCTATATTCCAATTTCAACAGCCATGAAATTTTATGATGATCAGACTAAAGGTACGACCTGTAGCCCGTGCTAAAGGATTTAGTCATACAAAGAGTAAAATCCAAGATGGCTGCTGGCGGCCATGTTTTTTGGCCGAATGGCCCCAAAATGACTCGTTCCCATCTACATGTCATTATTAACATTCTTGACAAATTTTATGATGACAGACTAAAAGTAGGACCTAAAAAATTTTGAGAGAGGACATTATAGAAATGGGAATGAAACATCCAGTAACGTAAAAACGTCTTTATTTTAACAACAGGTTGAGCGATAAGAAGAGAAACATGGCTGTCCAGAAAGCTGAGTCTCAGAGACGGTTATTCAGACCAAACAAACGAGTCGACTTGAACGAAAATTCTGAGGTGGAAAAGAAAAAACAAGATTTGGAGAAGAGAAAAATTGAGCTGGTAATTATTTTTCTATAAATCACTGTTAAGCAGCAGACCCCAGACCTACCTGATCACTGTTCAATATGGGTGTAACGAGTTTGTGCACCAAATTATTTCTGAAGAATCATATCGCGATACATAACTAATGCATCGCAATGTGCTTATTCCCACATTTTGATATATTTTGTCGACTACATGTACTTGTAATGATCCTTAGTAGCTGTGAGTGGCAAATTTAGCATTCAAGTCTAGTGTCCAACTAAAGCTAATAGATAAATGGTGTAGCTATGTTCGATCCAAATCTTTTCTGTGCAAGGGAATCTCATTCTCTTGTTGGATGCACAGCATGCACTGCTCATTGGTTTGTTCCAATTTGTTAAATGTTTCATTAGATGTTGGACAGAAGAAATCTGAAATGAATGACTATATGTGTAAGTGCAATGGACACTTAACAAACTGAACATTGCTATTCGTGAAAAAAGCTCCTGATTTTTATTACATGTAAATTTGAGGTTAAAGATTTAACATACAAAATCTAATTCAACATCACTTGTAGCTTTGTTCCTCTGAAAAAAATTGAGAACCATATGATATGTGACATGAACTAGACTTACATATTCATGTAACTAAATAACAATGATGTCCTTCTAAAAATCAAATCTATATAAAATAAGTGGATATAAAATTCAATAGCACACAAGATAGGTTATTCTAGGTGGCACATCTCGTTTATTCTAGGTGGCACATCTCATTTATTCTGGGTGACACATCTCATTTATTCTGGGTGACACATCTCATTTATTCTAGGTGGCACATCTCATTTATTCTAGGTGGCACATCTCATTTATTCTAGGTGGCACATCTCATTTATTCTAGGTGGCACATCTCATTTATTCTAGGTGGCACATCTCATTTATTCTGGGTGACACATCTCATTTATTCTGGGTGACACATCTCATTTATTCTGGGTGACACATCTCATTTATTCTAGGTGGCACATCTCATTTATTCTAGGTGGCACATCTCATAACAAAGAAGGTTGTTTATTCTAGGTGTTATATCTCATTCCAAACGTGTTATTTTATACACTAGAATAAAAAAAATTCTAAAACATTGGCCTTGAACCCTGAATACGTCTTCAAATACGAAACCTTTGTTTTCTTTCCACAGCAAGATCTTCTAACAAAAGTGAAAAAGACAGCAGCTAGAGAAGAGTACGAGAACAAGAACATCGGACGATTCTGGAGAATATTCCCTGTTGATGATCGGGCTCGACAGGATAAGTTTGTTCGCATGCTGCAGATTGCCTTCCATACATTTACATCTGGCCGAAGTAACGCAATGACGAGAGAAATCGACCTCATTTACCAGAACAAACTCAGGGTGAGTGAATATCTCTTCAGTAGTAATTGTCAATGGATGCCCAAGATCAATCAATGGTTTAGTATCTCTAACAGGAGCCGAGACATTCTACTTCTGATTCACGAGACCATACAGTGACTTAAAAAACACAGCAGTGTAGAGTCGATTAAGACCCTTTTTGTTTCTCCCTAGTTGTTGGGTTTATTTTGGAGTGGAAAATATCTACTTATTGTGGTGTTAAGATAATCTCGGTTATAGAGTGTTTGGGTAAGGAAAGAAATCGAGAATAAACTCCAGGGAAATATTATGCAATCACTGAGATAAACAAACTGGTTCAGCACTTTCGATTTGTGTAATCTTCATCATATGTGTTGTACTGAAGCGGTGCATGTTGTTTAGCGGTTATATTGTTTAGGCAGAACACATTGGTAGTTTGAAAAATGATGTGGTAACATCAGAAAGAACTGTAACTCTGTCACCTGTTCTGTGTCATCATAATAGTATATATGTATATGAGCTGGACGTTATCTTTGTGAACAAAATAAATTATATTGTTGTATAAGTTTGATGCACAAGGAACTGTCAGAGATCTCTTAAGTGAGGGTATTGAATTATGAAAACACAAATATTTGTTTTAAATGCCTATATATTTTCTGAATTTAGAGAAATAATGTGGGAAGAAGAATAATTGGGATTGTGTTCCATGTGGCAGTAACATAACTAGAGTATAATGTGCAAGAATTCAGAATCCAAAATTTGTCAACCTTTCTAGAATGAACTATTTTAAATTTATGTCCCCCAAAAAAAATTGGTTTGGGAGGACTATTATAATCAGCATGTCCATCCGTCTGTTTGTAAGTGTATGCATACATCTCGGTTTTCCATTTGAGAAGATGCATGCCAGGTTCGAATTTGGTCATGGTCCAATGGTTTTTGACAGAGTTATGCCTCTTTTTCAACTTAGAAATCTCTGTTTTCGTGTTGTCCGTAAAATGGTAACTTGAGCAGTATTCAACAGAATTTCTTGATATTTGGTACCTGGTTTACATTCGAGAAGATGCATGCCAAGTTCGAATTTGGTCACAGTTCGATGAATTTTGACTGAGTTATGCCTCTTTTTTTACTTGAGGTTAACTTGAGCAATATTCAATGGAATTTCTTGATATTTCATACGTGGTTCACATTTGAGAAGAGGCTTGTTATATTTACTCATTGATGAAGGCTTGATTTATCTCTATAATTCTTGTTCACCTAATCTTTTCCAGGAAGAAGATATATTAGACAAGCTTGCTGAGTTTGAATCAGATGAGAAAGATGGGAAGACGATTCCTAGACAGAGAGGTCCTAAGGTAGTGTATCTAGATATAAGGGTGTTTTTTGTAATCCAAATATTTATCCCATTCCACTTCTCTATTACAATTCCCTGTATATTTATTTTGGAGTAAGAATAGGCAACACTACTAATGTGGCAGTGTTAAAAATGGAGTACCTATGTGTGAGAATATGGCAGTGTTAAAATGTAACAGATTTGTTTGCAGAAAGTATATTATAAGTTTGTGTGTCAGCAGAATGTATATATAGCAGTATGGAAGCATTGTATACTCCCAGTGTTACAGTCATTCTTTGATAGTAGAAGTAAAACGTCTTCTGGATGATTTAAAATATAGTTAGTGACAATGACTACTAAAATGATGGCTGGCAAACAGAAGTGAATTGAATAAGTATAGTTCCCATACGGAAGTATTAGAATATATGGGCTGGATTTCTAGGCTAAGGTAATTGAATCTGACCAGCACCACTTGCACACAATGCTTCCATACTGCTATATATACATCCTGCTGACACGCGTACTAAATACTTTCTGCAGACACATCTGTTACATTTTAACACTGCCACATTCTCACACATATGAATAATTGATCAATTTACCTTATTAGGATTAGATTGTTTTGGTTTCCTGCGCATAATTTTAATGGAAAAATTAGGTTTCAGTATCGGAAACATTTTATAAATGCCTTTTATTACAGTTTGGTCTAATCCTCCGCATTTCACTCGATGAGAAACTTTGTTCGTTCCTGAGGAAAGTTAACCCTTTCATGACTAGAGCTTCCTGAATCTTTGCGAAAACCCTGTGCCAATGAAATCTCTTATATATGCGAGTCTCCCATAGGGAGCCCCGCATATATAAGAGAATGCATTGGCTAACAATATTTACCTTGACCTTGTATGACAGTGCATTCTCTTATATATGCAAGGCTCCCTATGGGAGACCCGCATATATAAGAGAGTGCACTGGCGCAGAATCTTTTAATACTGCACCAGCGCAACTCCCATCATGAAAGGGTTAACTATTTCTATTTGTGTAAGAATATTATATTTTGCTGCCAATGTAATATATAATATGTTTTTTTTTGGATAGCCTCTAACCACCATGCCAGGTGTCACACCAGAGAGATTCGATGACGAAGATACAGAAAGTATGGACTACTCAGTTCGAGGGTCAATATATCCTCAACGAGGGACATCTGCATCATCGCGGGTGAAATCAGGAAGGAGTCGGAGTTCACTCCGATTTAGAGACGAGGAAGAAGTTGAAAGCAGTTACGACCGACCTCGAGTTTTATCGAGGGCAGGATCTACTTCCACATTGCCACAGAGTGACTACACACAGGGTAGGCCTACCAGTGCTAAGAATGCAGCACGACGGTCTAAATCTCTCACACGTGTTCAGTCAACCATTCCTGGTTCATCACCTCCTGTAAAACCAGTAAGTATACCTTCTGTTTAAACAGACATGGCTCATGACCCCCAATATTATGTATACACAATTTGCTAAGAGGTATCTCAAAACATACCCACGTGGAAGATTTCCGAACATATTCACCGATTATAGCTCTGAAATTACGTGTTTTGTTTCTAATAATTTTTGATAAATTTGATTGATTCTTTGGTGCGTTTTTTAAGCATCAGTCGCGTAAAATTTGCACCTGTAAAAGAACTGGAGCTGTCTTCGCTTTGAAATGTTTATGGTACTACATAATTTTCATGATTAAAACGAAGTGAGTGAAGTTTTTAAATAGTTTCGTGTTAATAAGGTAACGCAATATACATTTTCCGTACATTTCGTTTCCAATTCCGGAATTCCGATAAACACAAATAGCTGTTTTTTATTGGAAAATGTTAAAGCATTGAAAAATATTATGAAAATGATATTCAGACTAAAATATTTGAACGCACTACATGATTAGCGATGTTTGTTGACAAATCACTAACACTTTTGTTTCTACACGCGATATTTTATTATTGAAGAACTATCAATAATGAATTATAAGAAGAAAGTTGACTTACTTCACAATGTTCTTCTTAGTGGTGATGTTTTTACAGACTTTTAATTGGTTGGCACATTTACCAGTTGCATATGCCCTTGATCCTTTTCACCCTTTCATGACGGGAGCTGTGCTGGTGCAGCATTAAAGATCCTGTTCCAAAGCATTCTCCTAAATATGCAAGGCTTCCTATGAAAGGGTTAAAGGGTTTTTATCCCCCACCAAATGAAATTTGCGGGGGATATAGGAATGGGTTCCGTCCGTCTGTCTGTCTGTCTGTCCCGAATATGTAAGAGTCATAACTTGAACAAATGTCTACTGATTTCAAAGATTTTTGGTATATGAGTTCACCTGACCATTACCTAGAATGGGTTTGCAAGCCAGGTCTGGCCGGATATTTTTACCGGAGTTATTGGACTTTGTTTATTATTTTTGTTGAAATTGTCAAATAGCAAATAGAAGACGTCACAGGGTTCATTTCCACAAATCTCAACAGATTTCAAAGATATTTGGTATATGAGTTCACTTGACCAGTATCTAGAACAAGTTCGCAAACCAGGTCCGGCGGGATATTTTCAGCAGAGTTATTGGACTCTGTTTATTATTTTTAGTGCAAATGGACGACGTCACACGGCTAATTTCCACAAATGTCAACGGATTTAAAAGATTTTTGGTATATGAATTCACATGACCAGTATCTAGAACGAGTTTGCAAACCAGGTCCGGCTGGATATTTTCAGCAGAGTTATTGGACTTTGTTTATTATTTTTGGTGCAAATAGACGACGTCACAGGGCTAATTTCCACAAATGTCAACAGATTTAAAAGATTTTTGGTATATGAGTTCACATGACCAGTATCTAGAACGAGTTCACAAACCAGGTCCGGCTGGATATTTTCAGCAGAGTTATTGGACTTTGTTTATTATTTTTGGTGCAAATGGACGACGTCACAGGGCTCATTTCCACAAATGTCAACGGATTTAAAAGATTTTTGGTATATTCGTTCACATGATCAGTACCTAAAATGAGTTCGCAAACCAGGCTTCTGACAAAATCCCACCTCTTGTTTAGCACATACTGAGAATGCAAACATTATTGAGAATGCTCTTCCCCAACTGCACAATTCGGCGGGGGATTCCGCTGTCTGCGACTGCTTATTTGTTATAGAAAGCTTCCATATGGCTGAGAATAAGCATTCATTTACAAATAAATAAATTATAAAATGAAACAGGGTAAACATTTATATTTTTTGCACATTTACCCACTCCGAGTTCCTTGGGTCTATTTAAAACATGTATGTGTATTTAAAAAGATATGACACACTTAGCTGGGATGTTCAATTGCATGGAAAAAATAGTAAATGATCTATATGTTTTACAGGATAATAATGTAATGGATCGGTTTAGAGACCAAGAAGATGTGTTAGTAAAGAAAACATTGTCTGCTCTCAATGATATGAGGATCAAATTTCCAGGGAAAAGTGACCAGGAAGCAGAAATTATCCTTGATACGGTAAGCTTAAAACATCCTTATCAAACTGTATCCCATAGAAAAGTGACCAGTATGTTTAAATTATCCTTGATACGGTAAGCTTAAAATCTCCTTATAAAACTGTATCCCATAAAAAGTGACCAGAAACCTTAAATAGTCCTAGTTGTGGTAAGATAAAGCTATTTAGAATCTTCAAAGCTCAAATTAAATTAGACCTGTTAACAACTACACACCAGGATATTTATAAAAGGAATATTAACCAGGAAACCAGCTAGGTATGGTTCTACCATGGTAATAATGACTTTAAGATGACATAATACAAGTTTCCTTTGAACATAAAACAGCGTGTTATATATTGGTTGGAATGCTGCTGTTTTAAATCAAAGACTTATTCCATTGCTATTCTACCACGGTGTTTTCTGTGGGGGATTTTTTAAAACATGGACCTAAGGTGACACTAATGTGACAATTTTCTCAGCCTAACTAGTAATCTGAGTTTCTCACAGCTGGCAAGTGAAAAGATTTGATTTTAAAGTTTCTGAGCTACAGGTAATGTTGTAATGGAGATAACTATTAAGTTGATATTAGGTCATACAAATTCAATTTCCAATTTCTTGGGCCAAATTTTTTGGAAAAGCATGTGAGCGTGCCATTTTTTTCTTTTCTGGGGCACATGTCAACTAAGCATTCCACTGTAATAAAGTTTAAAGTAAGCTAAATCCAGATACAATCCACCATAAAAAAGCTTCAAAGTAAAGCTAAATCCAGATACAATCTGCCGTAATAAAGCTTCAAATTAAAGCTAAGTCCAGATACAATCTGCTTAAAAAAGCTTCAAAGTAAAGCTAAATCCAGATACAATACAACCTGCTTAAAAAACTTCCAAGTAAAGCTAAATCCAGATTCAATCCGGCGTAAAAGTTTCAAAGTAAAGTTAAATCGAGATACAATCCATGGTAAAAAAGTTCAAAGTAAGCTAAATCCAGATACAATCCAAAAGTAAATGCACTGAATGGCATGAAGGAAATCCAGAGGAGTTCCAAGCAATATCATTGGGTCCCAAAAGTAAATCTATAACTGGCATAAATGCTTCACATCTTATCCCATGTATCGAGGAAGTGAAATTACTCGGTATAACTCTGGACTGTAAATTGACGTTTAACACTCACATTGATTCGCTATGTTCAAAGGCATCAAGGCAGCTAAATGTCTTAAAGAGACTTGGACATATGCTGACCCTCTCAGGCAAAAAATGTATCTTCAAATCTTTCATCCTCTCAAATTTTAATTACTGCCCTCTTACCTGGCATTTCTGCAGTGTGTCTTCTACCGACAGGCTGGAGAAAATTCAGGAGAGAGCCTTTCGTTTTATCTATAATGACTACACATCTGATTATGACTTTCTCCTAAAGCTTGCAAACTGTGAGCATCTACATCTCCAGAGACTCAGACTTATGGCACTCACAGTTTTCAAAATACTAAAGAAGGACATTAGCACTCCTTCCTATTTGGACTGCCTGGTGAAACTTAAACATAGTTCATACTCTTTTAGAAATTCTGAGACTCTGGAACTGCCATCACCTGATACTACTACTTTCGGTTTAAGCTCGTTTAGATTCATGGCACCTAAAGTGTGGAATTCTCTTCCAGAGTCATGCAGAACCGCAGAGACGATGAAAGACTTTGAATGTATGTTAGAAACCTGGAATGGTTTTAAATGTAAATGCAGTGCCTGTAGGATATCCTAATTATATGTATATGTTTTGTATTTTAATCCTCACTCTCTGGTCTGGTATCTCTGAATGTAACAAAATGTGTTATCCAGGAATGAAATATGGACTCGTTGTGCACATTACTGTGCTGTATATGAATATACAAATTTGTGACTTACGCTTTTGATCGAGTCAGGGCTACCTGTCCTCAGTGATTTTATTCGTCTTTTACAATGTTTTAGCTAATATACATGTAATTTATTTTTCAGATAGGTTGTGTTTTATTCACGTTACTGTTTATGTACATACATGTATTCATTATTTTACAAGTCAGTTAAAAGCTTAATGCTCATGTTTGTAATTTAAAATGCCTGACTTTATAAATAAAGCTTTTGAACTTGAACTTTGAACTTTGAAAGCTAAATCCAAATAGAATCCACTGTAAAAAATCTTCAAAGTAAAGCTAATTCCAGATACAATCTGCTGTAAAAAAACTTCAGTAAAGCTAAATCCAGATGCAATTTGCCATAAAAAAGCTTCAAAATAAAGCTAAATCCAGATGCAATCTGCCATAAAAAAAGCTTCAAAGTAAAGCAAACTCCAGTTACAATCCGCCGTAAAAAGCTTCAAAGTAAAGCTAAATCCAAGTACAATCGACTAAAAAAGCTTCAAAGTAAGCTAAATCCAGATACAATCTGCCATAATGATCAGTTTTCAGCGTTTGGTGCAAAGCACATTAGCCGAAAACGTTTGTATTCACTGTTCATGGTAATAATGAGTGAGCGATCAATTATCGCTTCGTGCATGAACAATGAAAATAGGTCACGCTATTATAGAGCGTGTGGTGTCATTTCTAGCCGAATCGCCTTGTATGTCGGGTCAACTCCAATTTTTTTTTGTTCTAGTGGACTCCGGCGCGGCTTGATGGCAATGATGGTGTTATCATTATTGGAGAATTGGGAATACCAATTATTAGTTAGTTTTAATTTATGCCATTTCTCTTGCAGCTGCATGAAAACTGGAAATTCCACAAGCCTCGAGTAGCATCTTACTGGCTTGTCAAGCTAGATTCCATAAAGAGGAGAAAAGTGAGTAATGTTGATGCCATCATTCACGCCTAGTTAGTTCTGCTTATGATATTCAAGTTTCTTGTTTCTAAAACACCAATGTCCCAAGACACCTTTTCTGTTAGCATATACCAAGCATTTTTTTTTATCTACCTTCATATATTATGGGTAGGCCTATCGACACTGCCACTCAATTATTTTGGTCAAGAAGGAAATAAACCTTGTACCTACATGTTCTTTTGACCTTTGTCATATAGTACAATTTCAAGCTTTAACCCTTTGAGTGCCAGGTCGATTTTTGTATCAACCCATATACCCTGTGCCAATGCATTCTCTTATATATGCGAGTCGACCATAGGTCGCCTCGCATATATAAGAGAATGCATTGGCCTAACAATTTTTTTATTTTTTTTTTACAATTTTAATAATTTATTCTTATATTCTTTAACAGACTTATTCTGTGGGTTTAGGGCCGATGAGATCGGCCCCTGGCACTCAAAGGGTTAATCTAACTAGAGGGACATCTCATTTAATGTGCCATCCTGATTGATACATAGCCATTTTGATAAGAAATGTGAATTTGTTCATGTACATTGAAGCTGTGAATACCTATACCAAGCCTACAACCTCATAAATTTTATACTTATAAGGCTCTTCCTATTTGCTGATCATTTTGATTTTTTAACATATTTTACACACTGGAAAAGAGAGATAAACTGAGTTAACATGCTTATTGTAGGTGGTGGATATAGTTCGGTCAAATGTCAAGGCCGTCCTGCAAAGAATTTGGCAGCTACAGGATCTAGATAACCTTAAACTATATCGAGTGTTCGCCCGAATATTCAATAGATTGCTTTGGAGTCATGGGCAGGGTTTATGGAACTGTTTCTCATCAGGCGGGTAAGTTATAATCATTCAAGACGATCTATCAGGTGGGTAAGTTATAATCACTAAAGACGATCTATCAGGCAGGTTGTTATAATCATTAAAGACGATCTATCAGGCGGGTTGTTATAATCATTAAAGACGATCTATCAGGCGGGTTGTTATAATCATTAAAGATGATCTATCAGGCAGGTTGTTATAATCATTAAAGACGATCTATCAGGCGGGTTGTTATAATCATTAAAGATGATCTATCAGGCGGGTAAGTTATAATCATTAAAGACAATTTATCAGGGGGTAAGTTATAATCACTGAAGACGATCTATTAGGCGATTAAAACTAGTACTTCCAACAACAACAAAACCAAATTTCTATTTAGCTCCTTTTCAAGGCATGATTAAATTTTCATTACCAAAAACACCCTAGAAATAACTTGTGTTGTCACCTAAAAAATATTTTATAAGATAGATTTCCAATAAAACATCGTTAATGTTCTTTAAAAAGCCACACATTCTATTTGAGTTCACAGAAAATAATTGCTGACTGACCCAAAATTACTATTATTTACCCCTGAATCTGTACTTACTATTATATATGATTTAATGACCATTAAGTGAAAATTTAAGCCAATGACCAAATTGGCAGTAGATTGTTCTCATGAAATGCAGAAGCAGTCTGTCCCAGGAGATGGGCATGATTGCTCTCGCACCCGTACACACTTGCGATGTTCAATTTTACGGATGCTACAATTTGCACTTGTCCCTCTTGCTTATAGTGGATGTAAGTGTCAACTCAGTTCAACTGTTCTTAGATTCTGTCCCGTCTCCATTCAATTATGGGCATGTGAAAGTGTAACTGGACATATGTCTATCCCACAATGACATTTTGTTTGAGACAACCCCAACTTATCTAAATATCACCCAGTAATATTGACTGCCATTCAAACATTGGAAAATATCATGTGATACCTAATGGGAATTTTAGCATAGGTTGTTTGAATGCGATATACATTACATCATGTGCCTGCTTTAGTCAAGTGTTAAATACATCCTGACCAAAAGTTTATTCAGTTCTGTAGAGACTTTTTAGATTCCATTCTCTTCAGTTATATCTAAGTTTTGTTAATGCTTTTACAGAAACTCTTGGGAGACGATTTTCAGTAAGAGTACAGACACCATATCGACTCCGGAACTAAATTGTTGCCGACGGATCGTGCAGTTATGCCAGGATTGTCTTCTCATTGTTTACCAGTTCGCAGCTGAAGCTAAAAGTGCAATGCAGAGTCCAGAGGAGCAGCAGAACAACTACAATTCACAAACGTAGGTCAAATACTCCACAAATGAAGGTCAAATATAGGTCAAATACTCCACAAATATAGGTAAAATACTCCACAAATGTAGGTCAAATACTCTGCAGATGTAGGTCAAATATAGGTCAAATACTCCACAAATGTAGGTCAAATATATGTCAGATACTCCACAAATGTAGGTCAATACTCCACAAATGTAGGTCAAATACTCTGCAGATGTAGGTCAAATACTCCACAGATTTAGGTCAAATACACCACAAATATAGGTAACTGACTCCACAGATGTAGGTCAAATACTTCACAAATATAGGTTAATTACTAAACAAATGTAGGTCACTTACTTGAATATAATATATTTGTTAAATTCTAATGTAAGCTGCACATATAGCCCCTACAAGAAGCAGCATCAATAAAATTATCATATAGACACTCTTTTTACCCTTTCATTACTAATTAATTCTTCTATCAGTTATAAAAGTATTCATTGGAGTGGTCTTTTATTCATTTGGAGGGATGATCAGGTAATAAAAGCTGATGGCAAAGAGATGAAAGATATTTTATTTTTTAAAATAATTTTTATTTGGTCATAAACATGGAAATATAACATACATATCAATTCATATTATAAGGGTTGTCACAAATTGCAATTGGTGCTGAATAAAAGTTTTTCAATTTGTCTTATATTTAGAGGGGTTTGAGGTGTCCGAGTGTTTGTTTTGAATAAAGTGTTTTCCCCTTTTAAACTACATTGTTTGTTTTTTAGTGTGTTTTAACTGTCGTGAACTCTTCTGCTTGACACTATGGTATATAAAACATAATTTACAATCTTGATTTTATTGTACACAATGTGCATCTTATTAGTTCGCCCAATGTGATGATATGCATATAAAACAAGGCGGAATATTTTGCAGTTAAAATTTCAATCAGTCCTTTAATTTGTAAGGAATATATACGCATGGGATTGTAAGTATAACAAATGAATGTCCTTACATGGTTGTGAAGAAAAAAAAAAGAAAAAAAAAAAAGAAGACAAATTTCGTATGAACCCTTCGTGTTCACACCATTTGTCAAAGTTCACCTCACATCCGTGCAATGACTTTGAAAAAGACAATAATCTGTTAAATGTAGGTGGGCATCTTCTAAGGCATTAGGTTTTTTTTTTTTTTTAATTGAATTTGTAGTTAAGCACCTTTTAGCACCGTGACCACTAGTTAGTAAAAAGATCTTCGACTTTTAGCCATCTACTATGAAAGAGTTTTTCCTTTTTAAATGTGCCAAGACATTTTGGTCTTGTATATGTATCCAAAGATCTGTAGCTCTTGATCCATGCTAACGGCCTTTAATGTTTGGCTCAATTTCCCATATTTTACTGGAATAGACTGGAATAGATATATTATTTAAATAATAGATAAGAGATGAAAGATAATTCAAGTGCAGAAGGATTCATATTCATTGATGAAAAATGTTTAGATAATAAGTTCAACAAATGATATGTCGTTTGTTGAACTAATTGTCTGAACATTTCCTGAGGGGACTACTCATCCATGAGTATTTAGTATTTAGAAAGGGTTAATTTCAAAGCTTTCGGCCATAGGCCTTCATCAGTGAAAGTTAGAATCTCAGACAGTTACATGACTTGACTGTACTATGCTCAAAACAAAGAACTTATCATGGAAGACTTTGTGAGACTATTGACCAAAAGGTGTTGATGTTTGTACCATTTCTAGATCTTTAGGCCCACAGCTTTAGAATCTTTAAAATGTTAACACTTTCTTTACAAAATATTCATTGACGAGTAATTCCTTGAGAAATTGTTCAGCTAATAAGTTCAACAAATGACCATATTATCTGAACATTTCCTACCAATGAATATGAATCATTCTGCTTTTGTATTATTTGTTATTCTACCTGAACACCCCTCCAAATGAATAATATACTTTCCCATGTCTTTGGGTTAACATGGTGGAGATCCTCTATCAAGTAATAGAGTTAGCTAGGGACGCTCAACCACATCATAATGGCATCTATTGGAATTATTCTCACATGCAATAAATTCTGTTGTTTGTGGGAGATGTTCTGATATGCCAACATTGTGTTGGGTATATGATCTTATGATGTCCCTCAGGTCGAGCTCCTTAATAAGGTAGCAATAACGAAAACATTGAGACAGTACATTGTATTAATAATTGAGTATGGTTTTAAAAATTACCCATTATTTTATTGATTGAAAATGCTGTTGCTGAGATTTTATTGTTGCTCAGACATAGAAGGTCATAATATGCTGAAATAACATCAATTTAATGGCAAATAGTCTATATTCACTGATAAGAAGTACTAAAGTTCCCTCAAGGCAATTAATTTCATTTGAACTTTTTTTTAAAGCTAGTAATCATGCTATCATTGATTTCTGAGAAGCTTAATGATTTGACTATCCTGGTTCAATCTCAATGATTGTAATGGTTAATCAAGAGAGATAACTCAATCTTACATGCAGACGATACAATTCATAATGGTGAAATAATCCCTCAAACTGAATATGAACTGTTTGTTTTGTTATCTACATTGTTATCTGTTGCATCTGGAAACACAATCTTTCAGTCCCTAATTTCATGACCATAATATTTGATTTGAAACTAGTAAGTTCTCCACAATTATATGTATTGTTAGCACTTAATTTTTTACAAGATATTTCCTACCCAAGTAAAATAATTACATTCAAATTCAGTATGTCATGACTTTAACCCTTTACCCAACAAACCGGCCAAAACCGGCCAAATAAAGCTTCAACAGCCTAAAATATCTTCGGTCTGTCTCAATAGAACCATACAAATATGGATATCATTGGAACCGGCTCCTTGACCACATTGTGATAGTTACAGTTATGCCCTGTGCCAATGCATTCTCTTATATATGCGAGTCGACCATAGGTCGCCTCGCATATATAAGAGAATGCATTGGCCTAAAAAAAATCTTTTTTAAAAACTTTTTACCATTTTTTCTTACATTCTTTAACAATTTTATAATTTTTAATGTGTTAAGCCAATGCATTCTCTTATATATGCGAGGCGACCTATGGTCGACTCGCATATATAAGAGAATGCATTGGCACAGGGCCCTTCTGTTGGGTAAAGGGTTAATAGTCTGTCTTACTCTCACACCACATTTTATTGCTACAGAGTATGAAATAATGGATTCTGTTGTGCATATATATCAGCCAGACTTTTCAGGTCTCAATGAAATTAGGTAGGGAAATGCTTTCAAAATAGGATCCAGTAAATGTTTCTAGAGTTATCCTTCTTCGTTTATCTGGAAATTTATATTATTTTTATCTGCCCGCACATGCATATCTCAGCCATGGGTATACCCAATCAATTTAATTGCATACATGCAACAGGTGAATTAATTTCAATGCGTGGGACCATTATTACCCTGATGAGCCTGAAAACTCAATAACCATAGACTGCTCCCTGGGGACAGGGTGACATACAGCCACAATGTGGATAGCATACTGACAAGATCTTGCACAGCTCATAATCAGGTAACCTTTTTAATGCATGGGTTGGTGCGAAGCAGATACACTACGAGTTACCTTGCTTAAGGGTCACAACTTGGCACGAATTCAAACAGCGTATGATCTCACAATTGCATGCTGATCAATTCGGACAAGCCACTGCTGTGTGAAACTCACATTAGACCAACGATGTGCCATCGACAGGAGAAATTCATACTTAAATTGAAAAAATTTGTACAAGTTGATCAATTTTGTCACCACATTGTCAAATTTTTTTGCTTCTTGTTAATAAAGTATCTATCTTACCTAAATGTTAATGCTAATTTCAAATTTGATTTTAGATGAATTGAAAACAAACTTAATTGGACTGTCCTAAGTGCGATGTCGGAATATAGCGACCATTTGAGCTTCCTTTTTGGGGTCGCTTCGGTGGCCGTGTGGTATTGACGTTGGACTTTGATTCGCTAGGCATGCTTCCCATTGTGGGCTGGGGTTCAAATCCCACCCAATTCCCCCACCACCCAAAAAATTGCATTGTCTCAAAAACCCATGCAGCTTCTAAAATCGGCACCTTGTGTATTATATAGTCCCGGTCATGTACATAGGGCAATGCTCGGTATGTCTCGGAGACATATACATGTAACATGCAGCTGTACCAAATATCTATTTCTTTTTATTTTAAATATATATTTACGATATTATTAGATATGATTTTTTTTTCCAGAGGAGGGACAGCAAATCCAATGAAGGAAAGTGAGAATGTAAACATAAACCAACAGCCCTACACTCTAAGTCAACGGTACACCAAGCTATATAAAAATGACGGACTCACGTGACCTTCCTATCAAACAAACAGCAATTTGATTCCATTCCATGTATCCGTCCATTGTATGTGAAAAAGTGCATACTTGTTAACCCTTACATGACTGGAGCTTCCTGAAATTTTGCGAAAACCATGTGCCAATGCATTGGCCTAACAATAGTTACCATGACCTTGTAAGCAGGGTTGGCGCTGGACCCAAATTTTCTCTTGCCATAATTTTTGCCAAATGAGATTTTTTTTGCCAAATTTCAAAATGATTTGCCAAATTTAATTGAGGGTATATTATTGGGGAAATTGAAGGAAGTTCTAATATTTTTATTGTTATATAATGTAAAACCTAACCACATATGCAGGTAAAATGAGCCAGTGAAGCAAGCTTGTATTATTAATATATCTTAAAGCAACAATAAATATCTAAGCGACACCAGAAATTAATTACATTTAATGTTGTTAAGACAGTTATCAAATTTGAAGTATCTGTCCTCACAGCAGACATAATATTTCGTCCTGTGTCTCAGTTGTCAACAAAGCTGAACCACCAATTAATCCCTCACTCGCCATTCACATTCGACTGATTAACCTATAGTCTTAAAATTGCTGGTCACATCACACTGATATCATAATTACGCGGTGTACAGTGTCACCAGTAAAGTGCATACAAAACGGATTAACTGTAAAAAAAAATTATAATTAACTTTTGCGGTTGATTAACATTCTGATGGCCGTTTGATATATATAGAAAGGTATTACTGTTTTGTGAAAAATAAATACTGACCGCTAGGTTGAATGATTTGTTGATCAGGTTTCATTTTTCATTGTCTCTAAGTCGGCACGCATAATGGATAAACCACCTTCGATGATGTTTAAAGACTAGATAGTTCACATCACATAATTTAAAAACCCACTTGCCAACAATTTTGCCAAATGAATTTTCTTTTTGCCAAATAATTTTTTTTTTTGCTGTTGGCAAATTTGGCAAGTGGCAGCACGAATTATGCTTGTAAGCCATGGCATTCTCTTATAAATATGAGGCTCCCTATGGAAGACTCACATATATAAAGGAATGCACTGGTACAGGATCTTTAACGCTGCCCCAGATGCTCCCGTCATGAAAGGGTTAATTGTTGAACATGTGTTAGTATGACAAATATGAAGTGCGTCAGTTAGATAATGAGAAAGGCAACCTCAGATAATCTGTGCTCAATTGTAATTTAAGTTGAATATTTGTAGCTAAAACCTGCATTCTAATTGGTCGTGAGCGGCTAACTTTAGTTTTCGATTCGCCAGCATCGCCCGCTGACAGGTGAACATATTTATGGCAAGTAGTTATCTTCAGTAAAATTCTTGGTAAAATCATGATCATGCCAAATAATGCATTTTGACATCAAATGGTACTTTTGGTACTCAGAGCTATCTCATGGATGTATAACTAGCAGTGAATGAACTATTATGTGGCAGTACAGTGTGACCTCATATTTACCAGACTTATTCGCCTTTTGTTGCAGGACTATATTGTGATTTCAACAAGTATGAGATGTGATATCACACTGCAATATTTTGGTGGGTTTTACCAATATTCCAACTGGAGGTTGCTATCAGACGGTTGCTATAATTTTTTTATCTGATTGCCTAACAGGTTTATGGCTTTTTTCTGTCGATGTAAGTGTATTCCCCTGGAAAACATGGTCCATATTGTTTTTCATGCAATTAACATTCATGTAGCTTGGTAAAAGCACAATTCACATTTGATAACTCCAATCATGTTTAAATTCTAACCAGTGTTGTTAACAATAACTTATAAAGGTCTTACAAATTTCAAAGTGATCTAATTTTCTATCTCTTTTTTCTATAGTAATCTTTCCTCGTAGCAATTCTGTAGCTTGCAACAAAATGTGGCATTAATTGATATATATGCTTTCAAGTATTGGATTGGGCTTTTCATGAACACATCATTCTTGTTATTATATATATTAACACTGCACATATACACAGTGAAATTGATACAATACTTCGTTGACTGCTAAACAATATTTATTGAAATGCAAAAAATGTACCAAACTGATATAATATGTATACAATGGCTTTTACTCATGAATCTCTCAGATGAGTTTCAATTTTTTTTCAAGAGTTATGCCTCCTGGATTGTTTACTGGATTTCCATTTCGCGATGTAAACCTGATAACTACAACAAACGTAATCAGATTTTAAATTTTTTTTATCACAACTTCCCTCATTAACTTGTTGCATGAGTTTGAAAACAGCCTACCCATACTGTATTACCTTCAAGATTATTTTGTGAAGTAAGCTTGAAAATTCCAACAAACATTATGTGATTGACCAAATTTGGTTATTTGTCAATAAATATGGTCACTAAATATGGTCAAGCGCACATTTTCTTATGCCACAATGACGCGTACGTCTTGTTAAGTTTTATTAAGAACTATATTACACAAAAAACCTACAAAAGTAATACTATATAAGCTAGCTTTGCAAACCGTAGCCTTTGGTCAGCACATGAGTCATTAGTTGAAACTTTTTTTAAATATTTGTTGATGCTCTAGATACTCCACTTTGTTATTATATTACTCACTTGTTATTGTTTTGTTATACTATACAGTAATGCCCTAATTAATCAACTCCCTTAACCACAGCAGAATTATGGGTAACTTTTCAGGATTAGTCGGAAATATGGCTTGTTGCCATTCATCGGAAAGCTCTCGGGGAGAGCTTTCCGATGAATGGCAACAAGCCATAGTATTGGACAGGTCAGGTACATTCTGAATTCAACTATTATAATTATATTGAACTATTATAGTTGAATTTGACTGCCAAATCCACTATTTTCGTGCGTTTGTAGAAACATTGGGATCACTCATCCCAGTACACATCCATATTTCACTCTGAACAATAAAGCAGCAAAGGAACAATATTCATATCAAATTCTTTTTTCAACCTTATGCGCTAACTTGTTTTATTTGGCACAAGTATACCTTTCTCAATGAAATAAGAATGAAGACACAAAAGTTCCTTTTAAAAGATATATAGACCTAATTTAATGTTAATTGACTTACTTATCATGTACCGCCATTATGATTAATCAGTCACATGGATCGAGACACGTTATTTTGTGACAAAAAACAAACATGGTACCGAATTAGTGTGACACTGATTTTAAATCATAATTGTGAAGTATGAGATTTTTTATCGAATTCAAGAAATGGCAATATCCAATTCAACTATTTTAGTTGAATATAACTATAATAGTTGAATTCAGGACACGCTTGACCTGTGGGCCGCTGTTTTACTTCTATAAAGCCACACATAGTGTTTGAACAATTTTTTCATCGAATTTTGCTCTGCCCTTATAACTTATCATTAATATGTTATCAGGGCAGAGAGAAATTCCCAAATAATCACAATTATTACCGCTTTACAAGGGATAATCTGAGTATTAACAGAGTTTGACCCATATGATCAAATTCCATAACACCCTGGATTGGCGGCCCGATAATAAAATATTCTCCCAATAATGGTCTGCAGCCCGCCACTTTGATGACATCTTAAAGATGTGGACAGTAACACAACTGACGGCCACCACCTGTGGGGAACTAAGTCTATTTCTCAATCTACATTCATGGTGTCATGCAAAAAGACACCCAGGATCTCTCAAACGTGCAAAAAGATACACAGTATCTCCCAAGTGTACAAAAAGTCTCGTTTGTCTGCTACAGTCAAACCCAACGTGTGTGGACTACCCATCAAATTCAGTTGAAATTTCAATCGAAAATCACAAACAATTAGTTATTGCAATAATAATTAACATGCGACTAATTTAAAATAAAAAAAATTTATGATACTTTCAGATGCTGTCTTTTTGCAAATTTCAATCGAAAATCACAAACAATTAGATCCTGGGTGTCTTTTTGCACTATTTGGAGATCCTGGGTGTCTTTTTGCATGTTTAGAAGATCCTGGGTGACTTTTTGCATGAAAACCATGCGACAACAACCAATTCAGCAATAATATCAGTTGGGCCGCTAATAAACCATAATGCCCTTCAAAATCATGTTATTGTTATATTATGACACATGAGTCTTTACATGCACCCGGGCATCATTTAGCTTACTCAATGCTCAGAGAAATTAAAAATGTTTAAACTTGAAAAAGATTGAAACTTAATGTTTCCACTCCATCATTTTATCCATGGAACTGATAATTACTCAATTGATGTGACTCATTTTGAATGACCTTTCAACGATGTATATGATGTTGTGAACATTATGTGTGGCATTAACCCTTTCTTCACTAAATACTCATTGGTGAGTAATTCCTTTAGGAAATGTTCAGATAATAGTTAAACAATTGACTTGTTGAACTTATTATCTGAACATTTCCCTCCACTAATTTAAAAAGGACTCCTCTGCTTATTTTCTTGAAAACCCCTCCAGATGAATAATATGATATTCCAGTATATACTTTTATAACTGAGTGGGAGAATCCATTTAGTAAAGAAAGGGTTAATCCTCACAGAGAGGCTTTATTTGTTGATTCCTCAACTCCCACATTTTTATGAAATCATGAATAAATCAATTGTTTTTATTCTCGTTTATTGTTTTGTCCTGTTTGAACATGTGATGTTTTGTTCCTCAAATTTAATGTTTGCTATCATGATCCTAACCGAGCTTTTATCTTTATGTTGCTCATATTTGAAAAGCTCAACAATAATTATGCACGGCTAACAAAAATCAGACAATATCTGGTGTCATAGATATCACAGGTAAATATAATGTTGAATGTTTGGAAATACATTTATGGAAAATAGAAGTATGATTTTCTATGCTTGTTACATATTGGAAGACATATTAAAGAAGAACCTACAGTAATGCACTAAATAATCGACTACTTAACCATAGCAGAATTACTAGTATGGTAATTTTTCAGGATTTAGTCGATATATGGCTTGTTGCCATTCATAGGAAAGCTCTCATTGAGAGCTTTCCGATGAATGGCAACAAGCCATATTTCCAACTAAATCCTGAAAAATTACCCATCATTCTGCTATGGTTAAGGAGTCAATTATTTAGGGCATTACTGTATTCTGTATTGCTGATTGTGCTCTGTATCCACCTGGAGGCAAGTTGGTCAAGACATGCATAAAATTTCACATGCCTTCACTGATGCCTTCTGAATTGTATTTTCGCCATGTCTACTTCATAATGCACATTTCCGAAATGGGATATTTTTAGGGAGTATATATTTACATCTAATCATATATATGTTTGCCAAGTGATTTGTGTAAATTTCGATCCAAAAGAGGCACACCCATCTTTCAAGAGTGCCAGGGTTAGAGGGGGGGGGGGCATAAAATGAAAATGGCAAGAATTACCATATATATCAACAGAAACAGAAGTATTATATTGTCCCCAGAGCAATGTATATGCTTTCTGATCAAGCAATGCATGTTATTTCTGTTACGTGATATGAGTTCCAACATTGAAAGTGCTAAAAAATGCTTTTAATTGCCAACATGTTTTTCTTTTTGGCAATTATGCTTGGAAGTTGTGCTCCCCTTGGCACAGGGACCAGCCTAGAGGTTTATAATTGGGAGATGTCACTTATCCCTATTTGAGTACTCGGGAGAAGAGGACTGTTAACAAGGAGTCATAATGTCTGAAGTTCAATTTACGGCCTAACATCATCATTCTATGATCCAATAAGTATTACGCAATACAGTAGCCCATTTATAAAATGACTATAATGAGCAAGGAACCAAATATAATAAGAAAATACAGTTGCTATAGGGACATGCATACTGGTATATGAGGGAGAAGTGACACTATTTAGGGAGAAGATCAAGGCTTGAAATAGTATGTCTGTCATTTGCTGAATGAGGTCCCCAGAGGGTGAATTTAGTGATGCTACCCCGCATAGCGGGCTAGCATCACATAATTCACCCTCTGGGGACCTCATTCTGCTTACACCTCAGCAGAATGAGGTTCCCAGAGGGTGAATTTGGTGATGCTAGCCCGCTATGCGGGGTAGCATCACTAAATTCACCCTCTGGGGACCTCATTCTGCAAATGACAGACACACTATTTCAAGGTTTGGAGAAGATATCTCCCAATTCACCCTCTCGGCTGGTCCCTGATCTTTTTATTTATTGCTGTTCATGTTAATTTAAAGATACTTTCAGGGTCACCAGTTCACACCAGATATGTATTCTCCATTAGAAAGATGTTGTCAGACTATATTGAACAAATTTATTCAGAATAATGAGATAGTTACTTTATGTGAGAATTTGTAAGGTGAAAAAAAACTGATTTTGTCTGTGATAATTTTTGTTAAGTCTTTGTTAACGAATATATCTATTTTTATTGATAATTGATGTATGTATGAGAACTCACACTGTACTTAACTGTTACACATATATATTAAATATATAACAAGAATCAACAGATTTTTTTCTTCAATCATACTCCCTCCCTCCCACAATATACAAGCCTGCAAATAGTGTGTCTGTCATTTGCAGAATGAGGTCCCCAGGGGGTGAATTTAGTGGTGTGATCCTTCACAGTGGGCTAGTATCACCAAAATTGCACTCTGTGAACCTCATTCTGCTTAGGCCTCATCTTCTGTGAAGTATCTATAGTCTTAAATTAATTTAGTTTTTATTTAGTATTTCCCTTCCCTTCTATATCTCCTAATTTGCAGAAGATAATATGCTTTATCGAGGTGACTGAGGGTGAACATCACCAACTTGAACTGGGGAAGTTCAATCTGAACCTATGTCTCCAATAGAAGTTGAGGCCTAAGCAGAATGAGGTTCCCAGAGGGTGAATTTGGTCGGGATCGGGAGACCGGGAAAATTCCGGACGTGGGCCGCCACATGTTTTGTTTAACGAGCCGAACTGGCTAATCGTAATTTTGTTATTAAATGAACTTGTCAGCATCATATAACACCACATAAAGACCCCGCTAATCTCGAGATGTTAACGGTAACTCCCAGTTGTAAATCCGAAAAAAATCTCACCCACCCCTCCCGGACCCGAACAGATGGGCCGGTATTATATTTATTTCCCGGGCCGGATTTTTGGCCCAGTCCGCCTCTGTGGTATAGCGTCACTAAATTCACATTCTGGTGACCTCATTCTGCAAATGACAGACACGCTATTTGCAGACTTGATCGTACCCAAACTACAATTCTTCAGGCTTTATATATAGTATGCAAAAAACATTTCGAAGTCATAGCAATTTTCAGCTGTTTCTAAATTTTGCACAGAAGTGAAACAAAACGCTCTTTATTTTCACCATATCAGGCAAAACCTAACAAGGAAACTCTTTATTGTCTATGCTGAAGTGAACTTGGGACCAGACTTTTCTAAATTCTGTTCCAGTGGCATTTAACCCTTCCATGATGGGAGCTGCAATGGTGCAGCATTAAAGATCCTGTGCCAGTGCATTCTCTTATATATACGAGTCTCTGATAGGGAGCCTGACATATATCAGAGAATGCAAAGGCTTACAAGGACAAGGTAAATATTGTTAGGCAATGTATTATCTTATATACAGCATCCCTTGGGAGACTTGTATATATAAGAGAATGCATTGGCACAAGTTTTTTTCTTCTCCAAAATTTCAGGAAGCTCCAGTCACGGAAGGGTTAAAGTTTGTATAAAAGTATTCATCAACCTATTTTGATCTCCGGAACTGGACTGTGATGTAACAAAAGAGAATATAATTTCAGACTTCAATCGGCACAGGCATTTAACCCTTTCATGATGGGGAAGCTACGCAAGGTGCAGAATTAAATACCCTGTGGCAGTGCATCAATTATCTTACCGGTATATATGCGAGTATCCGTATGGAGCCTCACATATATAACAATGCACTGGCTTAAAATTTCAAGGCACATATTGTTAGGCCAATGTATTCTCTTATTTATGCAAGGCTACCTGTGGGGAAACTCGCATATGTACAAGAATGTAGGGGCACACTGTTTGCAAAATTTCTGGAAGCCCCAGACATGGAACTGTTACAATTTAGTTAAGATTATCCCAAAATATTGTCTCCAGGTTTATATTGAGAAAAGATGATCCTGGAATTCCATTGGGTTAGAATATTTGTAGCAATATTTAAAGATGGTATATCTCTTCCGGGCCACAATTACAACATCATTTTTATAAATCCGATTTCAAGACAACTACAAGCTATTTTGTGAATAAAATACAGATGAAACAGGATGAAACAGGATGAAACTGAATATTGTGTATATTATTTGTCTATAACGGCAAAATAAAGTGGTTTATTTCAATCCAAGATTGTATTGAAATCTATAGTCGAAATGCAATTTGTCATGATTGAGTTTGCCAACAAGATAGAGTTCTCCATCCTGGTATGCTCTGAACATTTTCTTGCATACTTCTGTTATAAAAATAGCTCGGATGTGAAGAGAAATTCTAAATCAAACTTTTCCGGACAGTTTTCCTTGATGCATATTTATTATGTTATACCCCGGAGTCTATATGAAACTTTCTGAGAAGGGATAGACCATCATTTGCATATAGTTCTGTTCTAAAATTAGCTCGGATGTGATTAGAAATTTTAAATTAAATTTATATTGTTTGATAGAAACTTTTCAGGACAGGTTGTCCTCGATTGATATCTATTATTTTATACCCTGGAATCATAGGTAATCAGGTAATCAGAGTGTTTCACATCACTTCAAGACTATTTGATAGAAAAATCTTAGAATAAACTTGTATCAGTAAAATAAAAGAAAGTTTATAAACATAGGATAAAGTTACAAATATCAATGAGAATAATACATAAAATTTAACACTTTCTTTTCTAAATACTCATTTGACGAGTAGCTCCCTTTGGAAATGTTCAGATAATATTTTTTCTCACCGACCAATAGGAATTATTCGGCTCTGGTATGATCTGTTCATCTGTCTGTCATCTGCTTATTTCCCTGAACATCTCTACAGATGAATAATAGACTGTTCCAATATATACTTTTATAACTGTTGGGAGAATCTATTTAGCAAATAAATGGTTAATTTAATATTTATAATTAATTAGACTGAAAATTGAAATATCTAAATGAACCTTTCCCCAAGAACCTTTTCCAACAAATCAATTACTATGATGTTGTCTGGGACATGCGCACTATCACCCACCACTCATTTTTCCACTATTCAAAAAGAGCTGTATTATGACATCAATAGATTAATTTAAAAGTATGATATGTTATAGTTACTCTCTCCATTATAGGCTGTGTTATATATAGTATCTCCTGACTCCAGAGACATGCTATTTCCAATTAACTGATTACTTTCCCCCATGGGACATCTTTGTGTCTGACAATTCATGTTATTATCCTCTGTGTAATTATACCATACATTTGTTGTTCCAGCTTTTTAGTTTACTTACTTCTGAAGGATTTCAACTGGTAATCATGATAATCAAAACGCAGACTTGTGTAAGTATAAGAAAACAATTTAAACCATACTTATATTGATATAGTTCTCAACATTTAAGGACTGGATACCCTCAACTTTTTGGGAAATACTGGACAAACATCAATGTATAAAAGATATGAAAAACCATCATTGATATGTGTCTTTTTTCTATAATAAGGTAAACATGTACTCAGACCAAAATTGTTTATGCTGTACCGAGGAATCCTATTAAATCTGATTAAATCATCAATTATTTTGGTTAAATGAAATATCTTAATTTTCATTTCTTCAAAAAGTGACCTTTCTTTGCAGCAAACATTTTTTTTGCCAGTTTTGAAGGCATGCTACTATATACTGCTCTATAATATGTGTGTTCAAAGTTCTCAGACACATTGTGTATGGATTTTTCTCAAACTGGTTTTTAGCAATGTTTAAAAATTTAATGTTCTATTTATATATTATTTCTGAAAACTCCCAGCAATTGTGATTGGACCATATCAGAAAATACAGCATCAGGACATGGTGAAAATATAAATATTTAGTCATTCATTTGGACTGAATTAATCCATAATAAACAATTTTATCCCTAAATAAACAAGAATTTTGCCAACGAAAGGCACTGCATGTAATCTACATAGCAGAATGATGTTTATTGCATATACCTAGAATCATATTGTTCCTGCTGTGTCATATTTTGATTCTGATTTCACACACGTTTGGAATCGGACGATGTAGATGTCACATGATGTAAATGACCATGAAATGCGAACTATAAAATAAAAGCATCAATCATCACACATGTAAAACAAGCCCTGTCTGTTTTGGAATAAACTTTTTAACATTTTTATTTCAATTAATGGATTCGAGGATGGGTGGCATGTGTAATAAACACAGAACGACATGAGCATGTGAGAATGCACATGAATTTTAACTTTGAACCAAAATATCTTTATATTTTTTTCCATCTGGATGCCCCCTATTATTTTAGTGTGAACGGTATTTAATCCATATAATTCTTAACAAAGTAATTACAATATAATAAACAGTTTAATATGGTAGGTATGTAGGGGATTTGGCAACAAGCTAATAGCTTATATGTTTCGTTACCCTATTATATTAAGCCCAGTACTGCATGACATGATTATATGCCTACTTTTCACTGGTCCAGTGGTGTTGATCTCTTTAGCCAGCACCGGTGATCTGCATCTGTTCCGGTACATGCACATCATTACCACACGAGATCTGATCCAACAATTGAATTTCATCCAATGTGATCCTGTGGGACGATCTGTATGTGAGATTTTTGTGCCATATTCAGGGGTTTAAATGGGGAAATAGTCTGTGGGGAAAATAGCTGGAAAATGTGAGCAGCCATTTTCAATAAGATACAATACGTGAGATCACTGAGGTGCTGCCATATTGGGATTCATTTGGCCCCTGCTCTGTGGTTTAAGTGGAATATATGAATATTCAAAGGCTCCATATATGGAATGATGAATATTCAAAGTTCGATATATGGAATGCACCTCCAGAAGTTTGACCTGTAGTAGCACTTAAACTGTGGAACAGGGGGGGGGGGGGGGGGTGCTGGATGAAACCAATATGGCCATGACTTAGTGATCTTGCTTATGAAGAACCAGCCCAATTTTAACAAATGTTGGTATGCAGGCTTGTCTACTCAAGCAGGGAGCAATCATCTGAAAAATAGATATATATACCTGGTCAGCTGGGGATTTGGCTTTGGACCTATGACCTAAAACTTGTCTCAGCCCAAAGGTTTATATCAGTTCTTGAAAATGGATGCTCACAATTTTCCAGCACACAACTAACATTCTGTTAACTTTCTTGAAGCAGTTTTGCTCTCAATTAAATAGTCATTCGAGCCTTTCACATTCAGATCCATTTCCGGTCAATTTGTATACTTGCTGATAACTCTCCTCCCAAAATTTTCCTTCAAATCAAGTCATATTTTTTACATTTTTATTGTTATAAAATATGCATGATGTGGTCTTCAAATAGCATAGATTCCTTCAGGTGGTTACTTAAGTTTAACAATTAAGTAGTTTTCTGTATAGTCCATCTAAACTTTCCAGATCCGGAGATATGCTATGTGTGGAAACCCCGTAATAACTACATGTATATATATTATAGGTCCATATATGCATTCATAAGAGACCACCATCCCCTCCCCCTGGTTTACGGGCATGGAATCCAGGATCAGTCTAAGGATAATGAAGAATGGGCCTATTTCGGAGAAAAAAGCAAGAATTTTAGGCAGTAAATTTAAACCAATAAAAGGTCTATTTTTCCAACTGATAATTCTCCACATTCCACAGCCCTCGAATGACTGGATATAATGTAAACTATAGTTATCGGTATCTCAGAATGAATTTCTTTACTTCATACTGGGCTTATAAAGTCATATAGATCGATGTATTTTCATATTCGGAAAGCATCAATTTTTAAGAGAATCTTTATATATTACTAATAAAACTCAATTTTGATTGTTTCTTTGTCTGTCGGGCTATCGGCGACCAAACAGCTGGACCTTCAGAGCTTAAATTTGTACACAGCGGTCAATTGACCTGGGGGTGTCATGGGATATTTGCCTTTGATGTAAAGTGTAAGGGCACTAATAATTAATTTAACTAAATTATTAAACTGTCTGGCTATCGTCGACCAAACGACTAGACCCTCAGAGCTGAAATTGTTTACACACTGATAAATTTACCTGGGGAATGTCATGGGATAGGTGTCATTTATGTTTGTATGGGAGGCCAAATTCACATTTAATAATGAATTACGCTTAAGCACAAATAGGGCATTTACGCTTAAGCGTAATGAATTGCGCTTAAGCGTAATGAATTGCGCTTAAGCGTAATTGCAACTACTATCTAACCTACCCATAAACTATTGGCATCACCCAGCAACACAAGAGGAGCATGGGGCTAATTTTAAACTGTTTTAATTAGCCTAGTACTCAACAGTCAACTGTGTACAACAATCATCATGTCATTGAACAACAATGATATTGATGACATTTTGTCTTCAATTAGCCGTGTTATTCGAAATGCAGAGCGAATGTTAATATATGGGGCTGACCAACATGGTTCAAGTTCACAAGAAGTTAGAAGCATGGAAAGCGAATTGGAGCAGTGTCTTTCCAATCTTGACCGCATAAAACGTTTCCTTCGAAGTTCAACTTTTGAAGAGTTAACATCATCAATTCAATTGTTTTTTAGTCATTTCCGAGTCGGAAATCAAAGAGAATCAGAAGAAGCTGAAAGCAGTACTGAAGGAACCACCTCTTCAATTGCGAAAAAACAGGAGTATGTTTTAATATCAATAAAATCTGTGTCTCTTGAAAACCAAAAAATAATTTCCTTTCGCTTCTTGGTGAAACACCATTTTACACGTGGGGCGATTCCATTCATTACGCTGGGCTATTTGGGTAAATTACCCTGGGCAAAAGTGAATGGAATGATTTTTGGTGACCGGAGTAATCCAAAAACAGTATCTAGTTACAACTGCAAACAAAACATAATTTTTTATAGAGGAAATTTGACAAAACTCACATTTGGAATGTCGAACAGACTCAGTTGAGAAACCGAACTTTCGCGCGGAAAGTTTAGTCTCATTATAAAACACTCGCAGTTACACCACCTCGGCCGTAGGTGTAGCGAGAGTAGCCCGGCGTATTTACGCCAGACCATTCCATTCATTGCCCCTTGTAATTGCATTATACCCATTGTGGCCGAGAGTAATGAATGGAATCGATCGCCCCACATAACCAGTGACCATATGAATTATAATGTTTGTGTGTGATTATATTTTATGTTCATTTTGTGTAATACAATTATGTGGGGAGAGAGACCATTTGTAAGTTGTAAAACTTGTGTCTCAATCCCGTTGCGATATTATTATGCAATAAAATATGTTTACACTATTTAGTATTTTCATCCATTCACAAATTCGTGCATCATAGTTTACACTATTTAGTATGTTTACACTATTTAGTATTTTCATCCATTCACAAATTCGTGCATCATATGTTTACACTATTTAGTATTTCGTCGAAATCCGTCCAGCAGTTTTCCCAGCCGAGATGTTCTAAAAATAGTAGTTGGGAATTCTCTCTAGATACCGCTGTCATGGACTATGATGCACGAATTTGTGAATGGATGAAAATACTATCGGAAACTTTCAACAAACAAGAATCAATGCATACGAATTGTGAACTGACGAAGAGCGTGAATGAACTACTATTTTATGAGTAGGAAATGGTAATGACTAAATATATGTGACTAGCAGGTGACCCGACTTCGTCCGGGCTTTGACCTTGAATTGACCATTTTGAAGGTCAAGGTCAGGTCGGAGTCACAAGTTGACCCGTCCAAAACACTCCCCGGACAAAATCACCCGTAGGTATCAAATTTCGTCGAAATCCGTCCAGCAGTTTTCCCAGCCATAGCCAACAGACAAACAAACAGACAGAAGTCCCAAAATATATATTAGATCATTTGTGGGTACCCGTTTCAAGGTGAATGTCACCTCGGGCGGAAAAACTGACCCGATGAAAATCTCCCCCATTCCCAGGAACCCCAAAGTACGAACACAGAATCACACAACACGCTCATGGCTGTACACAGACACAACACGCTCATGTCTGGACACGCACACGCTCTTTATCAACGACACTGTGGATACGAACGCTCTTTAACTATCACACGATTAACCCATGAACTACCCATTGCGGTGGCGGGGGATTGGAGAATGAGTGCTCTGACGTTCTCAGAAGCGGTGCAATGACATTCCATCTGGGATTTTACCCTTAGATAGGAAGTTTGGGCTCAATCCGTCCGACAGATTTCCCGGCCATAGCTAACAAACAAACAAACAGAAGTCCCAAAATATATATAGTAGATATATTTAATGATATTTGAATGAGAAGTGTGAAAATTTAAGACAGGTGTCAGGAAATTATCGTAATTTTCACGAACGTAGCAGAACGCACCCGGAAGTAAAATTACCGAGTTTAAAAATGCAAAAGTAATTTCAACTGATTACTGTCGAAATCCGGTAAAATATTAGAACAAGGCTAATATATTTGATAAATTACTGACTTATACCGGTATGGATAACTTAATCATTGCGCTTAAGCACAATCATTGCACTTAAGCGCAATTAATTGCACTTATGCGCAATTGATTGCGCTTAAGCGCAAATAATTATGCTTAAACGCAATTGATTGCACTTAAGCGCAAATTAATTGCGCTTAAGCACAATCATTGTGCTTAAGCACAATTCATGGTTATATGTAGCCATTTTGATACAATAATTTAGGCTAGCTCCATACCCATCCAAACCAATGGAAACAATAGGTGATATGTCAATAGGTGAAGGGTGAGTTATGGATAAACCTAATTATTCACCAGGGGTGTTTAGTTACATATAACCATGAATTACGCTTAAGCTCAATTCAATATTAAATGTGAATTTGGCCTCCCATATGTTTGATGTATTAAAAGGGCATTAATAATTAATTTAACTAAATAATTAATTATATGCGGTACCAAAAATGGTTGGAATTTTGTCATTGAAAATTGATTAACATGGGTAAATTGACCAGAGGAGTGTAATGGGATAGGTGACGTTGTCATCAGATGACTTGTAGGGGCACTAATAAACCATTTCAATTAAATAATTAATCATATACCCAAATTGGTTGGACCCTGGTCGTAAAAATTGGTATTTATTGATAAATTGACCCGAGGAGTACCATACGATAGGTTCCGTTGACCCAAAAACGGAACCTAAAAATTATATTAGCAAATATAAGCAACAAAGAGTGTTCCTAATCAGCTTGTTCCTTACCATCTCCTTATCAGACAATATGTATGAAAATTGGCACACAGGGGTCACCTGACCAGGGGAATATAATGGGATAGACCCATTTGATCTCAGATGATTAAAAGGGCCCTAATAAATTATATTAACATACTGCAGATGATCAAAGAGCATTTAATATCAGCTCAGAAGATATGTGGGAAAATTGGCACACAGAGGTAATTTGACACAAGGAGTGTCATAGCATATGTGCCTTAAATTTGGCCTCAGATGACTTGAAGAGGTAGTAGTAATTAGCAACGATCGAAGAGTGTTTATTATCAACTTACATGTACATGTATCATTGATAGAGGTAACTTTATCCAGAGCATATTATGCAATACATGATGTTTACCTCAGGTGACTAATAATTAATTTAAATTAATTGAATGGGGTGGGTGGTCACTCTCCTTAAAGTGCTCCTGGCCACTAATAATTTACTCATTCTTTACCGGGCAACGACGGGTACCGGTACCTGACATCAGCCGGTATAAAAATAATTCCCCTGGAAATATGATCATAATGTACCGCTGAATCCAGCTTATCGTACAATCGGAATTCGAGATTATCTTGCTACCGCACATGCCATGGCTCCTGAATGCATTGCCGGTCTCTTACAGTTTACAAAGACAGGTGGATGGTTTCAGATTAAAATCTGACGGCCATCTTGGCCACCATCTTAAATATTTCGGAATGACAAAATAGTGGAATAAATCGGATTACTTATCAATTATTCGGTTGATTGGCGTCCCGTTCAGGTGAAGAGCACAATAATTGCGGTTTCTCACAGGTAATTAGTTCCGACACGTGTGTTTGTTTACAAAATATACACAGAGATGTAATGGGCATGCGTCACCTTTAGCGCATGCGCAATATCGACGGAAATTCTTCGATGATCGCTAAACATCAAAATGAATCATTTTGTGGTAAAATATTTGTCAAAATACTCGGAATTACTTCAGTTTCGACCAACAGAAAAGAGTGTAATTAACGGGGGATTATGTTATATATGAAGACGTAGCATTTTATGATACCGAGTTGCGAATAAACTGAATGTAAATCGATGTCAACATCGTTTCATTCTGTGTCAACGAAAATTATGCACGAAAATGAAGAATTCTCAATCTTAGAATACATCAACATATTAAACACAAATATTGACGATTAAAATATATATAACTCATTGGCCGCAATGTCGACGACTGTGGGAGCAGACTGTTGTGACGACGAGGTCATTGAAATAATTCCTCTGGAAGAATACAATTCTAAACAGGTAAGAAACCGTCTTCACTACTTCAGTCCACACACTGTCAGACTCATTTTGATTGGAATGGAAATGAAAAATGTATTTAGAATTTCTTATTTTGTATTTTATATCAATATTGAAATGTTTAAGTTTTCATATCAATTCATGACATAAGTTTTATGAATTTACTGTTATTGACTGAAAACTTGTATCAGGGTCTTCTTGATCAACATGACCGCTTTCGCAGATTGCTGATCCAAGTTCCAACTGCTTTGACATTGATGAAATAAAAGTACAATCTTGACAGATCGTTCATCACTACCTGGCATAGAGACGACTGACATTCAAACTGTTGAGGACTTGCAAGTTGCATCATCATTCATCTGACCTACATGTATGTTACTACCTTCACTGTGAGCGCTATAGAACGCTGTCTGCAAAGAAGTAACTTTTATGGTGTTAATAATATAGATCTGTGAATGCTGAGTCTGCACGTCTTTGCAACTTTTTTTTTTATATCTACATGTAGATGTTTTTAGGCTGTATGTATGTATAGACCATAGTATATGATTAGTCGACTAAAGTATATAATGACAACGTTGATAGCTGCCTCTGACTCTGTATTTTGCTGTCGACTATTCGGAACGTTGCATCAAGTTTTCCACAATAAGAGTTAAATGTACATGTATGGTACATGGCTAGACCAAGTCTTCTCGGGCCACAACAGCTTGGGATATCGGTTGGGAAGTTTCCTGTTGTGTTGAGGGAAATAAGGATATGGGTATACATGTAGCTACAGATAGTGAGATACAGAATCACTGTCGCCGATGGAGTCATTGGTGTAATGTTTTAATAAGTACCGGTATGCATAAATGCACACTGTGTGCATTATTTAAGGGGGCTGACACCAGGCAACGTAATTTTTTGGGGCTTGGCTAAGGGGATGTAACTATATGTACATCGATGTATCGATCATGAATCACGATCTTGCTTCAACAATACGAAGATCGATACAGGGCTCTAAATGATCCGACAATCGATATGTACACAGCTCTGCCCACTAAGTGACGTACCCGGTGACATACCAGTACTAGTCTGCCCCTCAGTTGTATATTTTTCTTGATTACATTATCTAAAAGGTGGCAGTCTAAACACTTTAGTATTAGAGCTGAAACGGTTAGACGGTTAACCGGTTAGCATCCGGTTAGCGACGTAACCGGTTAGAAAAAAATGAACCGGACGTAACCGCATCCCGTTGTCAGTTGAATGTGAACGTGAATAATCCTCAAAATATTAGGTTAAATGATGCAAAACTAATACTAAATCCTGTGTCACCGATAGTAGAGTGCAATGCAAGCATTAATTGGTACACGCGGTAGTATCAGATACTTAGTAGCAATTCTCGAACTGTCTGGAAGTGTCGGCGACCTTCAATCAATTCCGACCCTTTGAAGTTTCTTCCGACAAAAGCACGTGTGCAGTCACTGTGTATCAAGCCTGAATGCACACAAGGAAGTGACAACGTAAAAGTGGCGTTGTGTGGCATACTGCACGAAAGCAACATGGATTAAAATTGCAACCACACCACGACATACTATATATAAAACTGTTTTACAGTGGGGTTTATAAAAAACTATGTAAGTCGACAAAGTTTGAAGATTGAGATCAGCTGCACAATGTCTTCACTCTTCCCGTTCTTCCTCCCTGTTGTGATTTAATATGATCAATTCAATTGAGTGACCAAACAGACATCGTAGTTGAAGCAACCCAACACTTCTTCAATAATCTTCCCTTTTATCAAGGAAATTGATGCTCCATGCTACTCTGTAACTGGTTGTGCCTGTGGGACTAATTAACACTCAATTTGGCAGTAATTGCTATATGTTAAGTGATTGCATACTAAAACCGAAACCGAAACCGAAACGTAAATTATATAACCTCCCAACACTAGTGTCCGCTATCATGATACCGACGAATAGCTCGAATACTGAATAGGACTGCGAGTCTGACCTATATAACTGACCTTCCTTTTTGTTCTCTAGTTATTACTTTCTTGTCTGTATATATAATGCATTGGAGGATATACCAATGATGATAGTGATATATTACAGATCTTTAATATATAGTTTTTTTACTCGTTTTACCAATACCCATACTATTTTACTCGTTTTACAAATGCCCAAACATATGCTGATCACGGCAAATAAGCGATCTCTCCTGCCATTCACAAATTTCACTTGCTCATTCCCCATCACGAGAGCCAGCAAAAGAACAATGAATGCGTGTTTTTGAATATCGTTAAATGCCGTGAATAAGGTCTTTATTTCAGCTACTACTTCACACCTAGGTTTGTCCGTGGAGCATGGCATAATGTCGACATAATTAGTGTGAGAGAAGTCCGCTAGAAATTTAGCGGTTAACCGGTTGAAATCCGGTTAACCCCGATGGTTAACCGGTTAGAAGAATGGGTCAACCGTTTCAGCTCTATTTAGTATAGTACTAGTAGTAAGCACGTTTTATGGTTTCTCTGTTTTCTTTCAGTTTTATTTCAAAACCAAACCGAAACTGATTATATTCTATAAAACCCTATTCTTCCAGTTTCAATTAATTAGCTGACACCTCTGATCGCTTTTCCAAGAAGTGAGGTTAGCGCGTGCTTTTTTAGCTGCTGCATGTATTTGCCACCACTATAGCAGTTTCAATTTGGAACATTTTGGTGTCATCATATGCCAGGCGATAATGGCACATAGTACTGCCACATAGACTAATGAAATCACTGGAAAATGGCTGGAATTAATATGCCGTATATTATACCATCTGATCTATGCATATATTAATACAGTCATTGGTGTATTGAGTAAAATCATAACCAAAACCTGGTTTTTCTACAAAAACCATACCGAAACCAAAACGGAAATGAAATTTCAAAACCGCACATTACTAAAGCACATGTACATATGTATGCTACATGGAGTGATTCAGTTCATAAGTCAAAATCATGACCACATGGATGTCTTTGGAGGTACATGTAGAGATGCTCCATGTTCATACTATTGTTGCGTGTTGGCATCTCTGATAAAGAGATTTATGCCACAACGTCTCATTCTGCCCTTTGGTAGTGTTCCGCGCGATAATAAATAGGTGAATTTCTATTGTCTTGTATAGTAAAATTATATAAAGCAGGAACTTCAACATGTCATATATAGTCATATATTTAGGATGGTTCATAAGGTCAGTGCAGGTTGGGCCAGCATAACATGTTAAAACCCCCTGTGAGTGTCTGTTAACAGGCTGAAAGGTGAGATTATGTATCTGCAGCCCTCATAAACCATTTGCGGATTGTCAAAGCCAAACAATCTGAATTACCGTTAGGAGGGCTACTTCTGTATTTAGCTATCTAAATAGTAAAATGGTACATCCATGTATCTAAGAAAACTTGTATAAATGACTCCATCAAATTCAATACAAGTAAATGTTATAATCAGATGTTATGATATTTAGTTCTATATGTAGCCTAATTTTTGTCATTGTTTCTTAGAAATAAAGCCTCATTCTGTGTTCAAAATGGTTACAACATGGGAAATTTTTTGAAAGTTCAAGTTGCAATTTATAGTATTAAACTGTGCAAAATTCAAAGGTTTAATTGTAAAAGTGATTACCCTTGGACATTGATATACATGTATAGATGTATAGGTTTAAGTGCTTTAAAGCCAGGAATACCATGATCGCGGCCATTTAAAAAGACCAATTTGGCAAATTTATGGTTCTTTTTACAATTACCAATTGAATTGTATCATGCTGTAACAACAAATTTGATTGGTTGTGGTGATTTGATTTTAACCCTTTCATAATGGGAGCTGCGCTGGTGCAGCATTAAAGATCCTGTGCCAGTTCATCCTCTTACATATGCGAGTCTCCCAGGTTAAGGTAAATATTGTTAGTCCAATGTATAATCGTATGTACCATATGTGAGACTTGCATATACCGGTATAAGAGAATGCATTAATTGGCACAGGGCTTTTGCAAAATTTCAGGACGCTCTACTCATGGAAGGGTTAAGTGTTGCTGCCACTTAATTATTTAAAAGGCAGTAACCCCTACCATCTGTGTTATCACAATTCAGTTCTGATAGTGTTAATTGAATGGTCTATTTGAGCTCTATTTGAGCTCGGAAGTTCAGATAATATTCACGTATGAGCAGCCAACAAGACACCGAATGGATTGAAATTCATTATTTGTAGGATGTTTAGATGGTAAGTTCAACAAAAAGCCTCACTATTATTTGAAGTTTTTAACTCCCCCCCCCCTAGTGGATGGAGGGCACGTCTGGATATAGTGTATCTGACATTTGCAGAATGAGGTTACGAGGCTAGCATCACCAAATTCACCCTCTTGGGGACCACATTCTGCTTAGGCCTCAATTTCTGGGAGTATCTATAACTAGTAATTTTCCCTTCTGTTCAGTTTCTATATCCCCTAATTTGCAGAAAATCATTGAATAATTGTGGTGACTAATAGGTGAACATCACCAACTTCAACTGGGGAATTTCAATATGATCCTAGGTCTCCCATTACAGTTGAGGCCTAAGTAGCAGGTGTTTCCCGGAGGGTGAATTTGGTGATGCTAGCCCACCATTTGCAATAGCGTCACTAAATTCACCCTCTGGGGACCTCATTCTGCAAATTTCAGACAGTATTTCCAGACTTGAATGAGGAGTTGAGTAATTTTGACTTTTGAGTGGCTAATACCTAAAAACATGTAGTCAAAATGCCTACTTTTGGTAGTTCTTGTCATATATGGTATGTGTGAGTAAGGTACATGGCACTTCATCCCTGTTCTCAGCACTGGTCATAAAATAAATGCAAATTTATTTGCAAATGAAGTGACCACATAAAAAATATATCATTAATTTTTTAGTAAATTCAGCTGTTCATATTATATTGTAAAGTTTTATGGCAGTTGTGGTACAATCATAATCAGCATTGGAAATTGGCTGATTACCATGTACATGTACTAGTACTGTGTGTATCCCCATAACTGGTAATAAATTGGCAAGTTATTTTCTTTTTTCTTATTGGCTCATACAAATAATTTGCTATGTTATGCCATTAACAATGTCATACCGGTATTAAACTGAGTTAGCAATCCATATAACATTACTAATAATAACTTGAATGTGAATATTAATAAATTTATGTGAGATACCAGTACCAAAGCCATAACAGTAATTCACTTTTATAGGGCTGTTCTCAGAAAGCTGATTGACCTGAGCTTCCTTTACCCTACTATAATTTGATTAAATTGGTAGCTACCCTGTAGTTATAGGATTAAAGTTTAGCAAGGGAAGCCTTTAGAACTGTCTTAGTATAGCATTTGTCGTTGAGTTCTCGTAAGTTGCTTGTTAAGTATGATAACTTAGGTAATAAGTATTTGGTATACTAGTACTACTAGTATGTTTATAGTTTAATGGGTTTAATGATTTCGCTTGGGTTAAGCCTTTCAGGTGTTTGTCACTACCCTGTAGTTATGTTTTAATGGGTTATGGTCCTCTCTTTAATACATGTAGGTCTGTTGTTCCCCTGAATATTCTGTTTTCTTTAATTATCATCCCCTGCTGATTTAATTTAGTAAGATATACAAAACTGATGTACGGTAGCTCATGCCCATTCTGGATTATGTGATGTGTGACTCAATATGTAATGTGTTTATTGTACCGTATGTTAATGGGAGGACAGGTGTACTAATATAAAAGTGTCAACGATTTTTTAAGAGTTTCATGAAAATTCATGTGTTGATTGAACAAGCCTGGATATGGTGTGTCTGACATTTGCAAAATGAGGTCCCCAAAGGGTGAATTTAGTGATGCTACATGTATCCTGCACAGTGGACTAACATCACCATATTCACCCTCTTGGGACATCATTTAGTTAATGTTTCTCTTCTGTTCAGTTTCTATATCGCGTAATTTGCAGAAGATAAATTGCATAATCAAGGTGACTAATGGTGTACTTCGATCTGAGCCTAGGTATCCCATAGCAGTTGAGACTTGTGCAGGATCACGTCACTAAATTCACCCTCTGGGGACCTGTTTCTGCAAATGTCAGACACACTATCGGTATATCCAGGCTTTTGTTTGAAGTACAGTAATGCCCTAAATAATCAACTCCTTAACCACAGCAGAATATGGCTTGTTTCTATTCATCGGAAAGCTTTCACGGAGAGCTTTCCGATGAATGGCAACAAGCCATATTTCCGACTAAATTCTGAAAAGTTACCCATAATTTTGCTGTGGTTAAGGAGTCGATTATTTAGGGCATTACTGTACTTTTTACCCCAAATTTTAATGATACAGTATACTGTAGGTATTCTTTTGTTACCCATGTTAGTTTAGTACTGTATTGTCTCCTTTATGATGGTAAACCTCCATTCATAATTTCACATACTCACACACAGATATAATGACCTCCTCCCTATATCTTAATGTCAAACAATAAGTAGGTAGAGCTACATCTCCCAGCCTGGTTCATTCTCGTTAATTCCCGCTGATCAGATATTCACATAACAGGAACAGATGATCAGATACTCGGGTAACATGAACAATGTGCCATATGGGATATCATTCACTTTGTGAATACCTGCACATTTTTTTCTGGCTTGTTTGCATTTCACTGTGACTGGTTTGTCCAGATGTCTGAAGAACAGTAAAACACATGGTCTCCGTTTTAACCCTTTGTTCCTGTTTTAAAAAAAATATATGAGTCAGTACTACTGTTATGTTCAGAGGTTTGATTTTTAAATATTCCATTTAAACAGAACAAACGTTTAAAATTTTCAAAAGTTTAGATAGTTGGATGATACATGTAATCTATTGTATGTAATAAATGACAGAGCCTTTAGGGAGAAGACACTTCTTGAGGGCGAAGAACAAATGGGCCAAACTTGTAAAACTCACCTACTCTAATTCAGTCCTCCAAATTGGCCATGGCAATAAGCGATGCCATGTGAAATGCCATGACAGCACATGTGTGGCATCTAACATGCCACAACATTAAATTTACTGTGGGATGTTTGTCCTAATTTCGAGGGCTGGTAATTCTAATAAACACAATAAAGCTTTGTTCTCTACTTTATTCTAAATCTCCCATGTTGGGGATATATCAGGGTGGGGGAAATCATCTCAGATACCGGTACATGTATTGCTATTAAAGTCTTTTTAAAGTTAAAATCTGGATGAGCGTTGAGACAGTTGACTGCTGCTTGAACTCAGGTTTTATTTTCAATGGTTACTGTAAGGAACAGCTTCCGTTCTCGAGAGAAGTCAGTGCAAGTCACTTCTTCCATTTAACCCTCCCATGACTGGAGCTTCCTGAGAATTTGCGAAAACCCTGTGCCAGAGAGAGCCTTGAATATATAAGAGAATACATTGGCCGAACAATATTTACCTTGACCAAGTAAGCCAGTGCATTCTCTTATACATGCGAGGCTCCCTATGGAGATGACACAGGATATTTAATGCTGTACCAGCACAGCTTATGAAAGGGTTAATAGTGAGAAGGCACTGTAGCTGTTATCAGAGATAAATTACCAAGACTCATGTTCACTTTATATTAAAGATATAGAATTGACACATTTCAATAAGAAATACATGTAATGTCAACCTCTGAGCTGGTTCCTATATGCTGTGTCTTAGTATCCATCAGTACATGTACATTTTCCCTCCAGCAGTTCTCTTAATTCGGATTGTTTGGCTTTGGCTATCTGCTACTGCAACCCTTTTGCAATAGCCAAGTTTGCTTCCGCATTGCTAATTGCTGTAGCCAATTATGAGGGCAGCACCTGCTATTAAATGGCTGCTATTTATCCAGTGTCCGCTTCTTGTCTTGTGTTGATCATATAAGTGTGCCGGCGGATCAGTGTCGCCACCGATAATTGATCTTGATGTAACCATTCAGTCATCACTCGAGCATATTAATCTGGGCTAATGAAAATCTTACGGATTAACTGACCCAGGGCCGTTCAGCCTGTATTTAAGCGCTCTATCCACAAATATATCTACCTATCTCCATACAATAACGGATCTATTAATGTTCCACTTCAGAGGCTATCCATAACCTTCCTTTTTAATTTCTATTCTGTCATACCCATTCATAACTGTACATTGCCCGACCCAGTGTTTATGACAGGGCCCACATGTCTATAGTGATAACGATTCACTAGGTTCAACAAGCATGCCATTGAGAAGGCCAATTAATATCTAGTATGTTTGATTTAAAAGGCCGATAACACTATGTGTATGGATGAACACTAATATTTGTGAAATGACTGTCCAAATTTGTGTTGGAAACCTGTGGATATTTGCTTCATTTTAAGGAACATCAGCAATGTTTTTACTTTGAAATTTTTAGAATGATTTGAGAATAAGATGCTGAGGGTGTCTTCTTGGAGGTATTTCTGACTATTCTTCAATGTAGATACCATATGGATTTTATTGGAGAATTGTGTCAATGTACATTGAATTTCTATTTTTATATGGAAAGCTGGAGAAACTTGATTATTTGTTCAACATCAGGAGTATTGATAATGTTCAAAGCGTGGTAAGGGAAAATCAGATTCTTTGGATGTTCGGGTTTTATGATCCATGGAAATTGCTTTCACGGATGTGTTTTATTCACAAGTTGTCATGAGACATGAAATTCCAATGTTCCATGGAAAACATTAATATAAATTAAAGGCATACTTTCATGTTCATCTCATCAAATGCCAATAGATCATCTTTTCATTCCACTTCATCGCTATAATACAGAGTGAGTGCATGGGCTACATGTTTTTCTTCTGATTCGCTCATCAGTGTTAATTTGTTGTGAGCAGGGCGGTGGTTCTCTTGTTCTACTGGTCTGGACTAATATTGTTTACAACATTTATCATTATCATCCAATGCTAAAAACTTATTAGCCCAGTTCTCCTTGGTATACACAGAACAACATGAGTGTTTGAATGGGTTTGTCAATATGGCACGACTGCCAGCACGGAATGATAGAACAAGGGATGTAGCCTCAAGTCTTCGAGTATATCCTTCCATTATTGGCATATCGACTGCTAGTATCTACTACCCCATTTACACACACATAGTTCTGTGTTTATTACATTTCACCAGCCCTCATAATTGGCTATGGCAATCAGCAATGTCGAAGCCATTTGCTGAAGCAAACTGGCCCCATGGGAATGGTTGTCATAGCGGATTGCTGAAGCCAAAAAATCTGAATTGAGAGGGCTGTTTCTCCCATTCTAGAATCCGTTCATTGAAAAAAAAGAGTTAAAGGGGAAGGAAACCCTCAACAAATCAGGCCATTAGTATATTTAGTATATCAACCATGGTGCGATAAAACACCTCTCATTTATCAATTATTCTCAAACACAACGATATCACATCTCGAAATACAAAACTCCTGCTAATTACGGTGGGACTATCATCACTAAATTCACCCTCTGGTGACCTCATTCTGCATGGCCTCATCTGCTATGGGAGACCTAGGCACAGACTTAAGTTCCCAGATGGTGAATATGGTGATGGATGTGCACCCATTGGCACTTCGATTGTGCATTGTGTCATCTGCCAATTTGGGGATATAGAGAAACTATACTAAAACAAACAAATAAACTTTCTATAAGAGAAGTTCCTGAAGAAATAAAAAAACTTGTTAGTATAATTTTAAAAAAAAGATACGTTAATTAGGTCCCCAGAGGGTGAATTTAGTGATTCTTGCCCAGTAGCATCACTAAGATCACCCTCTGGGGAGCTCATTTTGCAAATATCCAGCACCATATTTTGAGTCCTGCACACATTTGTGGAATCGCTTGAAACAGATGACAGGTCTAACACGATGGAACAGTGTGTTTGTTCAGGAACAGGCATGTAATAAACAACTGTCCTACCGCTATTCTCAAAGTAATTGACCAGAAAAACGGGGTGATACCCCGGTCATGACCGCGGTGATACCGGTAATAAACGGTAGCGGTATCGAGACGGTCATGGCGTGGAGTTACGGTATTGGGCGATAATGATACCGTGGTCTTTTAGCGGGCACCGCATTAATTTTGTTGAATACCGCGGTGATTTTCATGGAACTCTTTTAGGGGAGGTATTTACTCACACATACTTGTTCGCGTTAACAAGCGGTATCAGTACCGCGGTATTGGAGGATACCATGGTATAGTACCGCCATATTAACGGGGTGACACCACGTTATTGGTGGTCAATTACTTTAAGTATAGCGGTACATTACATGAGTGCATGGGACTTCATGGTTTTCCTATCGTTTGTTCATCATTGTTGTGAGTTGGGTTTGTCAGTCCCCATTATAGTTATATTGGCCCAGATCAATGTTATTATCAATCGAGTTTACATGCAAGGGTGTATCACTCTATTCCATTAGTGACGGGAGGTCATGGTTTCTACTCAGTGCATTAGTTATGTTAATTGGAGGTTATCATCATTTCAGCCACTAGCCCATATCATGTCATGGTCAGTTTCATGAGTGGAGGAATTTCAAGAATAGACCATGCACACTGGGAAATCACTCGACTGCACATAGAAACTACCTACCATCCCACCCTTCCCACCCCCCCTACCCTGAAAGCAACTGACAAATTTGCCCATATGACACCAATCGGCGACCTTCCCTGTCCGTGGATCACAAATCCGCACTGACGGTTACATGTATGTTAGCCTCACGCATCTTAGCAACTGAGTGACCTGGAGCCCCACTAGAAATTGAACCATATTGTACATGTACATAGCTGATGCTACATACATGTACGTATAGTAGTTATTGAATTGATCTTCTACATGGAGTTCTATGAACTACCGGTACATGCAACACATATTCATGTAAATGTGCATACTGTACATGCAGCGGGTATCCATAGAACAGCTCGGTAGATTAGTAAATGTACAGACAAATATCTCTGGATATCACTAAAAGCTTGGAGATAATCACACATTACTTTTCATATATTGTTATGTTCACTTTAATTACATGTATATATTCAGATACCGGTAGCCCCTGAGGCTTTGTTTGCACTTAAATTTTTCTCCGTTCGCTGGGTGTGGTACAAATTGTTGCCCTTGCGAACCCGGTGTTTATTTTAGAGCCACATTCCTTTAGTATAATTACAACAATGATAACATTTCCTTAGGGTCAGGAATTAATTTATCTTTATAGTCAGTGATTATCTAATATGTATAATTTTAAACTTCAACTTTTTATTCAGATCTTATCTGAGTTCAAGGGCGTTACCTAATTTGTAGTCAGCCTAGATTACAGCTGGCTTTAACCCTTCCATGCCTGGCGCTTCTCGGAATTTTGCGAAAACCCTGTGCCAATGCATTCTCTTATATATGTGAGTCTCCCATAGCGAGACTCCCTATGGCTGGATTTAGGTACAGTCTCTCTTTTAAGGGTATTGGGGGTCGAATATTATGTTTCGGACAAATGTTGTTGATTGATCTTGAATTTAGAACTGAGGGCCTTGAAAAAACCTTGAAACCTGTTGAGAAATGACCACAAATTGTATAACTTCTGACCTGCCCCTGTCTCCGGAAATTTACACACACACACCTATGTTAATTGTGAAGTAGAAGTGTTGATATACCAGGTTGTATCTGTCAAGTAGAAGTGTATGGGTACAGGGTAGATATTCCAGGTTATATATGTCATCTTTCATCTCATCAAACCCAAATATTTTATGCATTAGCAAATATGTATTGTGGATTACAAATGCATGTCACTAGTCCATGGTGCATTGAAGCTTGTTAAGCACAATTGTTTTTAACTTTTATATCCCTGTACTGAATAACATTACTCCATGTCTTATTTGGAAAGTGTTCAAGATTGTTTGTTAGACTAGCAAATAAACATGCAAAAACGAAATCCTAATGGCATGCATCACAAATTCATGAATACATTACTGAACTTTATACACATGAACCGCCTCGGGTTTATGGTTGGGATTTGAATTATATTTGGTATGCTCATGAACCATCATGGGGGAAGGGCTTTCCATAGAGACGGTTATCGAGTTATGGTCCTTAGAATGAAAAATGCGTTTGTTTCAAATATTATGGAGCTCTATCTCAGTCACCATAGGACATGTTTGAATGATCTTTAGTATGCTCATGATGCATGATGAAGGGAACAAGATCCATATGCGTTACATGTACTAGTTTGTAATACCGATAGAAATCAATCCATTCATTTCTTATGAAGTTATAGCCCTTTAATAGCTAGTGTAAAATACCAATATGTCTATTCCTGTATCTCTGTCATCTTAGTCCAGATGTGAATGATCTTTGATATATACATGAACCACAATGTCTAGTCATTGCTGGCCAGATTGAAACATTTAAAAAATGAAGCCACCTCAGAAAACCTCAGCGAAAAGCCACCTTTAGGGGTTGGGGTTGTAAGTTATGCTGTGCACTTGACTTTTTTGTTGTTGGGTTTTTGTGAAAAAACCATACCTGCTCCATCTCTATGTTCTATGTGATATAAGGAAGTGAATTTGTTTGATTATAACAGACCTTCATGTATAAATGATTATATGAGACCTACATCTATTGATGTATATTATCTACTATGCGAAAAAAAAGTTTTATCGAAGATGAACTTTTATTTGATGCTGATGGAAGGCACAGGAGATCAAAAGTTGTATACAACAAAAGTGTGTATTGATATTTTAGATGAGTAATGCACGATGTCTTTATAAGAAATTATATATATTCAATATGTCTACACAGTGGTATCGGCTACATTGTATAGTAGGTTTTACAAATTGCAGCGTATACTCATAATAGGTGACCTCTGACGATCTTCATTAAAGTGTTGTTGTTTCAGTTTTTGTTTTCATGCATGATACAAGGAAATGGTTTTGTTTGAGGCTTATTGATGCATATTGACTGTAATGCTTGATCAGGCCTCAAACTATGATGCCGGACATTTACAGAATGAGGTCCCCAAGAGGGTGAATATAGTGGTGGTACCCCGCACATTGAACCTCATTCTGCATGGCCTCATCTGCTATGGGAGACCTACCGGTATATACTCAGATTCAAGTTCCCAGATTGTGAATATTGTGATGTGCACCCATTGGGCACCTTGATTATACAATCTGTCGTCTGCCAATTTGGGGATAGAGAAACTAAACTAAAAAAGAATCTTTGTGAAGATGTTTCTAAAGAAACTAAAAAACTTGTTAATTTGATAATAAAGATACTTTCCAGAGAAGAATAGGCCTAAGCAGAATGAGGTCCCCAGAGGGTGAAGTTAGTGATGCTAGCCCACTGCAGGGTAGCGTTACTAAATTCACCCTCTGGGGACCTCATTCTGCAAATGTCCGGCACAATTTTCTCAGGCTTGATCACAAATTACAGCGAATACTCATACATGTATGTGACCCGCCATATCAAATCCAGTCGTAATTCGGATTTGTTTTACCCTGTGCCAATGCATTCTCTTATATATGCGAGTCGACCATAGGTCGCCTCGCATATATAAGAGAATGCATTGGCCTAACAATTTTTTACAATTTTATTAATTTGTTCTTGTATTCTTTAACAATTTTATAATTTCACCCATACAGAGCCCCAGACAAACATGAGCAGACGACACTCTTCTATATGCTTCTATATATGTGTGGGGCTCCCTGCAGGGTAATGGATGTTTTTTATTTTATGTCCTAAAAACTAAGAAACATTTATTTAAAAAACATGATAAAAAATTGTTAGGCCAATGCATTCTCTTATATATGTGAGGCGACCTATGGTCGACTCGCATATATAAGAGAATGCATTGGCACAGGGTTAAAAAAATCCTGACTTACGACTTGATTTGATATGGCGGGTCACATATACAGTAACCTCAACCACATTGTAGTACAGGTTTCTTGATAAGAAGCGCACTTGTTTTAATTTACAAAGAGAATACTTGTGATGGCGTAATTGCTTTAACTATTTTAATTGTACCTTGATTAACTTGATGATCAAAGAAGGTGTGTACGTGTGGTTTACTTCGGAAGTTACCTGTCATGCTTGAGGCTTGTCATCGTGTTTACTGTGTAAACATCTTTGCTACAACCTCACAATGTTGACATCCAAGAAAATGTTTGCTTCTCTGTGTATGTAGGACATCTAGGTTCCAAAGGTCATTCAGATTTGTTACATCATTGTCACCGACACATATTTCAAATATTCAGAGTTGTTCAAATTCCTTTGTGAATTTTCTCATATATATTATAGAATTTTAAAAATGGAGGCCCTCTTCCTATAGACAACACTTTCCAATAAGAACTTATTTTTTGAGGTAGCTCATTTAACCCTTTCTGTACTAAATACACATTGTCTGGTATGGTACATGTAGTTCCCATAGGAAATGTTCAAATAATAAATTCAACCATAGGTCGTGTGTTGAATTTATATATCTCAACATTTCCTTCCAATAAATTAGTCTCCTTCTACACTACATGTATATAATCATCTGTTGTCTATTTTTCTTGAATACCACTACAGATGAACAATAGACCATTCCAGTATATACTTTTATAATTGAATAGGATAATCCATTTAGTATAGAAATGGTTATTAAATTATGACACTTTTGTTTTGGTATCACCCAAAAAAAGTGAGAAACATCTGGTGTCACAATATTAACCCTTTACCCAACAGAAGGGCCCTGTGCCAATGCATTCTCTTATATATGCGAGTCGACCATAGGTCGCCACGCATATATAAGAGAATGCATTGGCTTAACACATTAAAAATTATAAAATTGTTAAAAAATGTAAGAAAAAATGGTAAAAAGTGTTAAGTGTTTTTTTAGGCCAATGCATTCTCTTATATATGCGAGGCGACCTATGGTCGACTCGCATATATAAGAGAATGCATTGGCACAGGGTATAACTGTAACTATCACAATGTGGTCAAGGAGCCGGTTCCAATGATATCCATATTTGTATGGTTCTATTGAGACAGACCGATGATATTTTAAGCTGTTGAAGCTTTATTTGGCCGGTTTTGGCCGGTTTGTTGGGTAAAGGGTTAAACTAAATGTAATGGTAATATGAGGAGAGATTTTCACCAAAAGCAACGAGGGCATGCAGCCATCGCTCATTATATTTACTGTTAGTGGAAAAGGATATTTGTTCATTGGTATTTGTTTTATGTTGTCATATAGACTCACCTTATTTTATGACCAAATACAGTAATGCCCTAAATTATCGACTCCTTAACCACAGCAGAATTATGGGTAATTTTTAAGGATTTAGTCGGAAATATGGCTTGTTGCCACGAGCCATATTTCCGACTAAATCCTGAAAAATTACCCATAATTCTGCTGTGGTTAAGCAGTCGATTATTTAGGGCATTTCTGTATATACTCAGTGTAGTCATGGAATTGAATACGGAGATTCATCTGTCCAAAAATAAAAAATTGCTGTCTTGACTCAGAAGGATATGATCATGCAATTTGCATACCCCCCCCACCCCAAACACACGTAGCACACACACACACACACAACACACATCATACCCATTGTAAATCTCGCAATCAGCCATTGAGATGCAGTGCAATATGTGAGAGGGGTGGTGGGGAGGTGTTTAATATATTTCATTATAAATAAACTTGAAAGCAGGCTTGTCTTGTTAATTCATGAAATATATACAGGTAAGATCTAGTTTGACCCATGTGATGTGCCACATGCCCTTTATATCTCTATATCTTTTATGTCTGGTTCTGAGTGTACTATTACTACATGAATCATCTGTCTAAATAAATATTCGGTGTGATCATGACCTCATCATCATTATCATCTTGGTATCATTCAGTCATTATCATATCACTGTGGGGTTACCAGTGTGGGAGAATGGTGCCACTCAGGGGGCCCCAATTATCACATGTGTGTCAGCAAAAGCTCTTATCAAATTAATCCAGAATCATCCCATCATTATATCATAAATATTCATGAACTCATGAAAATGCATGGAGAACATAAAAGTATGCCTTTACACATATAATAACTTCATGTTTGCCCATATGTTTGTGATATTATCATTTGTCAACACAATTTGTTTATTTTTCTTTGCCTGCAGTCTTTTGCAACAGTAAACAATATGATGTTTAGCTTCAAAGAAAGACTTGTTTACTCACATCACTACGACCAGTGTGAACAGTTTTTATATAGGGACAAGTCACTTAAGTCATCTGGCCATCTGGACTGGCTTAGTTTTCCGTTACATAGCCAGCCGGTGCTTTGCTGCACTCAAGCTTGTTTCAACTATTTGGTCGACTCTGAAAATCTTGATTCTTACGTTCTTGGATTGGAATCATGGATACATCGTCATCGTTATGTGACACATTAGACAGTTTAGAAAATACTTCACTTGAGATTTCCGAAGACAGCATTGAAATGAGTTTTCGTAAACAGAAAGGCAGCAAAAACAGGCATTATAGTAGCCACGCTGGAAGTATTTCCGGTGACGATGACGTTTTCTTTGAAGCTGGGATTATTGACGATATCGAGTCTCCAGTGATTAAGGTTATTAATGACGTGAAAACTCCAGTGGAAATACCCACCAATCTGTTGATTCCGGAGATACCCAGGAGTCCATTTCATGCGCCCATATCCATCAGTAATATAGTAAGTATACCCGTAGGGGCTAAGTGCAAGATTTTAAGGGTTTTCAATATTTAAATTATTGCTCAGAATGTGGAAGCGTGCATTGAATATTGGCGATACAAAAAAATGCTGCTTTGGCCATACGTCTCCGAAATAAGGTGGCTTATTTTTTTTGTTTTAGAAAAAGTTGCTACCAACTGTCTTATGTTACAACTAGTTACTAGTACAATGTATGCTCTAACTAATCGACCCTCCTTAACGAGGTTGACCACCGGTATTACCACAGTTCTCGACCGCGTTCATGTGACCAACCATGGTCAATTAACATGGCAGTAATTTACTTGGTTATCACAGTTAAAAAGTACTATTGCGGTGCATGATTACCGGTGGATACGGCCTGTCAACCACTAGCATTCGCGGCAGTACCACTTGACTGCGGTATGACCACTGTCATTACTGTCATACAACCTCGTTAAAGGAGTCGATTAATTAGAGCATAACTGTATCATCTTATATCCAAAATAATGTGCAAATTCTAAGATGATAAGGACCATAACTTCAGTAAAAATGGATAGGCAAACTAAAAAAATAAGCATTTCAAACTGTTGCAAATGTAATTTCTTTTAAAAATTAAAAGTAAAAATTTTCATATTACCATTCTACAATTAATTTATTGCCCCTAATAATAGTAGCTATATATCTATCTATCTATTTGCTCAACACTGCAGCCTACAGCTGCCAATCCCCATCCCCTTTCCTTTGATCAAAAACCCCCTTCCCCACAACCAACACCCACGCTGGCCATCAGATTATTACCCTTTCTTTACTAAATACTCATGACGAGAAGTTATCCCGTAGGAAATGTTCATTTAATAAGTTCATGACCATGTTTGTTGAACTTATTATCTGAACATTTTCCACCAATGAATAGGACTCCTTCTTCACTTTCTATTCTGTCATCTGCTTCCCCCCACCCCTGGAACCATCATTCCCTAATCATTCCATAACCCCCAGCACCCACCCCTCCTAAATTTCCCATCAGATTATAATTAAATTATTACATAGTTGGTAAATGTCCTATTGATGACTGAATCTCAGTATAAGCCGCAGTGCATTTAGTTGATGTCAGCTTATTCATCCTAACATTTCAATATAATACTCCCTGACTATCAACATGCCATTTCCATTTTATGGGTGAGTGCCTTTTGTCCATGGCCACAAATGATATCTTACTAACGAGACTAATCACTTGAATAGGGTAATATGATCATCTAATCATCGGGTCGCATTATGTTAGTCCCGGGTGCAGACCTATTGGCAGCTAATCACGATTCTTATGTAGGTATTTCAATGAAGTATTTGTGTTTGCTCAACAGATTGTGTACAAAACTATGCATTCAGGATAAACATTAATAAAAAGGCATTATCGAACTAGATATTTGGTTGTCTTCGCTCGATAATTTTGTTCACTGCCAATTCTTGATGTTTCTTGAAAAAATTGAGTACTTAGAAAAACAACTTTATTTTATATGGAAGTCTCAAAATGGTGTTTATAGGTGATATACAATAGATAATACTTTAGCTTCGTGGCAAGTCATTCTGAAAAAATTCTTTTTAAAGGGACTCAAGGTCTTCGAAGTGAGTTCATGCGTAATAACATAAATTTTATGAAAGTTTTACAACAACTGTCAACGAGTGCATGTAAAAATGGATCTACATGTACTTTGTTCCTATTTTTATCTACATGTACATTGTATATACTAGTATCTATAAAAAAGTAGGATCTATCTATCTGGATTTTTCTCCCAGACTGCACTCCGCTTTCAACCAAATTTGTTGCGGTTATTAGGGGTACTCTGGCGGAGGTTATAACTGCGTTAGTTTTTCAAAATTTTGATTAAAAACATTTAATTAAATAAATAAAGGAAATAAAACTTTTTTAAAAATAAGCTCACGATGGGCCTATTTCAGAACCAAATAATAAATATTATCTCTATATACATTTATATAACAATAGGATCTGTATGTCATGTACGCGAAACGCACAAATGATACAGGCTGCTAACGCACAAATTACCGGACAAATTATTTGGACGATGAATAAAAAAAAGGCGTTTTGGGAGCCTGTTTCAGCTAGTTATTAATAACTCTCCAATAACGAAATATCGCATATCAAAACCATTGTTATGTAAACATTACTTTTACAGTCGCTTTATAAATCAAAGTCTAATTAATGCAATAAAATATCAAAGTTTAGTGAAAACTTGACGGCAAACATTGGAAAAGGTCAAAGCATGGAAATTTTCTTCTGAAAAATCATATTTAGACTAAAGTATTTAAACTTACTACATGATTAGCGCTGCTTGTTAACAAATCACTGCACCAGTTTTGTTTACATAACAATTGTTTCAACAGCAAAATTTCCTTATTGGAGAGTTATCAATAATTAACATAACGAACAAAGTTTATCTGTTACTCAGTGTTCTTCTTACTGCTGATATTTTACTGTCTATAATTTTTGCACATTTACCTACTGCGAGTTCCTTGGGTCCCTTTAAGAAATCAAAGCTTTATTTCATGCCCATAAATTATTGAATGCTGGAACGTTTGTTGAAAATCATCTGGAACTTAAACTCTTACATGTACAGCAGGGCGGCCTCATTCCCCTCGCAGATGATCTGTTTGATTCATACATGTACCAAAAGTCAGTAGCAATATGTCATAAAAAATCCGGCTGCAACTAGAGTTCGGGGGTTAAACAGAATACTGGTGGAAAAAGCGGGTCAATTGAGCAGTGTGTTACCGGTACAGCATAACCCTTTGAAATCAAAGAGCCAAAACTACAACGTAATGTTCGGTGTGCATTGGAATAGCGACGTTTTTACGGCGTAATAAATGTTGAGGTAACATCAAAGAATGTCGGACTGCTGAGTACGGATATTTTTAGCACGGGATTTCTGTGGTTGAAACTACTCACGCTCGGAGATCCCGTGCTATCGTATGATTACATAATTTGATCAAAGAATGCCGAATTGCTGAGTTAGGCAGAGTAGGGATCAACATACGCCAACAGGCGGTTCTCCTACCAAAGGAGGTACATGTATATAATTCCGAGATCCCGTGCTATCGTACTATTATAATACGGAACCTGTCCCAAATCAGTCTTTATAGAGGGAATTCATAGTGACAACAACATTCATTTGACCCACATTACATGCATGGAGGATAAACACACAAAAAACATACCCCCTCCCCCCCCCCCCCCACCAAATATGGAGATAAAGTCAAAGTACGGTCAATAATAGTTTCGTTGTCCCACCTGGGTCCCCAAACACAAACAACGGCGCACATGTTCCCATTTCCCGCCAAAACTCAATTATATTTAATAACACGTTGGCTAAAACTCTGTTCTATAGCAGCGGTCATCAGTTGTTGGACTAATACAGACTATTTACAAGCTACGCGTTGAGAGTTTGAAATATTTCGCTACCATTCGTATTTCGCCGCTATAAATATCTCCTGCAGACAAACCTGCAGTTTGACGTCACAGCGCACAAATAGTTTTAATACGTAGCTTTGGATTGCTTTGTGGGACACTCAGGTGCAAGGAAATTGCTACTTTTCAGTGTGAAATTAAAAAAAATTCGCCCAACAGGACGAACCATGGTCGTCCCGTCGCGTTATGTGTTTCCCCAATACGGACTCATTAATTTCCCCTTGGCGGAAACCCTGTGTACAGGTACATGCACTTGTATGTCTATTATTTTGAAATGTCTTCTTCCACGTCTGAATTTTGTATCTAAAGATTTAAAAATTTTAAATGCGGTTTGAAACTGAGGCTTTGCATGTATGCATCTTCTGGCAGTCGACTCGATTTACTTGTTTGTGAAAATGTTTCTTTGTGAACAGCCAGCGACATAATCTAAATATTTACGCTCATAGCGACAATGAAATACAATGTACCAGTAACCTTTATTGTATGATTTGCTGAATGGGAGAAGACAATCTGCTAGCTAATCCTATTGAGCCTAACCAACTTACTATGCCTAATATTTACGTTTATTGGCCCTAATATTTACGTTTATTGGCCTGTATAATGTCTTTAATTGTGTCATTTGTTGACTGTCTATTAGATTACCTTCAATGAAGGTCAAATATATTTATAATTGCCGCTTACAACAGTAAACAGGAGTCAACGGCAAACAATAAACTTCATTGAAAAAGTGAAAGTAGAATATAGCCTTTGATCTAACTTTTTGATTGTACTTGACTGGGCTGGGTTGTGGTCTAATAACATTGCCTCTGGCTGGGTTTCACTTAGACCTATTTAATGTAATCATGTACACATTTATAACCAGTGTCACACACACTTGAATTTTATGAGTGTATCATTTCAATGCTGCATTTCTTCAACCCCTTCCCCAAGAAAATAACATAATATTTGACAGGAAAAAAAAAATATTTATATATATCAAGTTAGAATGGTATGTGATTGTAACTGCGCCTGGTCTAATAGGTTATCTGAAAATTACTTTCAAATACACATCTTATCTGATTGATAAGAACATGAAAGAATAAAAGAAATAAAATAAAAACTAGATGTTTTGTGATTGTTGCAAAATCAGAAGCTGATGCATACATATAAACCTGTTAGATTTATTAATGGCAACAATTATACATTTTGCGGTAGTTTTATAAAATCCTACCCACTCCAAAGATTATTATCTATTTGTACTGGTATATTGAACTATTAAAGATTTTCAATATATGCAAGTCTGGATATATATATAGTGTATCTGACATTTGCAGAATGAGGTCCCCAGAGGGTGAATTAATGATTCTATCATGCACAGTGGGCTAGAATCACCAAACTCATTCTGCTTAGGCCTCAACTGCTATGGGAGACCTTGGATCAGATTGAAGTTCCCCAGTTGAAGTTTGTGATGTTCATTCATTAGTCACCTCGATTATGCAATTTGTCTTCTGCAAATTAATGGATATAGAAACTGAACAGTAGGGTAAAAAGGTAACTAAAACAATGTTAATTCACCCTCTGGGGACCTCATTCTGCAAATGTCAGACACACTCTATCCAGGCTTGAATATATGGAACCGGGTACTTTAATAAATAACATCTCTTGCGTTTCTGAATATAAATTAAGTTTTTCATGTTGGCAAAATTGAGATCTTTCAGTTACATGTATTTGACCTTGATTAAGCTGCTGAACAACTGAAAAATGTGTGGAATGCTCAAGGTCACACATTTCTGAAAAAAATTAATTACCGCAGCTATGATGTCTAAAGGGAGCCTCGTTCTTATGGTAACCTTCGTACACCTGGTTGTTTCACCATTATATAATTAGTATGCGCTTTTGACATCACATGTGTGGAATCTTTGAACCGCTTACCTAAAGGGGACAACGTTTTCGTAGTAACCTTAGTACACCTGGTTCTCACACCATATATATACGTACACTTTTGACATTGTCAGTAGACCTGTTGAAGGAGGAGGACACCCTTTGATCTCCTTTTGACATTGTAATTGCATAAGACCTTGTGTCAATAGAGGACTTTAGAGTGGCTGCCATGTTTGAAGTTATGTGTTCATGTTTATCTTGGGAGCTTTCTTAATTAGCCTCTGAATTGCCACCTAAATGTTATAGATCTATGCACAGATACCTGGTGGTGATCTTGTTCACTTTTAAGGGTGTGTGATAATTTTTCGACAGATCGCTAGATTGTTAAAGTGTGTTATGAAATTTTCCCTGGACATGCAACGTAATTTACATCCCTAAAGGAGCATATAACTGGGATAGTTGGCAAGTCTGGATACAGTGTGTCTGATATTTGCAGAAAGAGGTCCCCAGAGGGTGAATTTAGTGATGCTAGAACACACAGCAGGCTGGCATCACCAAACTCACCCTCTGAGAACCTCATTCTGCTTTGGCCTCAACTCTATGGGAGACTTAAGATCATATTGGAACTTCCCCAGTTGAAGTTGGTGATGTTCACCCATTAGTCACCTCAATTATGCAATTTATCTTCTGCAAATTAGGGGATATAGAAATTGTACAGAAGGGAAAAAGTAACTATGTTAATTTGAGACTATAGACACTTTCCATAATGAGCATAATGAGGCCCACAGAGGGTGAATTTAGTAATGCTAACCCACTGTGCAGGATGGCGTCACTGAATTCACCCTCTGGGGACCTTATTTTGTATGAGTAAATGTCAGACACACTATATCCAGGCTTGATTGTTTGTGAATTTAGACAATGTCGATTGAAACTTGAAAGAGTTGACTAATATCAATTATGATTTGACACATTATATGTGTTGTTTGGAGGTATTTTAAAATGCGTATGTGGTAGTATTATATACTGAACCATATTTGTGGTGGGACTGGTTGCCGATTATCTGCGGTTGGAGCAGAGGCACAACTCCAAATTTCGGCTCTCGTTGTACATGTAAATGTATTTCAACATCAACCACTCTCATGTGATAATCGCTTGTCTCTAAGACGAGTGTGACTCCAATTTTTTTTACTAGTATCACGGTTGCAAGGTCGGCAATCAATTAAAAAATAATCCTAAATCTTTACTTTACTTTTATTGGTATTGCTAACTCATCAATTTCATTTGATTATTCCTCACTGGTATGAAAATAGATTTAGTTTGCCATGTTTCTGGCAGGGTTCATCGTCTTTTTCTAAATATAAATACTGATAAGTAATGGAGTATGGTTCACCTGTGACCTGTAGTTATAGCTGAAACTTTGATCTGCATGTTACACAGGCATATTTCATATTTAATCATTTGTAAAGCTGTCAGATTTATGTCATCAATCTTCAATTGCTTTAAAAAAAACATGATATACTGCTGTGACTTCAAATATGTCAATAGTGATGAAATATTTGCACTTTCGAGAGTGAATTTCATTTCCCTGTAGAAAATGCACTTTCAACGCTTCAGTGTGATCATCATTGCCCAGAAAATTAAAAACTTGATTATCATTATAAAATGTTTTGATTAGGCGGGTCGCAGATGCTGTGATGTGTCTACGATCCATGTCGGGCACCAGTTATGGGTGAAATCGTAGTTTGTGCAGTGGGAATATATATATACATATATTTGCATACATATATATATATATGCCAGTACCAGTATTCATATGGTAACATTAGTCTTAGTAAACTTAGCGTACATTTGCTCCCAGAGCGCGACTAGCAATTGTACTTCGAAATTCATTTACGACTGATGGTAACATGCAATATCGGAGGAAATGCATTGTGCTGTTTCAATGTAATGGTAGATCCATGCTTTGTCAATATTCAAACCAATGTTCAGACTGACGCTTCCCAACTCTCGGTGAAATGGCTTCCTTTTTAAGGATGACCCCATGGCCATGGTGGTTGCTTTGTGGATACGATCATCTCAATCTAGGCTAGACGAGGTTGGCACTGGGACGAACATCGACGTGGGCGAAAATCAAGCTTGATCTGAGTTGAGTACCATGTCACATCTGCTCCCAGAGCGCGACTAGCAATTGTACTTCGAAATTCATTTACGACTGATGGTAACATGCAATATCGTAGGTCGCCTCGCATATATAAGAGAATGCATTGGCCTAACAATTTTAATAATTTGTTCTTGTATTCTTTAACAATTTTATAATTTCACCCATACAGAGCCCCAGACAAACATGAGCAGACGACACTCTATATGCTTCTATATATGTGTGGGGCTCCCTGCAGGGTAATGGATCTTTTTTATTTTATGTCCTAAAAAATTGTAAGAAATATTTATTTTAAAAAAATGATAATTTTGTTTTGATATGGCGGGTTCACATATCGATAATAAATAAGAATTTTTTCATGCTCACTGAAGCAAGTGCATTTGAAGCAATGAACACTCATACTAATTCTGAGCCTCCATTTCACTGATATATATCTAATAACACTTTAATAATAATCCACTGCATTCATTTCATCAGAAAATAGGGCCGAACCTGGAAATATTTGCAACATGATCAAAGTGATCACATGAAAACCAGATCATACAATCCGATTGCATTGTGTTCGGTAGTAGAAATCGCTCTATTGTTATTGACTGAGACACAAGTCGTAAACTAAAATCAAACCATATGCGCTTTGCATGGATCTTACATTGCAACAGTATCAGACGGTATGATGCAAAAAAATTCACATCGAGTGTGGCCTGCTGGAACTGGTCCTCATGGACAATCAGTGATATTATTAAATTTATGTTATTTACATGGGTAAAAATTGAAGTCCTTTTTCATATGTCGTGTTTTCTGAAATTCTAAATGTATATGTTTTGAATGATTTGTGGGCAATAATAGCTGAATAGTACATTCCTCCAGTGGGTGCAAGTTACAAGAGCTGAAATATCAGTTTGAAGAACTGAAATAATGAGCACACAATATTCCAACTCTTTTAATATGGAGTACCTAATCTCTGTATACTACAAATCCACTTACTTTATAAATAAGTTTGTTCAAAACCCTGAAGGGCCTAGTCACCTACACTTCGGAACATGATTTGTTTGTATAATAATTAGTTATAAAGGTTAACTAACTTCTAAGCGCTGTGTGTTTGCCCTCAATATAACACTGAACATGAGGCATCGTCAAGTGAAGTTTTTGTAATTCCTTTATGATCTGATGTGCATCATGTGATAAATCTGTGTTACTTCCAGATGGCTGGGTATCTATCTGGCTCTGTAATTAAACAGTTTAAAGATGAAATCATTTAACCTTTTTGCTGCTATATGTCCATAATGAGTACATATGTAAAAGTTTACACTGTTTACTATTGGTCCATAAAGAATATTGACCTACTTCAGTGTACAAGTAGTTGGCCATCATTCTTCAGTGTATCTCAACGCCATAAACATTGTATGATCTTCCAGGATTGTGTATAATAGGATTTGCTTGGAGTCTGTTTTAGGGTTTTCAAGAAATTCCTCTTAGCCCTTCCATGACTGGAGCTTCCTGAATTTTTGCGAAAACCCTATGCCAATACATTCTCTCATATACATGTATGCGAGTTTCCCATAGGGCACCTCCCATATATAAGAGAATGCATTGGCCTAACTATATTTACCTTGACCTTGTAAGCCAGTGCATTCTCTTATTTATGCGAGGTTCACTATGGAGACTCACATATATAAGAGAATGCACTGGCACATGATATTTAATGCTGCACCAGCGCAGCTCCAGTCATGAAAGGGTTAATTGTTTTCTACTGCAAAATAGCCATATGGCTAATCATTCAACAGTGAAGAAGTGAACACTTTGACTACTGGATACTCGATGGTGGGTAACCTAATTACTTGATTCCCAATCATTCATTTGTAGGGATGTCAAGAATGAGCCATAGTCAATTATATGAATATCCCTTAGTAATGAACGAATGAATGGGAATCCATCTGGATTTTCTCTGTATGTCAATTACTTTGATAACTAGTTATTTAAAGATGGGTGTTAAGACACCTTCCATTAATTCGTTTCTAGCAATCTATAAAAATAGGATTTAAAAAACCTTCAGTCATTTGTCCGAACATCCTTACAAATGTATTAACCCTTCCATGATTGGAGCTTCCTGAAATTTAGCAAAAACCCTGTGCCAATGCATTCTCTTATATATGTGAGTCTCCCATAGGAATGCATTGGTCTAACAATATTTACCTTAACTTTGTAAGCCAAGCATTCTCTCATATATAAGATAATGCACTGGCACAGGATCTTTAATGTTGCACCAGCACAGCTCTTGTCATGATAGGGTTAATAGGATTCTATATGGTTTCTCTTTCTGCTGTTTTAATTTTCTGAATATCCCTTGAGATAGTGTGTCTGACATTTGCAGAATGAGGTCCCCAGAGGGTGAATTTTGTTATCACACACTGTGGCCTAGCATCACCAAATTCACCCTCTGGGAACTTCATTCTGCTTAGGCGTCAACTTCTATGGGAGACCAAAGATCAGATTGTTCCCCAGTTTAAGTTGATGTTCACCTATTATTCACCTCGATTATGCATTTTATCTTCTGCAAATTAGGGGATATAGAAACTGAACAGAAGGGAAAAAGTTAATAAAAACAATGTTAATTTTAGGCTTTAGATGCTGCCCAGAAGATATCGAGGTCTAATCAGAATGAGGTCCCCAGAGGGAAAATTAGGTGATGCTAGCTCACTGTGGGGTAGTATCACTAAATTCATCCTCTGGGGACATCATTTTGCTAAGTCAGACACACTATTTCAAGGCTTGTCTCTGAAATAGTAGAATACAACATTCCCAAATTTGTCTATACATGTACAGTAATGCCCTAAATAATCGACTCCTTAACCACAGCAGAATTATGGGATAATTTTTCAGGATTTAGTTGGAAATATGGCTCGTTGCCATTCATCGTAAAGCTCTCAGTGAGCCATATTTCCGACTAAATCCTGAAAAATTACCCATAATTCTGCTGTGGTTAATGAGTTGATTATTTAGGGGATTACTGTACTTTAAGAACTGAATGAGGGCATCATTTTAGTAATTTAAATGTTAAATGGGTCTGCTTATTTATATCACATGTCCCAGAAGTTGAAGAATAGAACAAATTCAGTGTGTAATGTGTGGGAGTTTCCGTTGAGGAATCAAAAGGTTAAAGGGTTTACCTGTGTTGATGCTCGCTAAGATCTCATAACATCTGTCTACCTGTGTTGATGATTGAAGCAGAATCCATTACGATTAGCCAGGATAAACACTTCAGCGGAGTTATATAAAACATTCTACGCCCCGAACATCTGCACATCTCCACCGAGTTTAATCATGTCCTTATATTTGAGAAGAGATTTGAAGGCATTTAGATTTCTCTCGTGTCTTAAGACTTTAGAAGTTTTATTTCTGTGTATTTGAGAATCTTTTCTCGTCCATCTGTATGGAATGTTAAATCAGTGCACTGCTGTTCTTTTGTCGTCCAACACCCTTTTACATAAACTGATACAGTAGTTGCACTGATTATATGTCTATACATGTACACTAATGCCCTACATAATCAATTCCTTAACCACAGCAGAATTATGGGTAACTTTTCAGGATTTAGTCGGAAATATGGCAACAAGCCATATTTCCAACTAAATCCTGAAAAATTACCCATAGTTCTGCTGTGGTTAAGGAGTAAATTATTTAGCGCATTACTGTACCTGTACATGTGTTAACTCTTTTAGTGCCATGGTCAAACAGATCATATTCTTTGACAAACCATTACCAGCATATAAACAGACATACAAACTTTTCAGTGAATCCATGGTCAGTACGGTAGTTAACCCTTTCATGACGGGAGCTGTGCTTGTGCAGCATTAAAGATACTGTGCCAGTACATTCTCTTATATACCGGTATGTGAGTCCCCCATAGGGAGCTTCGCATAAGATAATGCACTGCCTTACAAGATCAAGGCAAATATTGTTAGGCCAATGTATTCTCTTGTACATGTGAGGCTCCTTATGGGAGTCTCACATATATAAGAGAATGCATTGGCAATTTGGAACAGGGTTTTCGCAAAATTTCAGGAATCTCCAGTTATGGATGGGTTAATAGTGATTCAGAATTTTCATCTTATAACCCAGAATATTTACAAAATATAATCATAGCAGGGAAGTACTCTTGTTGATACAAGCATTCATAAATACACAGGTGTGTTAATGTGTTTGTTGATCATGGAGTGAGTGTAAGCGTGGAAGGATTGAATGAGATGTGCAGCCTTAAGTTCTATCCTTCGGAGGTGGAACAAGTGTCATATCGAAATCAATTAACACACATATCATTACCCTTCCTAGAATCCGTGAATTAAAAAATAAAGAATAAAAAAAAAACAGACTTTCAGGATTTATTCAGGCACATACCAGCACATACAGGGCTTTTTTTTGTCATGTGTGATAATGCTTTTATTTAATAGTTCCTGTTTCGTGGTTGAGGCGATTGTCATATACATTGTCAATGTGTGACATCAACAGAATGCGTATGCCACAAATGGGTCATAAAGTATTTGTAAATATGGCACATCTGGAACACTGATTCTAGGAACAAGCATGTAGTACTGTAAAAGTACATTTATTCGTGGGGGTCCAATTTTCGTGGTTTTCGTGGTTAGCTTTCGTGGTTGCTGCTAACCACGAAATTAAAAACCCCACGAAAAATTAATCTTCGAAACTAGATCGATTTTGAGAAATAAGAAATGGCACGTGGGAGGTAACTCTATTGTCCCAATGTAAAATCAAAGCATAGGGAGGTAACTCTATCAAGCTGGGGAGTACATTAATGGACAAGAAGCAACGGTAATTACAATGTTTAATCAATCTAACTCCATATAAATAAATAACATAACAATAGCACTTCAACAATTAACAGTCATATCACAGTCCTGCTTTTGTGAATCCCGACACAATTAACTCTACTTTTGTAGCGATGAGTTCGTGGGCACTCATTAACCATTTTGCATGAATTGGTTTAAGAGTAGATGTCTTAGTGTCAACATTTGAAAAATTTCCACAAAAATCTTCGTTCACCATGTCCTCGTTTTCGTCCAATTGCTCCATCACTTGCTGTGCGTACCAGTCATGGAAACATCCTTTGAGAAATTCTTTATATTGGTAGTTGACTGTTAAATCCAGCGGCTGTAGTTGGTCAGTGCATGATGCTGGGACGAAAAGAGGCACAATGTTGTTCTCCTTCAAATGTCCCAACAGCTTTTCACCACGATGCGCCTTGAACACATCGAATAACGCTATTTTTCGCACATTAAGGACCCAGTTTCGAACTTTGATGTCTAAATTTCCAAGCATGAGTGGGTTCCCACATGGTGAATTTGGCAGTGTTATCGGTTCACATACACCGCTCTTTTTTAGTTTGCGATACTGGTCACGCATACTCCTCACAGTTGTTTCACTAACCTTCCTGTTCAATAACGCAGAATATTTTCGAGATGCACTGGCAACACCACTGTCTATTGAATGTCTCGCAATTTTCGCACGGGTTTCCTCGTCGTATGTCACATACTCGCCACGTTTTCTTTTTCGAGATTGTTGACAGGAATTGTTGTCAACAGAATTGTTAGCTACTTGCGTAAGTAGAGCAGTATCATAATCCGAACTATGGTTCGGGTCAGGTAATCCAGGAGTTGTAGGAGGACGAAAATCAATCTTACCACTTTTTAACCAGCTTTTAAGAGACATATTTGCATTATGCTGTTGACCATTTGGGGTTGTATTTTATATTGTGCGGACTAATAGATGTTGGCTTCAGTAAATAATCCCCAGTCGCACGTTGATTGTTTTGAGAAGCGAGTTAACTTTCACCTAGTTTTTGTGTGCTTAAGTAATACAATCCCGACGTTAATATTCTTGATAGCGGGCAACAAAAGCATGTGCATACGACGTGCTAATTACGCTTGCAGCGCGGATGCGCAATTACCGACAGCTAGTCGATGTGTCTACACGTCTATTAGTTGGATTTGATTGTTGTTATTGGGGATTTGGAGGTGACATTTAGCACCGGCGGAACCACAAATTTACAAACCCATGAAAAAGTCATAAATGGCTGAACCACAAAAATTGATACCAACGAATTTAAAGCCATTCACAGTAATACAAATAATGGTGCATGTAATGCAGAGATACTAATATATCAATTTACCTACAATAATTTGTAAAAGAAAAAAACTTCAAGCTTACATGTAGCTTGTATCTTGTAGGTTTAGATTTATATGAACATGATCACTTGATCCAATTCCACAGCAGGACTGAACTACACGTAGGTGAGTTTTTCTGCGATTACTAATTATTCTGATTTTGTTCATGTTTCTCATTACAGGCTAAGATTAAAGCTTCATTCAGCTGGGTGCTACATAAGGCGTATGGCAGTGAAGTCCCGTCTGACCTCAAAGATCTCTTCTACGAGAATGCAGCTGTAAGTAAGGCATCTATAGACCATAGTCACCATACTTGATTCAGTCATTTGCCATCATTTTAAGCACTAAAATTGGGTTGAGTGGAAGTTACAGAATTTTCACAATCGTTTCATTCCATTTAACCATGCTCAGTTGTCATAACATCAGTAGGCCATCATTCATTTAGCAGTGAAAATGGTTAGAAAATTAAGTTGCACAATGAATTCTGAATTATTTGAATAAAGATTGCATTTTTTCAAAGAAATCACAAGAGTAAATTTTTGCTTCCACACCATTCCACTCATGTTAATGACTGCATATTGTTGTAAATTATAATCGTAGCCACCCAAATTCAAATCTGGGTTCAACCTCTGAATGAGCTTTAGCTTCATTGATACTGCATGCTTTAACCCTTTCTATACTAAATGGATTCTCACTCTCAGTCATAAAATTATACATTGGAAGGGTCTATTATTCATCTGGAGGGATATTCAGGAATATGACAACAGACAATAGAAAGTGCAGAATGAATCCCATTCATTGGTTGGGAAATGTTAAGATAATAAGTTCAAACAAACAACCAGGCTATTGTTGAACTTATTACCAGTATCTGAATATATTCCTATGGGATAACTACTCATCAATGAGTATTCAGTATAGAAAGGGTTAACACTCATCGTTATTTGGCTTAAAATCAATCAATCATGATGTAAACCAATGTATATATTTTATTACAGGGTGTGTTACAGATTAAACCCCGACTAGTGAATCTTCTCTCAACGAGCGAGCTGTATTGTATGGCATGCCGGAACATGTATCCAGAAGGTTCAATACAGTGGCAAGGCGTTCAAGGTATATTTCATCTTCTAAATTCTTCTCAGCAAATATATGGGACACAATCTATACACAAACACATCTAATTTTAATCTTTTAAATGGGTCATGACTAGATAGATTTTGCCTCCAAGACAAATCTGACCTATCTGTACCAACATGGGACTGTTTGAGTGGATGTAATTACAATATCATAATGTAATGAATTAAAAATAGATTGAGAACAGAGGTAAATTACCACAGCTAATCAGTTAAGAAAGTAGGTTAACCCTTTACCCAACAAACCGGCCAAAACCGGCCAAATAAAGCTTCAACAGCCTAAAATATCTTCGGTCTGTCTCAATAGAACCATACAAATATGGATATCATTGGAACCGGCTCCTTGACCACATTGTGATAGTTACAGTTATGCCCTGTGCCAATGCATTCTCTTATATATGCGAGTCGACCATAGGTCGCCTCGCATATATAAGAGAATGCATTGGCCTAAAAAAAATATTTTTTTAACACTTTTTACCATTTTTTCTTACATTCTTTAACAATTTTATAATTTTTAATGTGTTAAGCCAATGCATTCTCTTATATATGCAAGGCGACCTATGGTCGACTCGCATATATAAGAGAATGCATTGGCACAGGGTCCTTCTGTTGGGTAAAGGGTTAACCCTTCCATGTCTGGAGCTTCTTGAAATTTTGCGAAAACCCTGTTCCAATGCATTCTCTTATAAATGCGAGTCATAAGAGAATACATTGGCCTAACAATATTTGCCTTGACCTTGTTAGCCAGTGCACTCTCTAATATACACAAAGCTCCCTATGGGAGACTCGCACAGATAAGAGAATGCACTGGCACAGGATATTTAATGCTGCACATGCATCTCCCATTATGCAAGCAGGTTAAAGCAGGGTTTCCACAAGAGAGGTTGTGGGTCCCTGTTAGGTTCTTTTCTCCCAGCTCATATTTCCCCTCTGACACATTCCCCAACTGGATCCACAGATTAATGGCTATGTCACTTGTTTATTCCCCACTAAATAAACTTACAGTGAATGATAAACAAAAATAATTATATTTTATTTGCCAACGTTGACCACTAGTAGACCATTTTTTATGCGCCCTTTTTGAAAAAAGGTCGTATTATGTTATCAGTCTGTCCATCCGTCTGTCTGTCTGTCGTTCCGTCCGTCCGTCCGTTAACATTTTTGGTTTCCGATCGATAACTCCAGTTTGGATTATTTTATCTGAACCAAAGTTGGTATGTGTATTTCCCAGCTAAAGATACAGGCCAAGTTCGAATATGGGTTCCGTCCAATTATTTTTACATGAGTTACGGCCCTTTTTCAACTTAGAATTTGACCAATTTCATAACATTTCGGTTTCCGACCGATAACTCCAGTTTGGATTATTTGATCTGAACCAAAGCTGGTATGTGTATTTCACAGCTAAAACTACAGGCCAAGTTCGAATATAGGTTCTGTCTAAATATTTTTACATGAGTTACGGCCATTTTTCGACTTAGAATTTGACCGCATTTTGGCATTGAAATTAGGGGTATATCAGATTTTCTTCAAATGTAAGCTCAAAATATTATTTTATTTTGCGGTAGTACAATTCGAAATGGCTAAAGGGCATATTTTGCCATGCCCTAGCGATGCTCTTGTTGAAAAATAATACTTTTTCAAGGAGACAAACATCAATAGTTATTGCCGTATTCTGAAAGATATCGAAGTGTAGGTCACTAAAGCCACATGTTTGCTTCTGCCTGGTTATGTTGCAATAATGTTGTCAAATAAAGCATGTTGCTATGCATCCATCTCGATATGAACTGATCATGTAAACCTTTCAGTTTGTCAAAAATAAAACCACCGTTAACCCTTCCATGACTGTATCTTACTGAAATTTTGTGAAAACCCTGTGCCAATGCATTCTCTTATATATGCGAGTCTTCCATATAGAGCCTCTCATATATAAGAGAATATATTGGTCTAACAATATTTACCTAGACCTTGTATGCCATGCCATAATGCCAATGTATTATCTTATATTTATGAGGCTCCCAATGGGAGACTCACATATATAAAAGAATGCACTGGCACAGGATCTTTAATGATGCCCAAGCGCAGCTCTCATCATGAACCCCTGTCATGAAAGGGTTAATTGTAATCTACTTATTATACGCCCTTTTGAAAAAAAGGCCGTATTATAGTATTGGTCTGTCCGTCCGGGCGGGCGTCCGGGCGGGCGTCCGGGCGGGCGTCCGTCCGTTAACCTGTTGTCCGGATGATAACTTTAGTTAGAGTGAACCAAAATTAGTAAAATTTGGTATGTGGGTTTATTAGCCGAAAAGTAAGTTCAAGTTCGAATTTGGGTTCCGCCCGCCAATTTTCACCGGAGTTATGCCCCTTATTTAACGTTTTTTGACTTAGAAAATCCTTGAAATTTGTTGTCCGGATGATAACTTTAGTATAGTTTATCGGAATGAATCCAAATTTGGTATATTACTTTCTCCCACCAAAACACAGGTCAAGTTCGAACTTGGGTTCTGTCCGACCATTTTTGGCAGAGTTATGCCCCTTTTTCGACTCAGAAAATTCAGTTTTTCTTATGTTTTTTGGTTTCCGGATGATAACTCGATTTTGGAATGTTTATACGCAAAACCCGTATTTTTGTGGATTACATATATCGAAATACAGCTCAAGTCCGAATTTCGTTTTAATCCGATAATTTTTGCGAGAGTTATGGCCCCTTTTTTGACGTAATTTGACTTAGAAAATCCCTGAAATTTGTTGTCCGGATGATAACTTTAGTTAGAGTGAACCGATTTCAATCAAATTTGGTATGTGGGTTTATTAGGAGAAAAGACAGCTCAAGTTCGAATTTGGGTTCCGTCCGCCAATTTTCACCGGAGTTATGCCCCTTATTTGACGTAATTTGACTTAGAAAATCCCTGAAATTTGTTGTCCGCATGATAACTTTACTAGAGCTTATCGGATTCAATGATAATTTGGTATATTACTTTCTCCCACCAAAACACAGGTCAAGTTCAAATTTGAGTTCCGTCCGCCAATTTTTACCAGAGTTATGTCCCTTTTTTACCAGTTTCCGCCGACCCAAGAGAGGGCGTATATTGCACGCCCAGCGTAGCTCTTGTTTTACACTATATGATCAGAAATAATCAATGGAGATTTGGCCCATGAATCATTTTCAGATTGGTTAGGGAGGAGAGATCAGTGTGACAAAAGTATTATATATTATTTTTCAGGACATTGGAGTATTATCCAGGTTTTATCACGGAAATCAGTTTATATCCAGTGTAAAGACTGCAATGTAACTGAAAGTGTCTTGGTGCAAACAGCTCCTCTCAAAGTGGTAAGGATATTATGTCTCCGATATGTGAGATGGAATTCATAACGAAGTCATTGTTTCATAGTTTAACCCTTTCTATACTAAATCGATTCTCCCATTCAGTTATAGGAGTATACATTGGAATGGTCTATTATTGATTTGGAGGGATGTTAATGATATATGAGCAGACGGCAGCTAGATGAAATGATTATACAAGTGCAGAAGAATTATATTCATTGGTGAGGAAATGTTTGGATAAAAAGTTCAACAAACTTATTATCTGAATATTTTCTAAGGGAACTACTTGTCAAATAGTATTTAGTATAGAGAGGGTTAATCATATACAGATTTTAAATTATGACAATATTATTTGTAGTCATGATGTTGGTAATGAGTTTCTAGTATATTGAGGGTATCATACAGTAGATTTTAAAAAGCAATATTAAAACAATTAAAAAAAATCCTTGTTTGTCACCATTCAAAAACAAGCGAGATTGATTATCATAAATGAGGATGTGAGGCAATGTGTTCAGGAAATTGTGAATCTTTGCAATGATATCATTTTAAAACACTGTGGTTGCCAATACATTCCATTTGGTAGTTATTTCAGTTCTTTAACTCTTTCAACCCGGTAGCCCGCTAAAGCGGGCACGACGTAATTTGCGTTCATCCCGGCAGCCCGCTTTAGCGGGCGGAGCGCAATTGTCGGGAATAATACAATATTTCCAGAGATATACAAATGATTTTATTGGCTAGCGACTTATATATCCTTTGGGTGATATTCGGCATCAATACTAATTTAATTTACTAATAAATACTAATTTATCGGTGCGCACGAATACCTAGCATGAACGTGATTCAGAGAATTTCCGGTCCTATAAATATAGACAGCAGCTGTATGACGTCACGATTACTATTTTGGGTTTTCCTAAAAATCGATGACGCAATACTACCGACAGGTGTGCATGGTGTTTTGAGTCTCATTTCGATTTTGGTTTATAGTTTATCACAAAAACTTACCGGTACAATTATTATTATTATGTTTATGAAATAAAGAAGATAATGTTGATCTTTCTAACGATGTTTTATTTGTGGTATCCGTCTAATGTCTCCTATTTTCGACGCAATGTTACCGAAATCACTGTGCCGCACTACGGCGCGACTTTAATAATAATAGCTGCACGTGCATATTATAAACATGAAATCGACATTCATAATCATTTTGGGAATCGAATCAGGAATGTTACTCATAATTCCTCAGCATACTGACAAGTAAATCCCTGGGACTAAAATTGCTAGATGTGGGAGTATATGTCCGCTTCGGTCAAATAGCGTCTTTCTGACATACTAACTGGGTTAGTACTGGTTTGCTCGTGCCTTTGATAATGCAATTATGTTCAATGAACCGATTGGTAAAACATTTGAAACCATGCACGGTGGAATCATAACCAAGTGTATACACCACACTTGCAAAGAATGACACATTCATGTATGTATGTGGAAACATTGCTATGCGAATTTGATATTCCAGATACAGGTGATACATGCCCATATAGCATATGTTGGGATTCAATGTCCCTTCTCGGTTCTCACCTGCACACACATGATATATTATTTAGTTGTGACGCCCCCAATTGGTATATAACACATATTGAAGGTCATCTGTTAACGATCATAAAACATTCAGTTTGCCATAACCGACATCACTCTAAAGGTAGTGTTGCAGCAATATATCAGGGACACATAAATTTTTTAGGCAAGCTGATAATCCAGGGTTCTGGGACATCTATATCTGTATATTCAGGGATGAAAGAGTTAACCCTTTAGCCAACAGAAGGGCCCTGTGCCAATGCATTCTCTTATATATGCGAGTCGACCATAGGTCGCCTCGCATATATAAGAGAATGCATTGGCTTAACACATTAAAAAATATATAATTGTTAAAGAATGTAAGAAAAAATGGTAAAAAGTGTTAAAAAAAAGATTTTTTTTAGGCCAATGCATTCTCTTATATATGCGAGGCGACCTATGGTCGACTCGCATATATAAGAGAATGCATTGGCACAGGGCTAACTGTAACTATCACAATGTGGTCAATGAGCCGGTTCCAATGATATCCATATTTGTATGGTTCTATTGAGACAGACCGAAGATATTTTAGGCTGTTGAAGCTTTATTTGGCCGGTTTTGACCGGTTTGTTGGGTAAAGGGTTAAACAGGGTTTGTACACCTATCCGATAAATACTAGACCATGAAGAGTAGGATTCCAGGTTCTTGAAATTCCTGGAAATATAGATTTTTCTCCTGTGATACTAGGTGATACTGGAACATATTGGGAAAACCTAGACATTTTTTTATTACGCTAGCTGTAGGTACCTGATAGCACTGTTTTATCGGATTGAACTTCCTTTTGATTTCAATTGCACGCATATGACAAGTGTTCAAATTTCACATTCCTATTCTCATTGACGATGGCTGTTAACATAAAGTTCATGTATACCATTCTTGTTATTATTGGCAATCTTCTCCTGAAGAGCATTTGAGTGTTTACCAGTTCTTTGGTGAGTAACATTGATATAAAACTTAATAGATCTATATATAATATAAAGCATAATAATATGACCGAAAATGTACTGAATATGTGTTCCTTAATACTAGAAATTTACTGGAAAAGAACTAGAATTTTACTTTGAAACAAACACTATTTATAGATCACATGACATGATAAATCAAGAAAGTGAAATCCTCTGAACAGTACTTCAGTGGACATAAGATCCCACTATTGTTATGTATTCCCTGGCATTATCTTCCCTTAATTTAATTCTATACATCATGTTTGCACAGACTGCCCACATAGCGCTGATTGATGCCTTAATGGAAGTTTTCTGCATGGAAACGATGAGCGTGGAGCGTGTTGTTAACTCCATCCGGTGAGTAACTGAGCAACTAGTATTAGACAGATTTTACAAAACTCAGAGATAGAGTTATTACTATGTATAGGGTACTACGTCATACATTTAGGGTACTACATCATAAGATTATGTACACATTCTGACTGTAGCCATAATATCCTAACTGCTACAACAGATATGGTATGATTTCCGTTTGTTTGCATCAAAAACTTTATTTATTGATAGATGTTCAGTCAATTAGTTTTGTTCTATCACACAGCTACCACTTATCAAGTCTCGGACAACTGTCCTTAATTGGCTGATTGAATAGAAAATTAGTGTACACACTGTGCTTAATCTTGGTAGATCGTGCAAAGCGAACATCTCACTACGGACGATTAGCCATGCATTGTCAACTTCAATATTCCTACTCTTCATCAATTTTGCGAAATTAATTATTTGACCCACACTAATTTTACGACCATCAATAGCTAAACGTAGTTGTAATCTATTTGTGAGTTTTCAAAAGATCTTTATTTACTTTTCAATTGCATCATGGATACAAGGTGATTTACGTAATGGATCTATTTCAGAAAGGTTCTGGAGCCAAGTCGTTAACCCTTGCTATACTAAATGGATTCTCTCAGTCAGTTAAAAAGTGTACATCGGAATGGTCCATTATTGATTTGCAGGGATGTACATGTAATATAAGCAAAAGACAAATAAATAAAATTACAGAAGGAGCCGTAATTATTGAGGAATGTTTAGATAATAAGTTCAACAAACGACCTATGAGACGAAACTGCATTATAGTTCATGTACTGATAATTGTAGGAGAAATGCGATAACAAGACTACATTTTATTTCATGTAATTGTAGTGGAAATGTGATATAAATTTGTTCTTTTTGTGTAGCTGATATCATGAATGATTTCCTTCAATAAGTAGCAGGCCTCAAAATACGGTGTCTGACATTTGCAAAATGAGGTCCACAGAGGGCGAATTTAGCGAAACTAGCTGGCTAGCATCGCTAAATTCAACCTCTGTGGATCTCAATATGCTTAGGCCTCATATTCTTTGGAAAGTATCTTATCAAATTAACAATTATTTTTAGTTTTTGTTAAGGAAAATTCTATTTCTTTTTTAGTTTCTCTTTATCCCCAAATTGGTAGACGACACAATGTATAATCGAGATGCCCAATGAGTGCAGATCACCATCTTCACCATCTGGGAACTTAAATTTGAGTCAAGGTCTCCCATAGCAGATGAGGCCATGCAGATTGAGGTTCCCAGAGGATGAATTTGGTGATCCTAGATTCTGGGGTAGCGTCACTAAATTCACCCTCTGGGGACCTCATTCTGCAAATGTCTGGCTCCATATTTTGAGGCCTGGTAAGTAGTTTTGATGAAAGAAGTTAGATAAAATTATATGAAGCTATATCGAAAAATCAGGTCATAATTTATTATTTGTGAAACAAATTATTTCTAAATTACCAGGAGAATAACATCTTTCAACGCATCGAGTGATTTGCCGTCGACGCTTGATGACACTGTTATCTTATGGATCAACAAGGTGTGTACGGCTCTCGGAGACAAACTAGACAAATCATCGGGCACAGAGGTCATAGAAGGAGAGAAAAATGTCAAAGTATGTATCTGTGAAACAAATATGGCCACAAAGTATTTGATCATAGTTATGACATTCACTTGGTCTGACCAATCAGTATTATTATCAGTCTGATATATATCCAGACTCCGTCTCATTACTTTCATCTATGTCTGACGACACTCGCATGGAATCTGATTTCAGAGATGAAGGGGAAATTTTATTTTTTGTGAAAACTCATAATATTCATAAGGCAGTGTTTATCATTGCGATACACACATAGATCTACACACGTGCGCCCGAGGTCATGTATACATTTAAGAGTTGTCACTCTTCTTCTAACCAATTTTCGTGCAATAAAATGCTCTCAAGGTTAATTGCTTCACTGTGCATGCAGAATACAAGTTTAGCAATTCAGATGCTATATAATAAAGTACAATGTAATGAAAATATAGCGATAAGCACGCTATATAAATTTTATTGAGCTGTACCGCGATCATGTTGCGTCATCTCCTTGTTTACAATACGGGCTTGGAATTTACTACGAAGTTGTAATGATTCTTATTTGGCACGTGACGTAATATCCATAGGTTAGGAGAAAATAGTATTTATTTTAATATCTTTGCAAATACAATTCTGTTATGTATACTTGTTTTGTCTGAACATTTTCCAATTATGAATAAACGTACGTTAGTTTTGATTTTGAACATACAACGTTTGGTCAGTTAAGATACGTGACACTAACGTATAGTTTATACGATAACTTCATGAGATTGGAGTCAAATGCCGCGGGTGTAGCTTGTATGAATAAGTGAATATTAATTGAATTTGCAGGAAGTTATTCATAGGTCAATCAAGGTATCGTTCTCTGCGTATTGGCTAGATTTCTCTCATTTGAAATAATTTTAACCATGAGAGTCTTCAGACCGTAAGTTGATTGAAATGAAACATGGTCTGAGTTTTGTTAGACTGTATTATTCTAACATAATTTATTGTCCGCCGACCCAACGGGTTCGGAGGACTATTATAATCAGCCTGTGCGTCCGTCCGTCCGAGGTTTCCGGATGATAACTTTAGTTAGTGAACCAAATTAAATTAAATTTGGTATGTGGGTTTACTAGCAGAAAAGACAGGTCAAGTTCGAATTCTGGTTCCGTCCGCCAATTTTCACCAGAGTTATGCCCCTTTTTTTTCGACTTAGAATTTGACCGTCTGTTAACATTTTTGGTTTCCGACCGATAACTCCAGTTTGGATTATTTGATCTGAACCAAAGTTGGTATGTGTATTTCCCAGCTAAAGATACAGGCCAAGTTCGAATATGGGTTCCGTCCAATTATTTTTACATGAGTTACGGCCCTTTTTTTCGACTTAGAATTTGACCGTCTGTTAACATTTTTGGTTTCCGACCGATAACTCCAGTTTGGATTATTTGATCTAAACCAAAGTTGGTATGTGTATTTCCCAGCTAAAGATAAAGGCCAAGTTTGAATATGGGTTCCGTCCAGTTATTTTTACATGAGTTACGACCCTTTTTGTTTTCCGGATGATAACTTTAGTAAATGTGTACTGAATGAAATTAAATTTGGTATGTAGGTTTACTAGCACTAAAGACAGATCAAATTCGATTTCGTGTTCCGCCATGCCGTATCAAGCCGACACTTAGAGGCAGACATGAGGTCTACCGACCTTTTATTCCTCTTGGGATGATGCCATTGTGTGGCTTTTCATAAAAACAAAACCCCTCTCAAATTGCTGGCATCCCATAAGTAGTCAATGTTTTCATGGTATATTGTCAATACATTTTTAGAAATTTTGTGTATATAAATAAACAGTTTCACCTCAAATGAACTACTGTTGAGGTGTGATGCTTAACTGCACCCAAGGCATAAAATAAGAAATTATAATTTGGGTAATATGATTAGCAATTAAAGTGTTACATTCAGAGTTCATACTAGTCCAACATTTTATTTACCTTAAGTTTCACTAAACTTGAAACTGTTTCAACACAAGTTATGTATTTGAATTTATTATGAGTTTTATTACCTTACTTCTCATAGGTACGGATAGTACGGAAGACATCCTCTCCTAAGGAACCAGTTCACATTCCACTTATAGAGTCAGTAGTGAAGGACGTCGGTGATGGGTGTTCGTTAGCTGCTGTTATTAACTTCTATAAACCACAGCTACTCAAAATAGATGGTAAGTCAAATCAGCCTTCACAATAATTGTTATAATTATAACCCTTTGATGACTGGATACTTGCTGATGGAGATCAGTTGTTACCCCCCCCCCCCCCCCCCCCCCCCCCCCCCCCTGTAACAAAGTTATGGGGGGGGTATAAGAATCAGCTTTTCCGTCTGTCTGCCCGCCCCATCTGTCTGTGGACACAACTTTGTCCAAGCTTGTATTCCTACATTTTTCTGTCAATGTTTTTGAAACTTGGCTGAGATATTTAGTTCTGCAAATACGACAATGAGGGCCATCCTACTTTTTTTTGGTGGAGTTATTCCCTTTTTTCAACTTAGAAGTTGGTCGCAACAAGCACAATTTTGTCTGAACTTCTATTCCTTGTTTTTTGTTTAAAACAAATAGTTTAATGTCGCTACCCTTAATGTAGCCCAATTGAACTGCATGGGTTATTCTTAGTCCCACCTCTATTTGAACTTATTTGATCACTCCTCCGAATAGAAATAGACCGTTCCATTGTATACTTTTTATAAATGAATGCGAGAATTCATTGAGTAATGACGGGGCTAAGATATGTCTGGTCTATTCTTGACAATCTTGCTTCTCTATACTAGTACCTTAAGATACTTGCGGGCAGTAAAATTTTGCCATTGCTGATGCTGAAAGATTTCAGTCACATTTGGAAATTTTTCAACTTTACGCCTTTGACATTTAACAAACAATAAGTCAAATTTTTAATGTTGCCAGTAGGCAAGTTACAAATTTGGAATGGTATTACAATATTTCATGTGGGTATTTTTTAAACTTAAAAATAAAAGTATATAATAGTTGAAAAGATTTAATTGTCTTCAAGTCTTAACAAGAGAGCTGACTGACGTGGATATAGACAGAACACAACATGCATCTTAATTGTGAATCTTTTATTGAATTAGTTGGATGTCGCAACGATATATTGCACGAAAGCAGAGATTAAGTGAAGTGTGACTATGCGTCATCTGCAACATGTTCGATAAAATATTCTAGATTAGGAAGCAACTTGTGTTCTGTATTTATTCCACACTCCTTGTGTCAGATAAGTTTAATCCTTGAATATGACCAAAATTGATACTATAGCTACCTTAATTGTGATTTAAGTCTGATAAAAAAAATTATGCGTACATCACCCTGAGCAGTTCGTTAATGTCGTGTATGTCATAGCGTTTGGTAACAAAGTCAACACAATGAGGTTCCGGATTGTATTCCCCTTATGGTATACAACAATATGTATTCAATGGCTGAATACATGTTGAATACATGTGCCTCGCATCAATGGGTGTGGAATAAAAAATGTGACATTATGTAATGGCTATGGCTGGTGTTACTGCAATTATTTGCTGTCTAAACTGCGAAAATGACTGTACTACAGTGAACGCTTTCTATATTTTCAGATATTTGCCTGAAGTCTAATGTTGGAATAGCTGATTCTTTGTATAACTTACGACTCGTGCAGACGTTCTGTAATAAACATGTTCCTGTGAAGATATTCCATCTTTCTTATGAGGATTTACTGTATTCACAAGATGCTATCAAGCAAAACATTATTGCATTTATTAGTGATCTGTACCGCGTGTTTGAGGTCGAAAAACTCGAAACTGATTCTTCTGTAACTAACGGCTCTGTGGAAGCATCAGAAAGCCGGCCACCATCAGCCAAACGACTTCCGAGTCCATCAGTGCCACAGATAAGCAACGCTACCAAACACAGCTTCCTGCGTCCTCACCTCAATGAGACAAGTCGGTCGACAAGTGCCAGCCAGGAGATGACTAAATCTAGTCCAACTACTCACCATCCTCCATCACGGAATTCACTGCTCGCCAAACGCCATTCTAAATCAGGTACTCAGGTCCTACCACTCACCATCCTCCACCGCAGAATTCACTGCTCGCCAAATGTCATTCTGAATCATGTACTCGAGTCCTACCACTCACATTGATCTTTGATGTCAGTTTAAAAAATACACTTGTTTGATGAAAAAAATCAATAGAAAGAGTCCATTTATTTAATCCTTTCTATTTGCCCAAACAGCTTTAACAGTATTTTTATTGAAATAGTCTATTATTTATTTTGAGGGGTGTTCATGAAAAATGTTCAGACAACAGACAGACAAAAAGATAGAAGTGCAGAAGACTTTTTATTCGATGGTGGGAAATGTTTAGATAATAAGTTTAACGAATGAGCTGTTTGTTGAACTTATTATCTGAACATTTCCTAAGCGAACTACTTGTCAATTAGTATTTAGTATAGAAAGTGTTAAGGGATTCTAAGTGGTGTTATAGAATGAGATACTCAATGTTCTGTTTGGTATTTGTTTTATTCTGCGAAATAAGATTTTCTTTTATTTTAGGTGCCTTAATGTTGGTATGTGGTCACTTTGATGTCATTGATGCACATCTTTGTGTAACCATAAATTTCCTCTGCCATGTTGGAGCGCCCATTTGTTCTATATTATCCGTTTACAAGGATATGTGTGTAGAGTTTGATGCATTGTTTATGTGTGCTAACCGATATACTATCTACACTCATGTTTAGTACTAAGGTAGCCATTGTTGATTATTGTTGTGAAGTTTATTATAATAAAAAGGAGGATATGAGAATACAATTCTCCAAGAACTAACAACAATAACCAACTGATCCCTTGATTCAACTACTTTAAATATAATGTCTTATTTTAGGAGATGGTCATCGGACGACAGGGAGGTCACCACCAGATGTTCGGCATTCAGGACAAGCCTGGGATAATACCTCATTGGAAGACAGGTGAAGTTTTATTACAATTTTATTTTTCTAACAACTCCATGACTGATAATAGTTCAAACAACAAAAGCTGTACACAATATCTAAATTGAAGACATAATTTATCCCATTACATTGGTGGTCATGAGAAATTGTAGTCATTTTAAAATATAGTAACCCTTTCATGACAGTAGTTAGGCTGGTTGAGCATTAAATATCCTGTGCCAGTGCATTCTTTTATATACTTAAGTCTCCCATAGGGAGCCTTGCATATATAAGAGAAGGCACTCTCTTATATACAAATTCTCTTATAGGGAGCCTTGCATATATTAGAGAATGCACTGGCTACAAGATCATGGTAAATATTGTTAGGCCAATGTATTCTCTTATATATGCAAGGCTCGCAATGGGAGCATTTATTTGAGAATGCATTGCCACAGGGAATTTCGCAAAATTTCAGGAAGCTCCAGTCATGGAAGGGTTAAAACACTTGACTAATCACATTATTCACCCATCTGCTTTTATAATCACCAATATGCTTCTAAGTAAGTTTCCTGGATTTATGACATTCACCTATTTGAAAAAATAAATAAATACAACTTGCGATTGGGTGCCAGATCCAGATATGTCACCTAGATAAAGCAGAAATGTAATTATTAATGTATTATTTACAAAAGAGATCTTACTATCTACATCCATGTTAAGAGAAATTTGAAAACTCACTTTTTTAAATCAAGCTATAAGAGGGCATCAAAGTAGTTGCACCATGGAGTTTTTTCGACTGAATAAATGTTCCTCTGACATCATGATATTGAACTTGTATATGTGTATTGTACTTAGTTTTGTAAATTGTGAAGACCTCTGATAAACCTCCATAAATTTTTTACATAAATATGAACACCAGTAAGTGATTTTGTGGTCTGTTTATTTTCTTACTCTGAAATAGTATGTTCAATTCAATAACATATTCCTTTTCAGGTCAATGGAGCCCGAGTTGGTTGCCCTTATGTCTCCTGATTCAATGTCATATGATCCCTTGCCGTTGGATAATAATGACGCAAGCGAGACGAAACAATCCAGCAAATTATTAGAAAACGTTAGCCTTGATTCCGAAAACAATGACTTCTTTGATGCCGAGGATAATGACATTAGTTTTGGAGAGCTGGACTCTTCGAGAAAAGTGCCTGAAAATATCACGAACCCATCTCATCCTGATTACATGGAAGTTAAAAGTGTGAATTCTGGGATTGATACTCAAAGATCTGAAGCTGCCGAAAAACTTGTTCCGGCGAAACTTAAGCCTTCAAAAGAGAGGGCAAATATTCATACCAAACAGCAGGAAAGTGGCGAAGCGAACGAAAGTGTCACACCAACGAGGCCTGTAAATTTTTCAAGTGATCTGCAAGAAAATGGTGCAGATGATGGTTCAATAGATGATATAGTTATCACGCCACTACCTGAAAATGAGATGTCTTTCAAGTTGAATGATAGTTCCGATGGATTAGATCAATCAAAACCTGGATATGATATGTTCCTGTCAGATCTGAAATCTGAAGAATCTGTTTTGACACCGATAAATTCTAATGAGGACCCTGTTCATCATTCGATGCCATCAACAGCGCGAAGCTATACTACTTCAAATCAGGTGACAACGTCTGAAAATGCTCGAGCGCTAGGTATTCCTGTTGTTGGTGAAAGTGGGGAATACGTTGACGCTATACGGACTAATTCTCGACAGGAAAGTATCGGGAGTATGGCTAGTAGTCGTAGCTCTGGTGATTTCTCGGATGCAGAGCTACAAAAAATTTATCGTGACCACAGGGACAGAGAAACAAAGGATAGCAAGGAATCGTTTTATATAAATATGAAAAGTGCTTCACCGGAAGTTAACAGACCGGAAACATTACAAATTCAGAACAAACCAAAAGAGAGGGAAAAATACTCATTAGAGGATAAACTGAAAAGTACCACAAATTTCGCTGAAATTAAGCGTTTAAAGGAAATTCAAGGCAAGGTGGATAATTCAGGGTTGATTTATATGCAACATGGCCAGGACGATAACGGGGATCCTGGGAAGTATAGTCTAAAATCAGCTTTTCTAAAAGGAAAGGGTGAAAAAGTTGAGAAAAAGACTTCATTTGCTACGCTTCCAAACCAAACAACATGGCAACAGACGGCTTTACAGAATATCAATACTAATGCAATGTCAGCAGAAAATGGCCGTCCTGCCCAATCAGAAATGGTTAATTTGAGACTCCGCCTCGAAGAGAAAAGGCGGCAGATTGAGAGAAAGAAAAATAGCAAAGAAGCACAACAGCAGAAATTACGGCAGAGATTAGGAAAAGCTGCTTTTTATCGAGTAATAGCTAATAAATCTGATCAGGATGGTGACGATGAATTTGATTCAAGCGAACAGAGCTCATCGGAAGATTTAGATGGTGGTGCTAGAAAGAAGTCATTTTCGAGAGAGGACATTCAAAATACGATAGACAATGTTAGGAGTAAATGGTTCAAGGACGATGATAGTAAACAAAACCTTATACCTACACCAAAAACGTCTGCTGAGTCGAGTATCGTAAGTCATCAACAAGAACAACAAGTGACACATTCCCAACCGACAAGAATACCTCATTCACAATCTGATCCATCACTGGTTGATCCGACGTTACAGGACGAGCCTCTGTATGATATGTCAAAATCGGAAATGGACCAGCCATATGATTATGGCTCATCTCTCGATAAACTTAACAGGAACCTTTATAGTCTTCAGGATGAAATACAAGGTCTTTCTCTTCAGAATGACCAAATTATGTTCGGTAGCAGTGAACAACTACCTACGAAAATTGTTGCAAAAAGTTCTCCTCAACAGGTGGGTTTCCAATCTGAAGAGGGCGCGACTTCTAGAAAACAGCAAGAAAGACTGTCAAGGTCATCAGAAAGTTCTGATCATGTGTTTAGATCTCCACGGACTTCACAAAGCGCTGCTCAAGCGAAGACGGTGCGTGCTTCACAAAAATCACCTGTTCAGGATTTCATTCCTCAAAATAATCCGCCACTGGACCACCGCATTAGTGCTTCTAATACTCCCCGCGACTCCCCGCGAATAAACTCTACGGATAAAGTGTCTCCGCCGAACACTGATGACACGTCTGCTGTCGATAACGGTTTCTACATTTCGTTTGGTAACGATACACCTAAGAGACCCAAACCAGTTCTTGGAAAAGATCGGGCGAAGAAGATTTCAAAATCATCTGAGGTTTCACAGGACGAATCGGCATTTGGGGCCGATTTCAGCAGCCCACCTCAAATGGATCACGATGTATCAGGAGAGGATGTGGGAGAATCACCGAGCTTTAACACGTCTGGTGTTGGTTTCGTCATCAATGGAGAGGAATCTGGTCAGGTAGGTGTAATTACTGTACCGGCCGGTGGATAAGTCGCATCTTTTTAACCCAATTTCCCCTATTAAAATCCTCCTGCGACGTATAGATCGGTAAGTCAATGAGGGGCATATTTTCAGCCGAATTTTGAGGAATAAACTGCGATCACAGGTAAACAACGGGACAAAATGCCGACGCAAACTAACTCCAACGTAATAAGATAATACAATTTGGTTTAAAAAAAATAAATAAACACCCCCATCCTCATGCACTGTTTGTCTTTATTTTATTCCCTGTCCGACATGTTTATAACATATATATCGTATTATATGTATTAGTATCTGAGAATTCAACCGGAAACAGCAGCAAATTCACAAACAGTGGGAGTCCTTGACCTGACTGTGTAACAATTCTGGACACGTGCACGATTGACCCACATCCAATGACTGCGGTGTGATCGCTTTGATGTCCCTTGTGATGCGACATAGTTTACAAGCTGCACATGGCTGCAAACTTCTACCAGATGATGTCACATCGGAATGTTTATTTAAAGCCCGGGAATGAGCATAATATAAACCCTGACTCCATATGCATGTCTGGACAGCGTGTTCTCATATTTTAATGAGGCTTCAGTGTGAAGCCGCGAACTCCTGTTTATATTACATAAACATTATTAAATGTACGCAAACATTTTATCCCCACATTGAGTATATTTGACAATTAATACTGAAGAGTGCATTGCGTCACTATTAGCCCAAAGCGTTTCATTCATGCTCCGCGACAATTAGGCGACAACTAAATTAACGATGCCATTATCCTAAAACAACAGTAAGCCGAGTCTCAATTTTATATTCCTATAAATGATAGGATATTTTGTGTCTTTCCTCATTCCATCGATCTCCATCGAAAACGCAAAGAAAGGGTGAAGGGATTTGCACACTGCAGTTCGACCATCCTACCCGACTCAACAACAGTCTTTCCTCATACCTTAAAAATATTCAAACGACATTGTGCTTTATTTTACTCTCAACTACCAATACAGTTAGTCCAAACATCATTCAGGTCAAAATAATAAGAGTCAGACAGTTTTTATAATCCACGTTCCCACACACTCCTAATTAAAATGAACCAATGTTATCTCCCCTGCTTGGGAATTCCCCCAAATCACATTGGGAATACCTGAAGCATTGGTGAAATCAGGCCTCAGCCTAGGGGTCCAGAACATGGAGACTTGAAGTCTCCCTCCAGGAAATTTAGGGAGACTTCAGGAAATTTAGGGAGACTTCAGGGTGGGGAGACTACCAAAAATTGACAATTTTCAAATATCGCTTTATTTTATAACATCTGACAATACATGTACAAAATTTAAAAAGATAAAATAACAAATAAAACTAAAAAAAATTGACTTTATCTGAAATTAGCTTAATTAATTGTTATTATACATTTAAAATTTTTGGAAATGTTTTGTGTAGCTATCATTTAAGCAAGACAATTATCAAGTTACAATAGTTACTTTTTTAACTAATTTATGAAAGTACCGGTAGTATTATTTCCTAGACTGCAGCTTGGAAGATACGTTTGTACAGTTTGAATCATGATGCACGTAACTTTTTAAGTTTAATTTGGTCACGGCTGTAATGTGGGTGTCCGCTAAAATAAACAAGAAGGAATAACAAAGGAGTTGCAAAAGCTTTTATTAAATAATGGCCTCCCTTAATTAATGCCAACATCACTGGTATAATCCGATTAAAGCAATAAACTTGACATTATTTTATTTACGGAAGTCGGTCTCTTCAAAAAGTCCGACGCGGTCTCTTCAAAAAGTCCGACGCGTTACCGAAACGAACTTCCGAAGCGCCGGGTACATACTCTGATAATGTCGTAATTGTTTTATATCTGAAAAGCGGGGCGGCGGTCTTTTAAGTTAATTAAAACATTTATTTGTGACACTCACGATGGTCAGTAACAACACAGATGCGAACATCTCATCGTGTTTTCAGCATGTCAAAACATTCGTGATTAACATTCATTACCGCAAAGGGAACAAAGGCGACGGAATAACAACACAAAACAATAGGTCATATTTTATTTTTTTATTTTAAACACTTGGGTCTTTGGCTCTGCATCGTCTGTTTCTTTTTGGGATGGCCGCCACAATTCATCTATATACGGACATGTCCAGACATGTCCGGAAAAAAAACTAGAACAAAAATTAAGAAAAAAAAAGAAGAAAAAAAATCCCCCTAAAATTGAAGGCGACTTCGATTTCGCCTTAGAGCGACGATAGGGCGAAGTCAGCGACAGTAAGGCGACAATCTCGCCCGAGTCGCCTTGTGAGCTGAGGCCTGGGTGAAATGTTCGTTCATGTTACGTCTGTGATAAATTCTATATATAAAAAAATGCTTCCTCTGCTCTTAAAATAACTCTCAATCCAGCTCAATCTGTCATTTTGATGTTCCCTTACAAGCCACTGAAATAGGTGCGACGTATACAACAGAAAGAGCCAAAAGGCAACATTTTAAGCTTCAAAATTCAATGCGACTTATCCAACGAGGCAAACGACCATGTTGAACTTATTATCTAAACATTTCCCTCCAATAAATAGGACTTCTTCTGCACTTTTATTATCTGTCATCTGCTTAATTTTATTGAATATTAGACCATTCCAATGTATTCTATTATAACTGAGTGTGAGCATCCATTCAGTACAGAAATGGTCAAATAAGGTGGCATGCATGTAACTTAACAATTTATCAAAAACTAAACTTTCCAGAAATGAAATTTGTTTTCCAGTTTCAAGAGAAAATTATTTTTCCTTCAACCAATCAGTGCTCACTCGGACTGATACCAATAACTAACTATTTTTTTATCTGGCCTTATAATATCTTTTAGCTTATTTTCATGTCCTCAACTGAAACCCAGCACTGTGAATATTAGTTCAGAAAATGAGACAATCTTTATATTAGCAGTATATTCATTCATAAATTGATATAAACTGATCTCTATAAATTGACAAAGCTTATTAATTACACTTTGTATATATCTGTTCAGGGTTTTAGTTTTGCCTTTATGTAATGATTTTAGGATCTTCCTGCTGTTGACGACATGGAACATAAGAAGCAGAAGTTAATGCAGTTACAGCAGAAGAGACGTTTACAACAGGAGAAGAAACGATTGCAACAAGAGATGGAACATCAGCATAAACGAGATGAAGAAAGGTTAGGAACAGTTATCTTTAATGATATAACCAAACAAATCTTATTTGTTTATTTTTTGCTCAAATTAAAACAAACTGAGAATTTGGGTGAATTTTGGCAAGAAGTTCACAGTACTTCGATGACCACTCAAGAACCAGTGCGAAAGTATTCGGCCATTCCGAATGAACAAATGTACATTGCCTATGTTTTGGACAGGGACATAAATTTAATTAAGGTCAAGTGATAAGCTTTCAATAAGCATTTCTCTAGATCAAAAATTATATTTTATGTTGAATTGTCCTATGTTGTTTATTTAATTAAAATTTTATGTAACCAGTACCAGGGTCTGCGCTGGACCAAAATTTACTGTTGCCAAATAATTTGCCAAATGAAAATATTTTTTGCCAAATTCTTTTAGAAATTGCCAAATGCTATCACTGAAGGTATCACTTTCTGCAACATCGAGTCTTACTTTTCGACAATCGGGGTTTGAACTACTGTTATTAATATATCAATGGAAAGCAGTTTGTTAATAATTATTCTCACCTCTCTATCATACAAAAATAAACCAATCAAAGAACAATAAAATTGTAGAAGGGTTGCTTCATCAGAAGGGCGCACCAAAAGAGTATTTTAGCTATTTAAATACAAGTATAATACCTCCACTAATATCAGATTTACTGCATCATGACAGGTGTTAACTTTTCCTAAACCTTAAAAACCTAAACCTTATAAAACACCACTAATACAACTATATATTGTTAAGAGTTTCCTGAAAAGAATAGTATTGATTGACCAATAATTTCCAATTTTCTTGATGAATTAAAAAGTGGCAGCACGAACCCTGACCAGTACACAAACAATATCTTTAGCATATAATTGTTTCCAATGCTGAGATGATTGGATATCTGTAGGTTAAAACAAGAAGAGTCTGAGAAGAAGAAATATGAAGACAAAGCCCGAAAAGATGCAATATTACAGCAATATAAACTCAAGAAACAACGCGACCATGATGATCCAGGATCAACAACTCCCGTGATAGAACGCAGGACCAAAGATACCAAACCCCGGCCAAAATCTATGTTTGTCAAATCGATGGGATCAGGCGATGCAAAGCGGTTAGCGCAGGATGACATGTCGATGTCTAGGAAGTCTGAGAGTGATACGCGTAAGTATCCTTCATTATGCTTCTACCTATGTTGGTTAAAATTAGTATACTTAATTATTATTCCATACACCCGTCAATAAGCCCATGATATTTTATAAAACAAATTAGGGAATCGCTTATTTTCGCAGATCTACAAGTTTAAAATCTAAACTAGCAAACGCAATAATGAACTATCCCATAGGGAACCTCGCATATATAAGAGAATGAAATGGCCTAACAATAGTTACCTTGTCCTTGTAAGCCAGTGCATTCTCTTATATATGCGAGGCTCCCTATGGGAGATTCACATATATAAGAGAATTCACTGCCACAGGATCTTTAATGCTGCACCATAACATCTCCCATAATGAAAGGGTTAAAGATGGTGATTGACTATCTTAGGAGCTCCTGATGTAATTTTTGAGTGCTATATATCTGCTTTGGTTTATCTGCATTTGGCGATCTGATTCTAGGCCAATTTTCTGTAATGGGCTTACTGACAGGTTTATATTCTATTCATTAGTGGGAAATGTTCATATAATAAGTTCAACAAATGATGGTTGTTTGTTGAACTTATGATCTGAACATTTCCAAAGTGAACTACTTATCAATGGGCATTTAGTATAGAAAGGGTTAAAAAAGTAACACGAGGTTAGCTGGATCTATGAGCCCAGATTCTGGTTACTCATAGAAGTCCAACTGGGTACCCAGCTTTTAAATATACATTAAATGATGATGAAATTGATTGAATGTATAATATGTTTTAGATAATGTTCTTCCATAGCCATAAGATTCTGAAAATTAGAAAAAGATATCATATTTAAAGAGAGCATTTGAAAAGCTGGGTACCCACTTTTAGTTCCACTGATAACATCAACCAAAATAATATGTATTATGTTCTTTCCTTCAAAGCTATGTTTGTATTCCTAACATCTTCTGTGAAAATTCCTTGTCTTCGATAATTTTTGTCAATACAATGAAACCTCTCTAATAATCGGACTGGGCCCTTCCGTTCGGTTTAGAGAGGTGTTTTCGGTTTATAGAAAATTGCACCACCATCGGAATATATTGCCGCCGTTGCCAAGACACAAAGACTGCATTATTGATTAATGTGACTTTATTGAATAAACTATGAAAATCAACTAAAAATATAAATAATATATCATGTGAAAACATGATATAGATAAATATGATAATATATAATATAAGACATGAAAATGATCAATTTTATGGTGAATCAGTCTGACTTCACAAAGAAGCTATCTGGAGTCGACTGTATGTGCACATGCTGAATTGACAATCGTTGCTTCTGTCATCGCTTTCATTGCTTTCATTTCCATGTCGACAGATCCATTCAAACTGTTACGGTGACTATACACCACCATAGTGTACTTATAGCGAATTAGTGTTTGTACGATGGTTGTAAATCGGAGCCAAATTAACTCAATAACTGATGTACATGTGTAAAACAAAATGTCCGTACTATAATCTCTGTGAAGTTACCATTGTTCACTCAATGTGTGAAATAAGCATAGATATCCAATCGGACACCTGTTGTTACAATCCAGTTCAAAGCTTTTGCAGAACAAAGATCTCTAATTAAAATCAGTATGCTTGTACAATAGTACAAAACTGCTTAACCTTTATGCATGCTCGTTCGGTTTTGAGAGGTAAAATAGATGTGGTCACTCAATTATGGACTAACAAATCTGTCCAATATTCTGAATAGAGAGGTTCCTGTTTACAGAGGTAATTTTTAGTGAGAATGCACTTGGGTGAATTCAGGACAGGACAATTCTTTTGGTATAGAGAGGGATTCGGTTTACAATGGGTCTGGTTTGGAGAGGTTTTACTGTACTGATAATGTTCGGTATAGAGAGGGATTCGGTTTACAATGGGTCTGGTTTGGAGAGGTTTTACTGTACTGATAATGTTCGGTATAGAGAGGGATTCGGTTTACAGAGGGTCTGGTTTGGAGAGGTTTTACTGTACTGATAATGTTCGGTATTGAGAGGGATTCGGTTTACAATGGGTCTGGTTTGGAGAGGTTTTACTGTACTGATAATGTTCGGTATTGAGAGGGATTCGGTTTACAATGGGTCTGGTTTGGAGAGGTTTTACTGTACTGATAATGTTCGGTATTGAGAGGGATTCGGTTTACAATGGGTCTGGTTTGGAGAGGTTTTACTGTACTGATAATGTTCGGTATTGAGAGGGATTCGGTTTACAATGGGTCTGGTTTGGAGAGGTTTTACTGTACTGATAATGTTCGGTATTGAGAGGGATTCGGTTTACAATGGGTCTGGTTTGGAGAGGTTTTACTGTACTGATAATGTTCGGTATAGAGAGGGATTCGGTTTACAGAGGGTCTGGTTTGGAGAGGTTTTACTGTACTGATAATGTTATGGTCTAATTTATAATATTGTAACGAAGATTGAGGCTTTTAAAACAGTTATTTGTTAGGAGGAACAGACATTGTACAAATGTAATATCCCTTCCCATGACAATTTATAATACAACAACTCAACTCCAAACCTTGAAATAGTGTGTCTGTCATTTGCAGAATGAGGTCCCCAGGGGGTGAATTTAATGACCAGCATCACTAAATTCACCCTCTGGGGATCTCATTCTGATCCTAGGTCTCCCATAGCAGTTGAGGCCTCAGCAGAATGAGGTTCCCAGAAGGTGAATTTGGTGATGCTAGCCAGCATGTCACTAAAATCACCCTCTGGGAACCTTATTCTGCAAATGACAGAGACACTATTTCAAGGCTTGCTCAACTCACAAACTGTCAAAGAAAAATGTGTCTTGGTGATGTTTCAAGTCAATAAATTACCTTGGTTCAGAAATTCTTTTCAATTGTTTTTGGTTGTCGGTTATCAATATTGAGATTGTTAAACATTCAATAATTAGATTTGCATGTGTCGTTCTTTCCCATCAATGTTTTCATGCTGTTTCCAGCATTATTTGAACTTTGTGGGTTACTAGTTCATAAAAGTCCACAAATAGATTGTTAGTGTTGACTGTTGAGTTTCGATGTCATGGGCACTTTTATTTGCATTGACTTTTAAGCATGTGCATGTAGTTTGCAATGTTGATTGCTTTTCGAAGGAAAATCGTTAATAATAATTGTCGCTTTACGGTAATATGTTTGTGTATCTTTGGAACTTGGCAGTTGGCACTTATCTGAGTGAAAAAAGAAAATCACAGCCTGAAGTTTGTTATTTTTGCCAACCATTATTGGAATAACAAATCTTAGTTTTCTCTGGCATTGTGTTGAATTTGCCATTACATTTTAATCTTAAGTCTGTAGACCACAGCGATGCTTGACCAGTAATAAATTAGAAATTTCTTCTGAAATTTTGAACTCTCCCAACTCCCCTGCTATCAATTTAACATTATGCAATATTCAAATATCCCTGTAGGTATGCAACCTTAAGCCTGATGTTAACAGATAGAAAAGCAAGGTTTTGAGAAGTTTATCTGAGAAATGTGCATTATGGATTTCTTGTTCTGATTTGTTGATTTACTGAAATAAATTGATTTTTAAAGTTTAACTGTTATTCACAAATTTTGTACTACATTAACCCTTTACCCAACAGAAGGGCCCTGTGCCAATGCATTCTCTTATATATGCGAGTCGACCATAGGTCGCCTCGCATATATAAGAGAATGCATTGGCTTAACACATTAAAAATTATAAAATTGTTAAAGAATGTAAGAAAAAATGGTAAAAAGTGTTAAACAAAGATGTTTTTTTAGGCCAATGCATTCTCTTATATATGCGAGGCGACCTATGGTCGACTCGCATATATAAGAGAATGCATTGGCACAGGGCATAACTGTAACTATCACAATGTGGTCAAGGAGCCGGTTCCAATGATATCCATATTTGTATGGTTCTATTGAGACAGACCGAAGATATTTTAGGCTGTTGAAGCTTTATTTGGCCGGTTTTGGCCGGTTTGTTGGGTAAAGGGTTAAAGCTACATGGCGGATTGTGCTCCAAAATACACCTAATAATATTCGTTTTTTGAAATTTTCCCAAGATCGAAATAAGTTGAAAAATACATGAACTACCTTTCTACGATCATTATATGTCTCAGAAAGATTTATTGAAGTCAGCGGTCGCATAAATATTGGGAAGAAAATCTAGAGCTGTCGTTGCTCTGAAATATACATCGTACTACATAATTTTGATTATTAAAGTGAAGAGAAGCAGTGGGTGAAGTTTTTTTTAGTAATTTCATGTTAAGATAATGCAATCAATATACCTTTTCCAGGACATTCCTTTTCCGATTCCAGAATTCTGATGAATACAAATAACACTATTTTTGTATGGGGATACATTGTCCACATAGGTTTGTTTTGTGATACCTCTTACCAAATTATTTATACATATTTTGAGGTTCGACCTAGCCATGTCATTTAAACATTTGTCATACACATCTCAAAATCTTGCTGCTTGTTAATTGTAGTTGCTTTTGATGAGCATTGTTGTTTGCTTTGATTATGATGCATGAATTTATTTATTAATTAGGTCGTCGATCGCGTTTAGCTCCACCTGGAGGACGGATGAAAAAAGCAGGTTTGTTGACTTATTCTTATTGTACAAATTTCAATAGAACGGAGGTTTATTGGGCTTACCATCGGCTGTAAGTTGGACATCATTGATCCCAAGGAAACATAGCCATATTCAAATATGGTTCAGTAATACATTAATCTCCACTCATTCTCACAGATGTCTCCTCCAATAGTCCAGCACCTGTATTTGTGGTTTGAACTCTTAATATGTTGTCACAGGAACAGTCATATAATCATTGGTTGAAGACAACATAGTACATACTAAAAAATACTTTAAAAGTATTGTTCAAACATCATTTTTTACCTTTAGTATCGAATCGCTATCTTTTGTGGCATGTGTTTCCTATGTAAAGTAGAATAAGTACTAGTAGTGTCCTGATTGCATGGCGAATGAATAATCATGATTGTCGAAATGTCCGACTGGGTTTTGTAAGCAAAGTTGCTATGCACCGGAAACATTCTTCCACGGAAGCACATTCATTTGCATGCTTGGTCATATCCATGTAATTTTGCATCAAAAATGTTTTAAATTGTGCGTTAGCTTAAAGTAAAGATTGTGAAGCGTAGCATATATGTTGCGTCATATTGTCAAGAATTGTTCATGATATCTTCTGGTCTATAAACAGAATTACTGAAGATAGAATTCCTTACCCTATTGTAGCTTTTGTTTCTTTATTGATTTTTAACCATTCCTTGACTGGAGCTTCCTGATATTTGGTGAAAACCCTTTGCCAATGCATTTTCTCATGTATGTGTTTCTTCCATAAGGAGCCTCATATATATAAGAGCATACATTGGCCTAACAATATTTACCATGACCTTGTAAGCCAGAGCATTCTCTTATATATGCGAGGCTCCCTATGGGAGACTCGCATACATAAGAGAATGCACTGGCACAGGGTCTTTAGTGCCACACCAGTGTAGCTCCTGTCATGAAAGGGTTAACAGGCAGAGAATAGAAATGAAATTTGTGATACTGACATCTATTTGTTTGAATTTTAAAGCACACAGTGTTGAGAGGGGAGAAGGCGGTAAGAGGATTTCATAAGAATCTTGCACTGTGATCTACTTAGTTTATATTTATTTGAATCAAGTGCATTTGTTTACTACTCTCTTTAGACTGATTTCTGTTTAGACTGTTTGCTGTTTGTCTCCTTTACAGACTCTTCTTTCAGTTTGATAAATACTCAATCGATGAGATTACATATTACTTCACTTGTATTTACATTTGTGCAGCGTAAGGGACCGTAGGTCAATTTTCAGGGTGATGCAACTTCTTCCCACTGCAGATATAAAGCTTAGTACATGTCAGAATATTCAAGTCAATTGGTAGTCGCTATAACGAAAATAGGACATAATTAAAATATGAATATAAATGGGAACCTATGGTTGCAATATCAACACACCTTGAAATAGTTTGTCTGCCATTTGCAGAATGAGGTCTCAGAGGGTGAATTTAGTGACACTGTCCTGCTCAGTGGTCTAGCATCACCAAATCCACCCTATGGGGACCTCAATCTGTTTATACCTCGTCTTCTGGGAAGTATCTCTTGTCTCAAATTAACATTAGTGGATATAGAAATGATATTAATTTGAGACTATAGATACTTCCCAGAAGATGAGGCCTAAGCAGAATGAGGTTTCCAGAGGGTGAATTTGGTGATGCTAGACCATCGTGTGGGGTAGTGTCACTAAATTCACCCTCTGAGGACCTCATTCTGAAAATTCAAGACTTGAAATGAAGTCTCCTCATTTAGCACATGTCGCTAATAGCTATGGATAATAATTGCCTCCCGATGACCACGCAAAACATCATCCATTTACCGATTGTTATGAGCAAATCCGGCAGTGGTCCATGTTGGTACCCATCAACTTAAAAAGTATCTGTAACATACCCTTGATAATTATGTTCACAAGCCATGATTGTCTATGCACTCACATGGAGATGACCGCCCACATTTAAGCCATCTTCAAACATTCACTATAGAGATACCTATGCCAATGGGGATGACAGGAAGACAGCCTGGAAGGGCTATATCACCCCCGTGCAATTTACAAAATATTCGTATTTAGTGTTCATATATGTTTGTGATATTCATGTCTGTATATTGTAAATAAACTTATCCTGTCCTATCCTACTAATAATTGCATTATGTGAACAATTTCTGTTTAGCATAAAGGCCATATAAATAAAAATTCCATGTTCGGAGGCACCTTCCTCGTCACTGACATTTTATGCCTGAAAATATAGATATTTTATATCAATGGCCTAATTTAACTTTTCCATGACTGGAGCTTTTTGAATTTGGTGAAAACCCTGTACCAATGCATTCTCTTATATATGCGAGTCTCCCATAGGGAGCCTCATATATAATAGAATACAATGGCTTAACACTATTTACCTTGACATTGTAAGCCAGTGCATTCTCTTATATATGTGAGGCTCACTATGTGAGACTCACATATATAAGAGAATTCACTGGCACAGGATCTTTAATTCTGCCCCAGTGCAGCTCCCATCATGAATGGGTTAAAAAAGCCTCCCTCATCTCAAAATTGAGATTTAATTGACTGAGAACATAGATATTTTATTTTAATGGCCTAATTGAAAATACAGTAATAAGTTGTTTAAATGAAATACTAAACGAAATCACTATGCAGACCAAAATCACTATTTCTACGCCATGTTCTTAGTGTTTTAAACTCTTACTTCAAGAGGAATAAAAGTTCCGACCCTCTTCAGTTTAAAACTAGGCTACATCAGCAAATTTTACTTTTATCCCTTTCATGACAGGAGCAGCACTGGTGCAACATTAAATATCCTGTGCCAGTGCATTCTCTTACATATGCGAGTCTTGCATATATTTGCATATATAAGAGAATGCATTGGCTTACAAGGTCAAGGTAGATATTGTTAGGCCAATGTATTCTCTTATATATGTGAGGCACCATATGGGAGACTCACATATAAAGAGAATGCATTGGCAGTGTTTTAGCAAAATTTCAGGAGGCTCCAGTCATTAAAGGGTTAACAAACTTTCACGAAATGCAGCCCAACGACTTGTCATATTAAGTACAAGTACAATATGCGAACTTGTAATTATAGTGAACAGTTTACCAAATGTCACCTACCATGACAGGTTAATTTTACTACTGTCGTTATTGAGAATATAAATACGAGTGAAGTATTAGTTTGTAATGATATTTGCTTAGATTTTGATTTCTCTGATTCTGTTCGCACCAATGTAGAATCTCTCTATTTATTTTAATGAGTAGATTTTGAGTTTAGTTTACTTGATTCTCTATTCTTCAGTTTGATTATCACTCCTCACATGAATGATACGCTTTCAATTGTGTCACAAAGTTTAGTTTTACTGATAGCTTCTCTCCTTTCCCGTCTGTACAAATGCAGCATGGATCTTGATTGAGATGTGTTTCATCTATGCATATACATGTATATGGGCAAATCTCCAACTGTATTAATCTAAACTTCAAATACCAGGAAAAATTAATGCCAAAATATCATTTCTCAATCCTTACATCAGCATGAGTTGACCTTGTTGTTCAATATACATGTACAGCATTGAAATTAGCTACGGCAAAAGGCAATGGCATAGAAAGAGCCGTAGAAGCCAATATAAGATTTCATGCAAATCTAAAGTAATTCCCTGGAAGAAAAATGTCAATTTCAAGGGCTGCATGTACTATATAAGGATTAACTGTCATGTAGACTGTTTTTATGGAGATGTAACGGTGAGGTAAGTGGACATAACTTGTGTAAAACCCGAAGGGTTTTACATACAAGTTATGTCCACTTACCTCACCGTTACATCTCCATAAAAATAGTCCACATGACAGTTAATCCTTATATTTATATACATTTAGCGAAAAAGCCACTTTTGTAAATATATTTAAATCGAAAAGTGTATCGTGACAAGATCAGCCCAAAATACCCAATAGCACCCTTGGCAAAAGTTAATAGGAACAATTTCTCTTCATGTTGAAACCCGATGATGTATTAAGTCAATCCTGCGCGAGTCAAAATGCGCCCAAAGCATTACGCATTCGTCTTTCCAAACCTAATGACGTATCGATGGTGTTATTAGCTTGGTGTTATTAGGCTTTGCGCATTCACCGAGAAATAACTGCAACTAGCCACGTGGGCGCCGACCAATCAGAATGCTGGATTTAGTGATGACAACACTTAGTGTGTAAATATAATAGACTTGAACACATTGAGTGATATTTTGTCCATATGAAATGTGAAGGATTGCATACTATTAAATATAATCATATCTCTTAAATATTGTTTGCATATAGTATAACCTGTGACTTTTACCTTATCTGTTAAAGTAATTTGAAACTCTCTGCTGGGGTCTTCAGATTCTTAAAGTAAATACTCTTGTTTTCGCCAATATTTTATACAGATTCAGAACAATTTAGATGATTATATTTATATGTAGAATATTTGCTGTGCCTACTGTTTGCAGGGTATTTATCAGGGATTAATTCTATCCAAATGGATAACGGAATATTAACAATATAGCTAGTTCAAATGTTTTGTTTTCTGATATGGTGTAATCGCTGTGGTTCGAGGTATCAGCAATTATAGTTGAATCTTTCATTTTTCAAGCAGGCATGTATGTACATAGAAAACCCAGAAGATCGTTCATTTCTGAAACCTCTTTTGAATTGATGTTGGATGTTATAAATCACAGTTGAAATTTAAAAAATGCCTTTAATTTTCCAATTGGAACTTAATTTCAAAAGGTAAACAAGCTTGTTGTGCATTCCATGGCGTTATATTCCTTCCAGAATAGTTAGGAAAACCTCACAGCTGTACAATTTAATAAGTTTAAATTCGTATGCATTTGGCATTTATGCAGTATTCTTTTTCATTGCAGTTTCTATGACAACGATAGGTGGTGATGCCCCGGATTCCTTGGCATATGGTGGGTTAACCCACAGACGACCACCTTCTCCAGGTAAGCTGTTAAATTTCAAATCAGAATGATTTGCTTTCAATCAGAAAGTTATACATACAAATTGATTTTATACACCACATAGGACTTCTGTTAATGTTAGAAAATTACAATTTGTTTTATGCCTAACATTTAGCATATAATAATAAATATGTTTCAATATGATGTACCTTATTGTATTCTTCTGCTTTAAGATTTTATACAAACAAAAAAGCATAAGACCTTGCCTTGTTGTAGGAGAAGCATTGCTCTTTTCTGATTATGAACTAACTAGCTGAAACAGGCTCCAAAAACAGGCTCCCTTTGGATGTCTTTATTCAGCATTGGAGGGGCCCCTGTGTGCGTACATTTTGATTTTAACAAGAACCTTCATTCAGTTATGGCCCATGTGTGCGCATTCGCACACATTTTGAACGTTTCAAACATTTTGATTTTGCTCAATTTGACATAATTTTTTTTTTTTTTTTATATAAATTTAACACAAATTTTTTTAATTCAAAATTTTGAAAAACTAACTGTTATAACCTCCGCCAGGGTACCCCGAGTCAGCACTCCAAATTTGGTTGAAATCGGTCCAGGTGTCTGGAAGAAAAATCCGAACAGACAGACAGATCCTACTCTTTTATATATATATAGATAACCTAAGGAATTAAGTCAGAACACCATATACCCAACACAACCATAATGTATATGAAATACAAACCATGCATATGAGAAAATCTTGAGAATTTTAGTAATTGTACCCCACAAACGAAGTGAATGGTGGCTATAGTGGATTATTTGCTTCCCTTCCTTCATCCATGTCTGTCCGTCTGTTAGTCCATCCTTAAATCCGAGCAGATATCTTGATGTTACTGAGGATGTTGGCATATCAGGAAAGCTGGAAAAGAACCCATTGATGTGATGGAGAATAGTCATGGTTCAGTGATTTTACAACTCAATGTATGCCCACACTAGGCAGTATGCCACGTGGGGGTATGCACCATGCAACATTCCAGCTCTTATTTTGCCTGACATAATTCAGATGTTGTTAGCCATTCTTTGCTTATAGTATTACATGTTATATTTAGTCGTAGAGTAATTACCATGATAATTTCATGTTCTACAGATGTGTATAATAGACTGATGTCAAAAAGTGGTGGTTCCAAAAGTAACGATGGAAGTGACTCAGGATCTAATCAAGGATCAGGCCAAGATTACTCGGGTAAGTTCATTCTCATATTGACAATATGATTTCCATGCTTTATCCGATGAAAATCAACATTGTGATATTCATAGATATTGATCTTGTGATATTCATAGATTTTGATCTTCAGATTTTAAGTTAACCCTTTCATGACAGCAGCTGTGCTTGTGCACCATTAAAGATCCTGTGTCAGTACATTCTCTTATATATGCAAGTCTCCCATAGGGAGCCTCACATATATAAGAGAATGCACTGGCTTACAAGATCAAGGTAAATATTGTTAGGCAAATGTATTAGCATCTATAAGAGAATACATTGGCACATGGTTTTTGCAAAATTTCAGGAAGCTCCAGTCAAGGAAGGGTTAATATTGAAACAGCTGTAAATGAGTTCCAAGTTGTCGTGGGTATTCAATTGAGAGTGGTGCTACCAGTAGCTGGTGTTGCTAATTAAAGTACCGGGTGTCTCGCCATGCATTTCATTTTGTATATGTTTCTTGATTAGCTTTATACAATGACACATTCACAACATGAATGCATATGCATTGTGCAGCAGCTGATAGCTGCCGATATCTTATCTTTGATCGGCTTTAATGTTGGCAATTTCGTGACTGGTGTAATAATATAATATCCCGGAGTAGAATTAGATGTTTTACTGTTACAGTTTGAAGCAGGAGCCCGGAAGGCAGGTAAACCAGTCAGGATTTTTATTTCAATGTCGGGATTTTATAACGCTTTTCCTAAGCAAACACTTCGTTTTGGGGTACACAAAAGATTACTAGTAGACACTTAATAACATCATATTTTATTTATTCACATTAAATTGAACCAATAAAGGAAACGTATACTTTTCCCTGTTTTTGATTATTTTTCATTGCTTTTGTCTGCCGGGCACGCGAGCGCTATTGCGCCCCTAAAATTTGAACGACTGCTCCGGTCTAATGGAAACCCTCGTTAAGGAACACTTTCTTCAATTGGATTTCAACAGATAGCAGCCCTTGTCGGCAGCATTTTAATAAAATCAAACAAGATATTGTGCAATTTCTCTCTTTAATTTAGCAATATGTTAATTGTTATATGCTTCCCCATTAAATAGTGGAAATTGCCACAATGTAAATATCGTATTAGTATCTAGAACAACAATAAAGATATCATTTTGTTATTCAAAAATGATATCTTAACTGTCGCTTACTTCGGGTAAAATCACCGACTAATAGTAAATGAATATCAATGCACGACGGAACTTGACCGAAATGAAATTATAAAAAAAGACTTGTTTACACTGAAATAATGTTATGATGTGGAATGTCATCTTATTGTCACTTGGGATATTAAATTGGTATCCGTCCATAATTATTTGTCGCTTTTTGTGGGAAATATTTTCTTTAGCGGACGACTAATTTCTCGCCATTTGAAAGTGGTTCGTTGGCTATCAGCTGGTGAACAACAACAATCAATTTTCAACTAAAATGTTGTGTACGCTTTGTGAGAAATTATTTGGCATTAATTAAGGAATATTAATACATTAAAAATAATTATCGACAAGTTTAAACCATATAATAAATAGAACACCTGTGGTGTTTTGAGTGAATCCCATATTATTTCTTTCGTGACTAGCAGTGGAAATAGATGGGCGTATCGTTGCAGCCCTAAATAATGAGAGACTCCAAAACTGTAAAGTCAGAAAATATAAGTTACAAGTAATAAAGATACATGTTTATTAGTATTGCATGTAAGTAACAAGTTGAGTATGATTTTAGCTCACTATTATCATTTCTAATATTGGAATTTTGTAGGTCCTAAGTTGTTTGTGAAGCCAACTTCAAAATCGAATCGCCACATCATCATGAATGCCATCAGTCATTGTTGTCTTGCTGGGTGTGTCAATACTGAACAGAAAAATAAAGTCTTAGATGTAAGTACCTTATAATGATGTCACAACGTCATGTTTGGGAAAAGATAGCCTAACCTGTGTGTAAACTTAACCCTGAGAGGGGGGTGGGGTGATAGGGACAACAGTTTAGTTAATCACACAAATATTGCTGGTTGTACCTACATGGGGCTATCTCCATATTATAAGTACGAGTCATGGGTGACAAATGAACATTTGATTGCTTCAGAGTCATGCTCCTGCTCCCAATTAATAATTGGTGTAACATATAGCGAATTGAAGCTGGTAGTTTATTATTAATTGGTGTAACATATAGTGAATGAAAACTGTTAGTTTATAATTAGTACTCTGACAGCATACTTTCTTAAAAAAGAAAAACTCACTTGATATTGCTGAAAATTTCCAAAAATATATACTGCCCTTTTAGAATACTTGACATCTGCAACACCAAAATTTAGTTTTTATACACCCGTTTTGAAAAAAAAACGATGTATTATCTTATTGGTCCTTCCATCCGTCTGTCCATCCTTCCGTATGTCATGCCGCCTGTTCGCTTTTTTAGTCGAGTTTTTCAAAAACTTGACTTATGGTTTGACGAGGGACGGTTTGCGGGCGGGCGGGCAGGCGGACCTAAATAATGCCTTATAACTTTGACATTTGTGAACGGATTCAAAAACATTTTGGTATGGCAGTTGCTCCCAATGACTATTTACTGCCTGTAGAAAATGGGTCACGTCCGAACTTTTTTACAAGAGTTATCCATCTTAGATGGTTTTTAGTTAAGTTTTTCACCGATAGCGCGATAACTCAAGCAAATATTAACCAATTTCAACAATATTTGGTATATGAGACAGGTTTGTCCGAATTTTTTTTCCGGAGTTATGGGTCTTAGTTTGTCTATTTTTAGCAATTTTATCACCGTTAGCGCGATAACTCAATGAAATATTAACTGATTTCAACAAAATTTGGTATATGAGTCTCCTGCAACAATATCTCGTAGAGTTCGAAAACCAGGTTTGTCCGATTTTTTTTCGCAGAGTTATGGGTCTTAGTTTGTCTATTTTTAGCAATTTTATCACCGTTAGCGCGATAACTCGATGAAATAATAAACCGATTTCAACAATATTTGGTATATGAGTCTCCTGCAACAATATCTCGGACGAGTTCGAAAATCAGGTTTGTCCGAATTTTTTTCGCAGAGTTATGGATCTTAGTTTGTCTATTTTTAGCAATTTTATCACCGTTAGCGCGATAACTTGATGAAATATTAACCGATTTCAACAATATTTGGTATTAGAGTCTCCTGCAAAAATATCTCGGACGAGTTCGGAAACCAGGTTTGTCCGAATTTTTTTTTGCAGAGTTATGTGTCTTAGTTTGTCTATTTTTAGCAATGTTATCACCGTTAGCGCGATAACTCAATTAAATATTTTAGGGATATTCAGGAAATATAATCAGACAAAAGACAGGCAAAATGATAATACAAGTAAGGAATAATTCATATTTGTTGGTGGGAAACTAATTGTCAATGAGTATTGTATGTCATCAATTTTGAAGTTTATGCAGATAAGAATTTTGAGTAATTTTCAATGTTAACATATAAACACACTAGAAGAGTGTTTCGCAACAATAACAATGCCACAAGAATGTTACTTCACATTCCCACCGTTTGAATTTCAGGATATTTCGAGATCTGAAGCAAAGCATTTTATAATTTTATTCCGAGATGGTCAGTGCCAGTACCGAAGTTTGTATGCCTATTATCCTGAAAGCGAAGATGTGATAAAACTGATGGGCGTCGGCCCTCGTCAGATAATGAATGGCATGATTGAGAAGTTTTTTAAGTAAGTTTATACATCACTATTTCATGAGTTCTTGAAGATAATATGCACAGCTACTTACTCTATGTATGTTGCCTATTTATTAAAATAAACATGAGTAATGGCTAATGACCAATATTCTATCTCAACCCTTTCATGACTGGAGCTGTGCTGGTGCAGCATTAAAGATCATGTGCCAGTGCATTCTCTTATATATGCATTTCTCCCATAGGGAGCCTCCCATATATGAGAACGCACTGGCTTACTAGGTCAAGGTAATTAATATTAGGCTATTAAATACATATGTGAGGCTCCCTATGGGAGATTCGGATATGTCAGAGAATGCATTGGCACAGGGTTTTTGCAAAATTTCAGGAAGCTGCAGTCATGGAAGGGTTAAACAGCTACATTTACCTACTCATTGTAATATTGGGGAGGTTTAGATAAAACTTCTAACATCATCCGACAGGCATAACAGACTATAATTCTCCTTCCCTGAGGTGTGAAAGTATTGTCCATTAGTCAGTCAGCTATTGTTCTATTTCCAATGTGACATACTAAAGACAGCATCAATAACATTCACACTCAGTGTTTTACAAAGTTGATCAATAAACTATAGTTGTTACCCCGATTGATCATGATTTCCTGCACCGTGACAATTGGATCTGCGTCTTATGAACTATAATATAAATGTTGATGTTATACATGTATATGGTCCCTGAATCAAATGACGATATGTCTTTATTTATTTTTGAAAATAATTATCACTCTTCCATTATTTCAGATACAATTCGGGATCTAAAAGCTTCTCAGAAGTCAAATCAACAAAGCATTTATCTGTCTCCATTGATGCTGTAGTGCTATTAAACTATTTGTGGAAGACGGGCAAACCGACTCAAAAAGCCAAGAAAATGTACTGAGTGCTCACGTGTCATCTGATATTCATAGAACTACAGCTTCACAACAATGCTCACGCTTTATTCATTCTTCATCTCATATTCAAGGGTTCCTGTTACAGTTTCATGCGGATTCTCGCGCTTTATTCATCATCTGATATTCATTGAACTATTTCCACAGTTTTACAGCCACGCTTTATTCATTACCTGAATATTCAAGGACTATTGTCACAGCTTCAAGCAAAATCGCTGAATTGTTCTATATGGGTTTGCTGATTTTTCCAATCAATCTGTTAGTGTCATGCCAGCCAGATGGCTCTAATATATAACGCCATTGGAATGCCAGAGTTGTAAAATTTCAGACCATTTCTTCATGTAAGTTCACTCACCAATCAACCTGTTTTAAAACTTACAGCCAGCGTCTGCCAATAATCAATGAATGACTACACTTGTATACGGTCCAAAGGGCATAAGTTGATTTTGGTAATTATTCAGGAGAGACTTAAATAGTCATTTTATTTGGCTGTTTATAAAGTGCACTTTATCCCTAGCACTTGATCCCTAGCCGACCTAATCTGATGTGAGTAATCGCGCAAAAAAAATTTGTAATAAGTTTTTGCCAAGTTATTTCATTTGTAGTTAAAGATGCATAATCCGATTAAAGTGCCCCATAATTACTATTTATTTGGATTCGGGGGTAAAAAATATTTGATACAAGTCGAGGAACCCACCTATCAAAGCTCAGAGTTATTAGATATTGAATTTTTAAATCTATTATTTTTCACCTTCGAGACTTATTAGTGGTCCAGAAATAAGTCGACGATTGGACAGTCTCAGACCAAATTGCAGATGTAGATGGATAACTCTAAAATCAAGAGGCTTTGTGTTGATAATAAGTCCAAATTTCGTCGAACAACATGTTGATAAGTAACACGTTTCAGCCTATTTTAGACTATAGTTGACAGTGATTAGCATTATTTTTGGGCAATTAATCGATTCTGATAACTGAAGCGGTATTTCTAAAAATGTTGTTGTTGGAATCTGATTATATTGGGACCATCGAATCAGATTGAGTACCTTTAAGATAAGACGTATTAGTATTAAAAAAGGACATATCTCGCTATTTTTTTATTTGTAGATCAACAAGAAATTCAAAACAAATTGTCTTATCATGGATAGAAAAAACAAGATTCTGATTGAGCTAGAGGTGCGATATTTCGACACAATCTGAAGCCGTGGCATGAATGTGTTTTGTGCGTGTCAATCCGATTTTGCCCAAAAATTTACTTATGTTCTTTTAAGGACTGTAAGCGGACGATAGCTGTAAGTAATTCTGGCTTTCTGACTGCCTTATTGTATGACCAACCTGATCGGTATGGCACTAAGAGTTAATTGATATTGAAGAAATCATTGTTGCGCTTCAGCAAGAAGTCCCTGTGCTTCTGGCGTTGTGATATTTTTATCTGCCATCAGTGACGTAGTTCTGTTTATGAGATAACATTCTGTTTTAGATATTCTGGTATTCTAGTATGAAAACTGTTTGTGAACGATGGTGTTTTAATAATCTCTCTTCATGCTTGAATCCCAGAATATACAATGAAAGGGTATGTTTATCTCCATTATAAATCAATTGAGTTATTACTGCCATCAGTGATGTTGTTCCATTGCATTTCATTCTAACACTAGAGGATACTTGGATAGCTGTCATTGCTGGAGTTCTATTCCATAACATGACCAAGCCTTGAAATAGTGTGTCTGTCATTTGCAAAATGAGGTCCCCAGAGGGTGAATTTAGTGACACTATCCCGCATGGCAGGCTAGTGACTCCAAATTCACCCTCTGGGAACCTCATTCTGCTTCGGCCTCAAATGTTGTATATGCATTTTATCTTCTGCAAATTAGGAGATATAGAAACTTCCCAGAAGGGAAAAAGTAACTAAAAACAATGTTAATTTGAGACTGTAGATACTTCCCAGAAGATGAGGCCAAAGCAGAATGAGGTTGTAGCATCACTAAATTCACCCTCTGGGGACCTTATTCTGCAAATGACAGACGCATTATTTGAAGGCTTGAACATGACTATTACTTACTATGCTAGCATGCATGAGACTCTTGAGTAAATTACATCTGTTTATTATCTGGATTATGGTCTAAAGAAATTCTGACTGGCGAAAAACTGGATAGGCAACTATATATCAGATCTGATATTCTGTGTTCTCAAAACAAAGATAAATTTCATAATCAAGGTGACTAAATGGGTGAACATCACCAACTTAAACTGGGGAACTTCAATCTGATCCTAAGTCTCCCATAGTGGATGAGGCCTAAGCAGAATGAGGTTCCCAGAGGGTGAATTTGGTGACTTTAGCCCGCTGTGCAGGATGGCATCACTAAATTCACCCTCTGGAACCTCATTCTGCAAATGTCACACTATATTTCCGCCAAAGGAAGCCTTCACACTGAACTATATGGATATATGTCCTGCGTTTGTAAACCATAGTAGAAAGGGGTTAACTTTTTGGTCGCCTACCATTGGCTTGCTCGGAATCAGTCACGCATGCGCAGTCCCAATATAACTCACTTTACAGATTGGATTTGTCAGTTTATTTTCTGCTATGAAACCGAACGGAAGTCTAAAGGGAGTATTGTTCCGACTAGACAACAAATTCAATTTATCGATACAATAATTACTGGTCGCCTACGCGTTCGTTTTTAGAATTATTGTTTCGAATTCACGGACCGTTTCGCTTCAAACATACAATTGTCCGTGTTTTCGAACAGGCGGCGGACTTAAAATTTATCGTATATGAAAATCGACATTTCGCCATAATCAGCCGCCATTTCAAGCAATACATCTATGTAATTATTATAGCACCTATAGGTATGATAGAATTTGTCATATATAAAAAATGCCACGTGATTCGCTACCGTAAGTCTCCTAATTTCGTGGGAATTTATTTACGCATGGACATTTATTTAGCAATAATTACCATCGCTACTGACGCTATCTATCATAATGTTATGAACAACATTCTTTCACATAATACTTTGTTGTTTTATGGTTCAATACAACTGATCCAGATGTGTTGGTCACATTTGAACTTAAAGTTGATTACATCTTGGTTTATCAATGTAAAAACGCAAACGCAGGACATATATCCATATAGTTCAGTGTTCAGGCTTTCTTTAAGGAAATATATATTATATTTTTAAAAATATCATTTCCAGGTTTGATGGATATGTTCTCCATCTATGACAGAATCGGAAGTGACCTATTTGGCAATTTATTGAAAATGTAGAATGTAAAATGTAATAGAACTCATGTCTTGTAATTTTTATTAGCTGTATATGACAAGACCATTGTATACCGCTTCCTTCACAAGTTACCACTTAGAGATATAGTCATGTTATGGCTTGGATATTTTGAACATATATCCTAATTTATAATGTTTCACAATATTCACAGAATCTGGTGTTCATCAATGTTAATTGGGTTAAGATTTATTTGAGACAAGCTTTGAAATAGTGTTCCTGTTATTTGCAGAATGAGGTCCCCAGAGGGTGAATTTAGTGATGCTGTCTCGCATGATGAGCTACCTCCACCAAATTCACCTTCTGAAAACCTCATTGTGCTTGGGCCTCATCTTCTGGGAAGTATCTATAGTCTCAAATTATAATTGTTTTTTAGTTAATTTCCCCTCCTTTTAAGTTTCTATACCGGTTCCCCTGTTGCCTCGATTATTAATTTTATCTTGCTGCAAATTAAGGAATATAGAAACTGAAAAGAAGGGAAAAAGTAACTAAAACAATGTTAATTTCAGACTATAGATACTTCCCAGAAGATGAGGCCTGAGCAGAATGAGGTACACCAGAGGGTGAATTTAGTGATGATAGCCTGCTGTGCGGGATAGCGTCACTAAATTCACCCTCTGGGGACCAATTCTACAAATCACAGACACTATTTCAAGGCTTAACCTGAGATCACAATCAAAGATGACAAATGTTGTGTGTTTCTTCATGTTTTACTTTAACACTGGTTCCATTCATGTCACAGAAGTTGCCTCTAATATCAACACCATCTCTCATATCTTACTGTTTAAATGAAGTGATTATTTCTACAGACTAATAATAGTATATATAGACCATGTTAGATATAATACATGTTGATAAAACCATTAACTCTTTAGTCACCAAATTGAACCTTTCTATACTAAATACTCATTGTTCCCAGATAATAAGTTCAACAAACGTCCTTATTATCTCAATATTTCCCACCAATGAATAGAAATTCTTCAGCACTTGTATTATATTTTGGTCATATTGTTGTCTGCTAATTGAACACACCTCCAAATGAATAAAAGACCCTTCCAATGTGTATGTTTATAACTGGGTGGGAGAGTCCATTCAGTATAGAAAAGGTTAAAGCCACAGATAGTTATGAGATTCTTAGGCATTTTTTTTGTTATTACTTGGTTTACGAATTTCTTTGGCTCAAAGGTTGGGGAGGTGGGAGGAATAAAAATAAAATCTGTATAATTTTTTTTTTAAATTGAAATTGTCAAAACTAAAACAAGCACGGGCAAATATATCTTTTTATTTGGATGTTTCTTTAAAGTATGATATGGATAGATGAAAAAATATCGCCAATATCAGCGTCCGCCATGTTGGCATTCACATTCAATACCATAAACATCACCGGGAGGCTTCGTTGTTAAATCGATGTTGTATATTTTACATAAACTTATACTTTTTTCTAATTTGTTTTTATATGTCTGTATTAATATTCGAATTGGCGGAAATAAAAAAACTGAAAACTAAAATTTTATTTTTATTGAAAAATAGCTTTATTTTGCGTAGGGAAATCCATAAACCAAGTAATAAAAAATAAAATACCTTATATTAACCCTTTACCCAACAGAATGGCCCTGTGCCAATGCATTCTCTTATATATGCGAGTCGACCATAGGTCGCCTCGCATATATAAGAGAATGCATTGGCTTAACACATATTAAAAATGATAAAATTGTCAAAGAATGTAGAAAAATATTATAAAAATTGTTAAAAAATGTAAGAAAAAATTATAAAATTGTTAAAGAATGTAAGAAAAATGGTAAAAAGTGTTAAAAAATGATTTTTTTAGGCCAATGCATTCTCTTATATATGCGAGGCGACCTATGGTCGACTCGCATATATAAGAGAATGCATTGGCACAGGGCATAACTGTAACCATCACAATGTGGTCAATGAACCGGTTCCAATGATATCCATATTTGTATGGTGTTATTGAGACAGACCGAAGATATTTTAGGCTGTTGAAGCTTTATTTGGGCGTTTTGTTGGGTAAATGGTTAATGTTATTTTATATATCATTGAAAAGAAGCTCTCAAAGGTATCAAAATTATGCTGTTGAATTTTTTTGAATTTTATGGAAAAAATATGTTCATTTATATAAGAGTTTAATTTGAGCACATCTGTACACTGTACTGAATATGTTGGTATCAATCAGGTGATGCTATCAGCTGATCTGATTAACACAAAATTTTCCACATGGTGAATCTAGGAAGAATAAAACCTAATAAAGGCGACCCCTTTTGCTAGTTGATGTGATGCATATTTTTAAAGTTTGTATTGCCAATCCTATTGTAATCCACAGATTAACCCTTTACCCAACAAACCGGCCAAAACCGGCCAAATAAAGCTTCAACAGCCTAAAATATCTCCAGTCTGTCTCAATAGAACCATACAAATATGGATATCATTGGAACCGGCTCCTTGACCACATTGTGATAGTTACAGTTATGCCCTGTGCCAATGCATTCTCTTATATATGCGAGTCGACCATAGGTCGCCTCGCATATATAAGAGAATGCATTGGCCTAAAAAAAATCTTTTTTTACCATTTTTTCTTACATTCTTTAACAATTTTATAATTTTTAATGTGTTAAGCCAATGCATTCTCTTATATATGCGAGGCGACCTATGGTCGACTCGCATATATAAGAGAATGTATTGGCACAGGGCCCTTCTGTTGGGTAAAGGGTTAAACAACAATAGCTTATCAGTATGAGAACCATGAATACATCAACAACATAAATTTGATTACTTTTGTGACTTTCGAGAACATTTTGCTGATTATTTTTGTGCCTTATGCTATGGTGCGTTCTGATGATTTGAATTCCTCTGAAACAGTTTCTGTGTGTTATTCTATTTGTGTGTACCTGTTGCCTCATTCACAATAGTCATGCAAGATGGTCCTGGAGAAAATCAGCATATTTTAAGCCACCAGCGACAACCTGTCTTATGAAATTGATTTTGAATAAGCTTTGTTTTGCACCCAGCAAATTGGTATGAGGAGGCAGGTGTCTGAGAAACACAACATTAATATTGTTTGGGCTGATCACTGGGGAAGAACATCTTCATGTAGTATACTGGATTTAGTATTTCTTTGCAAATTGAAGCTTCGATATACAGGCCTGTAAATTTGAGGCGAACAACCGTTCAGATCGCCTGGAGGTTGTCTAAAATGAAAATGCCACTAACGAAAAACAAGTTTTATAAATGCAGGTCTCGCAATAACTAATTCTCACCTTAATTTTTGCTCAACCAAGTCCCAAAATGAGACATTCAAATTTTTACGGTAGTTCAGTGAGTTGCCCATCTGTAGTTAATAATACCAGTTGTAGTGATTATAACGTTACTCTCCTGCTAACCTATGGTATGGGTTACCTAACCACAAACCAGGCAATTGAAAAATAGGTTATAAATAATTTTGAAACCTGCAGGCCTGAATATACTACAGATATGAATAACAATATCATAAATGACCAAACCCATCACTCATTTTGAAAATGTGTAGTGGTTCTTAACCATTCCATGACTGGAGCTTCCTGAAATTTTGCAGAAAATTTGGCACAGGGTCTTTAATGCTGCACCAGCGCAGCTCCTGTCATGAAAAGGTTAACGTGCGTTTTTACGCCGAGATTAACATTGTCACAAATATGGTGGAAATTGGAATATATGCAACACTACATATATCTGTTGTAAGACACCAAAGCTCTCAATTCTAACTTCTGAAAGTCTTAGGACATGTTCCAGTATAGAGTAAAGAATAGGACTAGTATGGCAGTATGAAAGTCTTCTAAAAGTGGGATGAGCAAATGCATATATTCCTGTTGCCAGCATAGTATGAATAGATTCATCTCAATATAAATACTGTACATGCTCTATTTTGTGACTTTGGCTTGTTATTATTGCGAGATTACATCTAAATCACTCTTTTTTTTATAACAATTTTCTATTTGACCATTCTGTAATTTAAATACAGTATCTGTGGGTCCATTCCATCGATTTGTTTGGATGAAACCTCACCTTTCAATTGTGACTTCATATGCATTTGTATGAGCCTTTTTTTATACCTTTTTTGCATTGATATGTCATGTTGAAAGAGCTCATTCCATTCAAATTTCCTCTTATGATTCTTATGAGTTTATATTGCTTTCTGGCTGGATACTGTTATAATAAAAGCTGTTTCACTCAGCACCCAGAACTCTCAGCAATTTGATGCCAAATTCTTGGGAATAATTGACAAATGAATCATTTAAATGATATGTACCTGCCATCTGCTTACAGTATCTTCAGGTGAAGAATGGACCATTCCAATATGTGACCCGCCATATCAAATCCAGTCGTAAGTCGGGATTTTTTTTACCCTGTGCCAATGCATTCTCTTATATATGTGAGTCGACCATAGGTTGCCTCGCATATATAAGAGAATGCATTGGCCTAACAATTTTTTACAATTTTAATAATTTTTTCTTGTTTTCTTTAACAATTTTAAAACTTTACCCATACAGAGCCCCAGACAAACATGAGCAGACGACACTCTTCTATATGCTTCTATATATGTGTGGGGCTCCCTGCAGGGTAATGGACGTTTTATATTTTATGTCCTAAAAATTGTAAGAAACATTTATTTAAAAAAAATGATAAAAAATTGATAGGCCAATGCATTCTCTTATATATGCGAGGCGACCTATGGTCGACTCGCATATATAAGAGAATGCATTGGCACAGGGTAAAAAAATCCCGACTTACGACTGGATTTGATATGGCGGGTCACATATATACTTTCAGAACTGAATGGTAGAATCCATTGAGTAATCAAAGGCTAACAAGGACAAATGTTGAATAACTGGAATGTAATATGTGTGACTTGATTGATACCTGGTTAGCTCAGTGTTTAATGCAGCATCATAATTTGCACCATTCCTATGCTTACTTGGCTAATTTTGACTTTAAATGAAGGAGATAGATGGATATGGCAGAAACAGTAACCAATAATTCCTGGGCTTTTCAAGTTCTAGTTTGACTAATTACAAAACTGACAAGTTGAAGATTGTCTATCTCTTCCTATATAACAAGTTCTATATAGTTTCCTGGGTCTAAAATAATAAATATCAGTTGAAAACCCCTGTCCTTAAACACTTCTATCAATTAATATTGATTTTTAATTTTCGGCTATAATACATACAATCAATTTGTGACATTTTACAGCTCGCAAAGCAGCAAGCGCCATAACTCTATCTCTATTTGAGATTGCCTGGACAATCATGACTGCCTGTTCTAAAAATAGTAACAAAAAAATGTCCCAATTTACTATCATATTATATAAGATAGAAGCATTTCCAGACATATCTTTGACTCATATTTTTTTATTTTATACCCTGGAAACTATATAAAACATATTTAGGATGAGACATACCATCTTCAAAATTATTTCAATGGAGCAGATGACAACTTGACAAGGGCTTATGGAGAAAACTAATATTTCATTTGATGCGTGCAATGCTGAATGCCTTTCACATATGTAACATACATATATTTTTTTAATAGCTTGACAGGGAGACTATCTAAATCCAGCCATTGTATAAGCCATCTCCTACTCTATTCAACAGAAAATATGGTTATTATAATGAAAATGAATTTATGACTGCAGTCATGAATTCATTTTCATTATAATTACCATGCTTTGCATCATTTATCGTAGAGCACATAAGTGGATTTTGCAATGTAAAACATGGTAATTATAATGACAATGAGTAAATGGCTTAAGCCTAAGCCTGTTATTCACTTTCGTTATAATTATCAGGTTTTGATATGCGGTTCTTTGTATACATGAGTGTATTTAACTCTCATTCTTGACTATTTCTTTTATTGAATATTTTCTTATGAGTAGAGTAGGAGATGGCCCATAAATGGCTGGATTTAGTTACAGTCTCCCTTTAAGGAGTATTATTGTTTAATTAATGACCATTTTTAAATAGCCCGTCTCAGTATATAAAGTTTTAGAGCTGTTTCATAGCAAATTCTGAAATCTTTTTTGGTTGATACATATACAGTAATGCCCTAAATAATCGACTACTACCACATTAGAATTATGGATAACTTTTCAGGATTTAGTTGGAAATATGGCTTGTTGCCATTCATCGGAAAGCTCTCAGATGAATGGCAACAAGCCATATTTCCGAATAAATCCTGAAAAGTTACCCATAATTCTGCTGTGGTTGAGGTGTCGATTATTTAGCGTATTACTGTACATATCCACCATTCCTTACCCTAAATGTATGAGAAGCAATGATCTCATTTTACATCGACTTGGTGTAATGAGAAAACGAATAACGATTGCTTTGGTATAAAATAATGGATTAATAGTTGTCAGCATACCTCTATATATCAATCACAATCACATCCATGTATACAACTTAACCTCTTGGCTGGTATACGTCCGTGCTGAGTACAGACGTAACATCACGCTGTGCGCTATACATCTGTACTGAGTATGGACCTACTTCAGCACACTTGCAGTCGGCCATTATTCATAACTGGAACTCAGAGATTGATGGATCAGAACCATTGTATCTTGAAGTTTAAAACAGTGTATGAAGTTCCAGGATTGCGAATGATAATAGCCTTTCAACAGTCAGTTTTAGGGTTTTTGTGATATTTACAGTTATATTTTACTACTGGAAAATGGCCATAACATCAACGACCCTGCACATGAGATAATTTAGCAGTGAAGAGGTTAAGAATGTTGATCATCACAGGATAATATATACTGATTATACTCTGATCATCACATGTTAATATATACACTTCAACTGGTTGTTTTAAATTCACCTCGATTTAACTTATTGACGACTAATATGACGACTATGTGACAGATACATGTATTGCATGTAAAAAATAAAATATATATTTACTCAGCAATGCAGGAAGATAACGATCTGTGTGTCATTGCTTAATTGGAACATATATGAAGCAATAAGTTTTTTCAGACGATGAGCGTTGCAACTTGAATCAGCATTTAATTAGATTGATTTTCTAATTTGGTGGTGAGATTCGCATGCGACTTTTGAAAATTTCATCTTTTGCAAGAACTAAAAAGGGCATAAGAAATAGTGCAGAGAGGGTGTCTAGTCAAGATAGAACTTGAGATTTTACATAATAAATATCTGGTAAATGGCAACTTAGTTTCATGTGGGGACAAGCGATTTATCAACCCATTTGATTGGTCTTATGTTTTACTGTGGGGACAAGCGATTTATCAACCCATTTGATTGGTCTTATGTTTTACTGTAGAATTCTTCGTTGTGATTTGTTGGTCACTTTTATGGTCGAAAAATTTAACCACAGAGCACAACATTATAAGTTACTGTGGTGGATTGATGGTGACGGCTCCATTCAACTGAGTCGTGGAGCGATTAGGTTGAACATATGTTCCAATCCATTAATGTTAACTATGTTACCATTAATCCACCACAATAATGTATATGTTCTGCTGACAGTTCTGGTCTTTCATGGTCATTTGACATTTTCTGAAAAATTTCTCAGCATACATGTAAATGTCCACAGATCCTTGGTCTATACATAGCGCTGTGCGTAAATGACATCACACGTCGGGATATAGGTTGTTTTAAATTTCTCTTATGTTTACGACTGGAGATTTATTACATGTCTTTTTATTACACAGCTTTTTGGCCAATCAGACATGTTGTTTCTTACAGGAGGTGGAACATGTGTTGTGTTAGAATGTAAGTGATAACTTCAACTTGAGAACATGTTGATAACATGTGTAAGAATTGTAAGGGATAACTTGCACTTGAGAAATAACTGCTATGTTTGTGTTTGGCGACACTTGTTCTTCCCCAGTTTTAACCCTTTCATGACTGGAGCTTCCTGAAATTGAGCAAAAACACTGTGCCAATGCATCCTCTTATAGATGCGAGTCTCCCATAGGGAGCCTTGCATATATAAGAGAATACATTGGCCTAACAATATTTACCTTGACCTTGTAAGCCAGTGTATTCTCTTATATATGCGAAGCTCCCTATGGGAGACTCACATATATAAGAGAATGCACTGGCACAGGGTCTTTAATGCTGCACCAGCGCAGCTCCTGTCATGAAAGAGTTAAGGCATGTTGCAAAAAAACAAACTTAGATGCCATAACAAACTAAAACATTAATTCTATTAAATATCATTATATTAAATTAAATTCATTGTATTCATTAAATTAATAGTAAATGGTGACATTAGACCATGATAGATGGATTTAGCTAATATAACTCATTATAGCCAGTGGTTTATGTTAATTTATAATGGATATTAAACTTATCATAAATACACAGCTATAAATGACAAGAGGGGGGGGGGGGGGGGGGGGGGGGGTTGATTGCTTGCTGTTGAAATAATTTTGGAGGTTTGTTTTGATTTTACCCTAACATGACTGGAACCATGCTGGTGCAGCATTAAAGATCATGTGCCAGTGCATTCTCTTATATATGCGAGTCTCCCATAGGGAGCCTCACATATATAAGAGAATGCAGTGGTTTACAAGGTCAAGGTAAATATTGTTAGGCCAATGTATTCTCTTATATATGTGAGGCTCCCTATGGAAGACTCACATGTATATAAGAGAATGCATTGGCACAGGGTTAATTTTTTTTTTTTTTAAACCAATTTCAGGAAGCTCCAATCATGGAAGGGTTAAACAGCTCAAAGTTCAGTTCAAAACTTTTTTGAAATAATAATCACTTGTTTAAAAATAAACACCATCACATTGATCGTTTCAATTTCTTTGTGTTTTTCTGGAATGTTGTAGAAACAAGCCTTGAAATAGTGTCTGTCATTTGCAGAATGAGGTCCCCAGAGGGTGAATTTAGTGATGCTACCCCGCATATTGGGCTAGCATCACCAAATTCACCCTCTGGGGACCTCATTCTGCTTACACCTCAGCAGAATGAGGTTCCCAGAGGGTGAATTTGGTGATGCTAGCTCGCTATGCGGGGTAGCATCTATTTCAAGGCTTGTGTATAAAGATATCCCTAAAGCTTGATTCACACTGGGCGAATGGTACTCAAAGAAACTCAGATTGTGGCTACAATTGTTTTGTAGACAAGATTCAGGTTTATTGGATATTGTTTGCCCAGTGTGTGAACGTGAGTATGAATGTCCGTAGAAATATGATTTTAATCCTACCATGCTGTCAGTCAGCGTCTTTTCACTGTTTCCTTGTAAACTCTATGCTTGTGTGAGGGGTGATGTGTGTGTTCGCGAGCTTATTTATTTATAACATTGTTGGGAGTTAATGTTTCTGATCTCCGCGTATGCAATGGTTGTATGTTATTATCGCTTCCAGTTTATTTATATGGCCACCATTCTGTTATGTTTTTTGTATATTTGTAACTATAATTTCTCTGACATCATTATGTATGCTATAAGTGTACGAATAAAAACCTGATAAATCTTAACACATTGCTGATATGTATTTCTCAAATCCGCCTGATATTTTAACATGGACTGCTCATGTGATATAGTAATATGAGGCGAGCATAACGTGTTCTCATTGAATCACTGTAATAAAGACAAAAAAAATCCCTAACCAGAACTAAAGTGTTCTATCTCCATATTTTTGTGGAAATCGAGTTTAAAGTTTTGACACCCCGGTTCTCATTTGGTTTTGGAAGATAGTACACAGCGGGTGTGATAGCTGGTATAAAAATACTATTATACTAGTATGACGAGTTTTGAGACAAAAGAATTATATCTTGGATGTAATCCGGAAAACCACTTTGGAGATAGACCAATTTGTATAAAATGTTCTGTTTTTATACGCCCTTTTGAAAAAAAGGCCGTATTATAGTATTGGTCTGTCCGTCCGGGCGGGCGTCCGTCCGTCCGTTAACCTGTTGTCCGGATGATAACTTTAGTTAGAGTGAACCAAAATTAGTAAAATTTGGTATGTGGGTTTATTAGCCGAAAAGTAAGTTCAAGTTCGGGTTTGGGTTCCGCCCGCCAATTTTCACCGGAGTTATGCCCCTTATTTGACGTTTTTTGACTTAGAAAATCCTTGAAATTTGTTGTCTGGATGATAACTTTAGTATAGTTTATCGGAATGAATCCAAATTTGGTATATTACTTTCTCCCACCAAAACACAGGTCAAGTTCGAACTTGGGTTCTGTCCGACCATTTTTGGCAGAGTTATGCCCCTTTTTCGACACAGAAAATTCAGTTTTTCTTATGTTTTTTGGTTTCCGGATGATAACTCGATTTTGGAATGTTTATACGTTTTTTTGTGGATTCCATATATCGAAATACAGCTCATGTCCGAATTTCGTTTTAATCCGATAATTTTTGCGAGAGTTATGGCCCCTTTTTTGACGTAATTTGACTTAGAAAATCCCTGAAATTTGTTGTCCGGATGATAACTTTACTAGAGCTTATCGGATTCAATGATAATTTGGTATATTACTTTCTCCCACCAAAACACAGGTCAAGTTCAAATTTGAGTTCCGTCCGCCAATTTTTACCAGAGTTATGCCCCTTTTTTTACCAGTTTCCGCCGATCCAAGAGTGGGCGTATATTGCACGCCCAGCGTAGCTCTTGTTATTACATGCTGTAGTGATTTTTTGCATTTTTCAATCATAAATGTGCACACCAAGGCGTGAGAAAGCCTTCTTTCCAACCAGTCACTTTGCTGGCAATCTGCCTGGGTTCCATTGCTTTCTATTGAAGGTCGGGGGAGATACAACATTATAGCACTGAAATTTATTTAATCACATTGTACAAAATAGATTAATTGGTCCAGTGGAGATAGAAAAATATAGCACTGTCCAAAAAGTGAGTTTTTGAAATGGAACAGATTTCCATAGCCTCTCATTCATTTTGGTATACGTTAGACCCAATATCTGGGTATTTTCGGACAGGAAATCCCTCGGCGAATCGAAAGATACCAATATCTCATTTTCCCACCAAAATGGAGATAGAACAGTTTAGTTCTGATGTGACAAACTGTTATAGCCTCCACTTTCACGAAGTACATCTCATGGACTGATGTGTACCAGACTATGCCCGAATGTGTTGGAATTGAAGGAAGATATCTGAAACAAGAGATGGACTGTCGTCCGGTGCATACCCCCTCGTGGCATACCGCCTAGTGGGGGCACATCTATAACTTATGATGGCTATACTCAGACATATGGACCCAGAAATCAGCATTTTCATATAAACAAAGATGAATAACTATAGAACAAAATACCACAACAAACATTTGAATGTGCCATTAAATGTCCTCATAGTGGTGAACATCCATAAAATATTTCATTGAGATCCGAACATTACTGTTCAAGTTATGAGCTGAACAGACATCGGATGAACCAAACAGCCAACATTTCCAGATAAACAAAGATGAATAACTCTAGAATGGAAAAGCGGAACAGAACAATGGAACCCCCTATTGAATGTCCTCATAGCAGTGAATATCCATACCAAATTCCATTGAGATCCCAGCACAATTGTTGAAGTTACAACATGAACAGACACCAGATGGACCAAAAAGCCAACATTTCCAGATGAACAAAGATGAATAACTCTAGAATGGAAAAGCGGAACAAAACGATGGAACCCTCTTTTTAATGTCCTCATAGTAGTGAACATCCATACCAAATCCCATTGAGATCCCAGTACAACTGTTGAAGTTACAACATGAACAGACACCAGACGAACCAAAAAGCCAACATTTCCAGATGAACAAAGATATAACTCGTAGAATGGAAAATCCGAACCAAACGATGGAACACTCTTTTTAATGTCCTCATAGTAGTGAACATCCATACCAAATTTCATTGAGATCCCAGCACAACTGATGAAATTACGACATGAACAGACACCAGACAGACCAAATAGCCAACATTTCGAGATAAACAAAGATGAATAACTCTAGAACGGAAAATCCGAACAAAACGATGGAACCCTCTATTGAATGCCCTCATAGTAGTGAACATCCATACAAAATTTCATTGTGATCCGAGCACAACTGTTCAAGTTATGACATGAACAGACACCAGACGGACCAAAAAGCCACTATTTCCAGATAAACAAAGATGAATAACTCTTAGAATGGAAAATCCAAACAAAACGATGGAACCCTCTATTTAATGTCCTCATAATAGTGAACATCCATACCAAATTTATGTACCTAATTTCATTGAGATCCGAGCACTGCTGTTCAAGTTATGACATGAACAGACATCAGATGGACGTACAGACGGACGCACGGACGGACAGGTGCAAAACAGTATACCCCCCTTTAAAAAAAAAAGGGGGTATAATAAACCATTGACTATGACTCTTTCAACATCACCATAGTGAGGTTAAGCTGTTATTAACTCAGGGTCACTATAGCAGTTCATTCAACCAGCTAGTAAAATAAGAGCATCACTAGGGCGTGGCAAATACGCCAATGGTAAATTCAACAATGGGCCATAACTTGGGTGAAAATTGGTGGGCGGAACCCAAATTTGAACTTAACCTATATTTTGGGCTAGTAAACTGACATACCAAATTTCGTTCCTTTCAATTCAGACTTTAAATCTTTCAGACTTTTAGTAATACTAAGGTTAGCATCTGGAAACAAAAATTAAGTGAAAATTAGCGGGTAGAACCCAAATTTGAACTTGACCTGTATTTTGTGCTAGTAAACCAACATAACAAATTTCAGTCCATTCTGTTTAGATTTACTAAATTTATCATCCGGAAACGAAAAAAGCGAACAGACCAATAACATAATATGTCATTTTCACAAAACGGGTTATAAAAATTAAATAAATTTGTTTAAATCTACCTACCGAACAATCCTATTTTATGTTTACCCATACCATAGTATGGTAAACATAGTGTTATTGTCCGGATTGACCACTCGTCGTTCGTCCGTCCATCTGTCTGTCTGTCCATAGACACTTTACGCATGGTGCGATAACTCAAAATATTTTCTATCTGATTGGAACCAAATTTTGTATATGAATTTAGCACAAAAGACAGATCGAGTTAGACTACCGGTATTTGTAACAGAGTTATGGCCTTTTTCGAAAAAATATTCACTCTTAAAATTTTTTTTTTAGATTGAATTCCTTTGCTCAATTTAACCAAAAAAAAAAAAATGAAAGTGTCAATGACACTGTAGCTCAACTTAGGTAGGGGAATAATTTAATGGTTGACAGTAAATGGAGGAATAGGAAAGGTGCTAATTGAAATGTCTAACATGCGCCAAAGGATTTAGTGATGCAAAGAGTAAAATACAAGATGGCTGCTGGTGGCCATTTTTTTTGGCCAATTGACCCCAAAAGAACTCGTTCCCATCTACGTATAATTGTTAACATCCATGACAAATTTTATGAAGATCTGACCAAAGCTACGACATACAAATTTCATGATGATCAGACGAACAGTACGACCTGTAGACCGCGCCAATGGATTGAATTTTGAAATCCAAGATGGCCGCTGGCAGCCATGTTTTTTGGCCGAATGACCCCACAATGATTCGTTCCCATCTACATGTCAATGTCAACATTCATGACAAATTTAATAAAGATCAGACCAAAGGTACGACCTGTAGCCCGGGCCAAAGGATTTAGTCATGCAAAGAGTAAAATCCAAGATGGCTGCTGGCGGCCATGTTTTTCGGCCGAACGACCCCAAAATCACTCGTTCCCATCTACATGTCATTGTTAACATCCATGACAAATTTCATGATGTTCCGATCGAAGCTACGACCTGTAGCCCGCGCCAAAGGATTTAGTCATGCAAAGAGTAAAATCCAAGATGGCTGCTGGTGGCCATGTTTATTGGCCGAACAACCCCAAAATGACTCGTTCCCATCTACATGTCAATATTAACAACCATGATAAATTTCATGATGATCAGAAGAACAGTACGACCTGTAGCCCGCGCCAATGGATTGAATCTTGAAATCCAAGATGGCTGCCAGCGGCCATGTTTTTTGGCCGAATGACCCCAAAATGACTCGTTCCCATCTACATGTCAATGTCAACATTCATGACAAATTTCATAAAGATCAGACCAAAGGTACGACCTGTAGCCCGGGCCAAAGGATTTAGTCATGCAAAGAGTAAAATCCAAGATGGCTGCTGGCGGCCATGTTTTTCGGCCGAACAACCCCAAAATCACTCGTTCCCATCTACATGTCATTGTTAACATCCATGACCAATTTCATGATGTTCCGATCGAAGCTACAACCTGTAGCCCGCGCCAAAGGATTTAGTCATGCAAAGAGTAAAATCCAAGATGGCTGCTGGTGGCCATGTTTTTCGGCCGAACAACCCCAAAATCACTCGTTCCCATCTACATGTCAATATTAACATCCATGACAAATTTCATGATGATCAGACGAACAGTAAGACCTGTAGCCCGCGCCAATGGATTGAATTTTGAAATCTAAGATGGCCGCCAGCGGCCATGTTTTTTGGCCAAATGACCCCACAATGATTCGTTCCCATCTACATGTCAATGTCAACATTCATGACAAATTTCATAAAGATTAGACCAAAGGTACAACCTGTAGCCCGCGCCAAAGGATTTAGTCATGCAAAGAGTAAAATCCAAGATGGCTGCTGGCGGCCATGTTTATTGGCCGAACGACCCCAAAATGACTCGTTCCCATCTACATGTCAATATTAACAACCATGATAAATTTCATGATGATCAGACGAACAGTACGACCTGTAGCCTGGGCCAAAGGATTTAGTCATGCAAAGAGTAAAATCCAAGATGGCTGCTGGCGGCCATGTTTTTTGGCCGAACGACCCCAAAATCACTCGTTCCCATCTACATGTCATTGTTAACATCCATGACAAATTTCATGATGTTCCGATCGAAGCTACGACCTGTAGCCCGCGCCAAAGGATTTAGTCATGCAAAGAGTAAAATCCAAGATGGCTGCTGGTGGCCATGTTTATTGGCCGAACAACCACAAAATGACTCGTTCCCATCTACATGTCAATATTAACAACCATGATAAATTTCATGATGATCAGACGAACAGTACGACCTGTAGCCCGCGCCAATGGATTGAATCTTGAAATCCAAGATGGCTGCCAGCGGCCATGTTTTTTGGCCGAATGACCCCAAAATGACTCGTTCCCATCTACATGTCAATGTCAACATTCATGACAAATTTCATAAAGATCAGACCAAAGGTACGACCTGTAGCCCGGGCCAAAGGATTTAGTCATGCAAAGAGTAAAATCCAAGATGGCTGCTGGCGGCCATGTTTTTTGGCCGAACAACCCCAAAATCACTCGTTCCCATCTACATGTCATTGTTAACATCCACGACCAATTTCATGATGTTCCGATCGAAGCTACAACCTGTAGCCCGCGCCAAAGGATTTAGTCATGCAAAGAGTAAAATCCAAGATGGCTGCTGGTGGCCATGTTTATTGGCCGAACAACCCCAAAATGACTCGTTCCCATCTACATGTCAATATTAACATCCATGACAAATTTCATGATGATCAGACGAACAGTACGACCTGTAGCCCGCGCCAATGGATTGAATTTTGAAATCTAAGATGGCCGCCAGCGGCCATGTTTTTTGGCCAAATGACCCCACAATGATTCGTTCCCATCTACATGTCAATGTCAACATTCATGACAAATTTCATAAAGATTAGACCAAAAGTACAACCTGTAGCCCGCGCCAAAGGATTTAGTCATGCAAAGAGTAAAATCCAAGATGGCTGCTGGCGGCCATGTTTATTGGCCGAACGACCCCAAAATGACTCGTTCCCATCTACATGTCAATATTAACAACCATGATAAATTTCATGATGATCAGACGAACAGTACGACCTGTAGCCCGCGCCAATGGATTGAATCTTGAAATCCAAGATGGCTGCCAGCGGCCATGTTTTTTGGCCGAATGACCCAAAATCACTCGTTCCCATCTACATGTCAATGTCAACATTCATGACAAATTTCATAAAGATCAGACCAAAGGTACGACCTGTAGCCCAGGCCAAAGGATTTAGTCATGCAAAGAGTAAAATCCAAGATGGCTGCTGGCGGCCATGTTTTTCGGCCGAACGACCCCAAAATCACTCGTTCCCATCTACATGTCATTGTTAACATCCATGACAAATTTCATGATGTTCCGATCGAAGCTACGACCTGTAGCCCGCGCCAAAGGATTTAGTCATGCAAAGAGTAAAATCCAAGATGGCTGCTGGTGGCCATGTTTATTGGCCGAACAACCCCAAAATGACTCGTTCCCATCTACATGTCAATATTAACATCCATGACAAATTTCATGATGATCAGACGAACAGTACGACCTGTAGCCCGCGCCAATGGATTGAATTTTGAAATCTAAGATGGCCGCCAGTGGCCATGTTTTTTGGCCGAATGACCCCACATTGATTCGTTCCCATCTACATGTCAATGTCAACATTCATGACAAATTTCATAAAGATCAGACCAAAGGTACAACCTGTAGCCCGTGCCAAAGGATTTAGTCATGCAAAGAGTAAAATCCAAGATGGCTGCTGGCGGCCATGTTTTTTGGCCGAACAACTCCAAAATCACTCGTTCCCTTCTACATGACAGTGTTAACATCCATGACAAATTTCATGATGTTCCGATCGAAGCTACGACCTGTAGCCCGCGCCAAAGGATTTAGTCATGCAAAGAGTAAAATCCAAGATGGCTGCTGGTGGCCATGTTTATTGGCCGAACAACCCCAAAATCACTCGTTCCCATCTACATGTCAATATTAACATCCATGATAAATTTCATGATGATCAGATGAACAGTACGACCTGTAGGCCGCGCCAATGGATTGAATCTTGAAATCCAAGATGGCTGCCAGCGGCCATATTTTTTGGCCGAATGACCCCAAAATGACTCGTTCCCATCTACATGTCAATGTCAACATTCATGACAAATTTCATGAAGATCAGACCAAAGGTACAACCTGTAGCCCGCGCCAAAGGAAATTGTTGACGGACACACGGACACACGAACACACGGACGACGGACGCCAAACCATGGCAATAGCTCAAACTTACAAAAGTAAGTTGAGCTAAAAATAGATAAAAAAAATAAAAAAAAAAAATATTGGTTTTTAAAATAATTGAAAACATATGTTTTTTTTAAAGTTAGTAAAATTAAAAAAAAAATAACACCATTATAACTCTGCCAAGGGTACCCCGAGTCACCACACCAAATTTGGTTTAAATCGGTCCAAAATCTTGTGTTATGTACTGGTAAATTTGTTTGGAGCGACATTAAATCCAATTCACCAATTCCATCCCATGCCTTTGGACTAGCTATTGATAAGGCTATATTATTTTCTGATGTCTCTTATGCCAATGTGCAGATAATCTGATAAAGAAAGCTATGGTATCTAATTTTAAAATAAAGCTTGAACAATACACATCACATGATATTAACAGTAGACTTGGACATCTGTGCTGCCTTGCACAGCTGAAGATATCACTCTACAGCTTGTCTGAGGTCATTATAAATGTTATTGGTTTAATAGAGATGTCAGCTTTCAACATAAACAATTCCTATGATTTGTTGACAGCTCTGCTATATAATTTATATTAATGGGTCAGCTGTGAGGTGGCTTATCTTGATCTAAATTTTTGGTAGAAGTTGATACATTATCATTGTAAACTTAAATTGGACTCTCTTAACCCAAGTATTCCATGTCCAGGTCACCTTTCACATTTAACCCAAGGCTGTGGTGGTGCAGCATTACAGATCCTGTACCAGTGCATTCTCTTATATAAATGTGAGTGACCCATAAATCTCATAGTGCCCACATAAGACAGGAACATTATGGTTTGATGCAACAGATAGTCCAGCCCAGAGGGACTTCATTGGGATCCTACAAACAACAATATAACACTCTTGTCGGAAATTTTCGGCCAAAAAAAAATGATATAGGTACAGGTACAATCTATATTAATGTTGAGTTCAAACGCATTTGTTTTGCTGCATTTATTTCCGATAAGAGTGTTGTGTTGATATTTGTTGGATTATGGTTTGATATCATCATACTTAATTTAATTACACCCAGTTAATTTTCTATAGTATTTTGCCATTAGTTTCCAAAAAGCTAATGTATTTAAATAGGATAATTACATCACCCCGGATTGAATATTGAGCCTCGGAATTTTGCCACGGCAACATGTTACGCAGTGGCAACGTCAGTACAAATTTCCTACCATTTAATATTTAAAACTGAAAATGCATTTTATGTTAATATTTTTTACTGATATCTAATTGTCCCCCGACATTCCGTCGGAGGACTATAGTAATGACCCTCGTCTGTTTGTGCGTCTGTCTGTCCAGAATTTTGTACGAGCCTGTATTCTGTCATTTTCGGGTAAAATTTGGTACATATATCAATCAGCATGGGAAGCTGTGCATCTGCGATTTTGAGTTCAGTCGGACTCATTTTGGTGGAGTTATTACCATTTTTGACATAGAATCGTACATCCTGGGATGCATCTTTTGTCCAAGCCTGTATCCATCATTTTCCAGTCAATTTTTAACAACTTGGCACAGATGTCAACCAGCATGGGAACCTGCACTTTTGAGTTCAGTTGGTGTCATTTTGGTGGAGTTATCGGCATTTTTCGACATAGAAATGTTTTGTTTTTAATTTAGCTATTGAGCCTTTCTCGACAACTTGAAGATGTGCAACATATTCAGTGAATATGCACTTATCATATGTATCATATTGGTGTAATCAATTCCTCCTACAGTTTTTAGTACAGGGATCTGAAACCCATAAATCCTTCAAACCTGCCACCTTCTTTTGGTCAGCAACCTTTTATTATAAGGTATAATCTTCATTCCTGATAAAATTACACAGTATAAATACATTTGTGCCGTTAACAAACTTTTATAATCGGTTCGCGATCTATATGTTTGTAATTCGGCCCAAATGTATTTATACTGTGTAATTACATCAGGAACCTCCATTCTGAATGTTTTTTGGGGTATGTTGTGGGAGCAAACAAAAAAATGCACAAGTTCTTATGTGGGTATTATTTATTTATATTACAGAACATTCATATAACAACAGATTTACAAATTACCATTTCTATAATTCATAAGTGAACAATAATGAAAGTGTCAATGACACTTTAGCTCAACTTGGAGGGGGAATAATTTCATGTGTTACAGTCAAATGATCGATTAGGAATGCAGAAAGTTGAAATGTCTAAAAGTAATACTAGATATGAAAAGATATATAAAAATAAAATCTAAGATGGCCGCTGGTGGCCATGTTTTCAAATGCAATTAAAAAACACTTGATAGATCCCATCTAGACGTCACCCCGAAGATCAATATGGAGTTTGTTGACGATCGGATGAAGAATGTGGTCTGTTGGGTGTGTCAGAGGATTTAGTCAAGCAAAGAGTAAAATCCAAGATGGCTGCCAACGTCCATGGTTTTCATCAAAACTTGTTCAAATTTGATAAGATCCAATCTAGAGGGGATCCTAAACAGGCCTGTAAATTTTCAAAACAATTCTCCAATAAATGCAAGGTGCAGGGTGTGCCGATAGATTCAAATTTGAAATCCAAGATGGCTGCTGGTTGCCATGTTTTCTCACAAATTTCAGAGAAAAAGGAAGAGTCCCATCTAGAGGTCACCCCGAAGTTTGGTGATGATCGGATGAGAGATGTGATAGATGACGGACACCAACCCATGGCAATAGCTCAAACTGGACTACATCAAGTTGAGCTTAAAATGATTACCAAATTCGGCATGGCCCTTCTTGGAAATTTTAAATGAATATACAATACAACTGATGATTTCAATCATTATTGGACTAGTTGGAATAGATTTAAATTTTTGTGATATGCAGAAAAACACAAGAATAACACAGGTATACACCATATTTATCCAATTTAACCCTTTGAGTGACAGGAGATCGGCCCTAAACCTACAAAATAAGTCTGTTAAAGAATATAAGAATAAATTATTAAAATTGTAAAAAAAAATAAAATTGGTAGGCCAATGCATTCTCTTATATATGCGAGGCGACCTATGGTCGACTCGCATATATAAGAGAATGCATTGGCACAGGGTATATGAGTTGATACAAAAATCGACCTGGCACTCAAAGGGTTAAATTACATATTTGTTTCCATAAAACTAGGTATTCAGTGATTCCCATAAAATCTTTATCACTCTTTGAACAGCTAAGTGATACTCTCTAATACTGCACAAATAATAGGGTCTACTCCCATCAACAGTCCCGCATGCGTCTTGACATGGGACTTTTAACCCTTTCATGATGGGAGCTGTGCTGGTGCAGCATTAAAGATCATGTGCCAGTGCATTCTCCAATAGGGAGCCTCGCATATATAAGGTCAAGATAAATATTATTAGGCCAATGTATTCTCTTATATATGTAAGGCTCCCTGTGGGCGACTCGCATATATAAGAGAATGCATTGGCACATGGTTTTCCTGAAATTTTGCTTAAACCTTGTACCAATGTATTCTCTTTTATATGCAAGTCCGCCATAGGGAGGCTCACATATATAAGAGTATAAAGCGGCCTAACAATATTTACCTTGACCTTGTAAGCCAGTTCATTCTCTCATATATGTGAGACTCCCTATGGGGAAACTTGCATATATAAGATAATGCGCTGACATGTGCTCTTTAATGCTGCACCAGCGCAGCTCCAGTCATGAAAGGACTAAAAGTCGCTGTGACTTGATGCACATGTGCCTGCAAAATGGAAAAAGTCCCATAATGTACATGCATGATAGTAAATTATTCCTCTCTTGGCACAAACACTGGACTCTCCTGGAAAGAAGAAGAAAACTAGAGTAAGTAACTCAAATTATAGAAATACTGTCCATACAGAGTGCTAAGTACTGCTCCGGCCCAGCCTCCGGGTAGGCCATTAAATTATAGTTACACTTTGTACCAGGGCCCAAAATTTTGACCCACCCTTCTTTCGATTTCAAAATAGATATAAACATGGCAGTTGTCTGGGCTAGTGTCACCAAATAAACCCTCTGGGAACCTCATTCTGCTTAGACATCAACTGCTATGGGAGACCTAGGATCAGATTGAAGTTCCACAGTTGAAGTTAGTGATGTTCACCAATTAATCACCTTGATTATGCATTTTATCTTCTGCAAATTAGGGGATATAGAAACTGAACAGAAGGGGAAAAGTAACTAAAAACAATGTTAATTTTGGAATATAGATACTTCCCAGAAGATGCGGCCTAAGCAGAATGCGGTCACCAGAGTGTGAATTTAGTGATGATAGCCCACTGTGCGGGTTCACACTAAATTCACACTCTTGGGACCTCATTCTGCAAATGTCAGACACATTATTTCCAGACTTGATATCAATAACAACCCAACACACGAAGGACAGTCCAATCCAATCTCTCAATTCTGTGGGACACATTCTTTAAATTTACTGAGATTTATGGAAATCAATCAACAGGTTTAACCCTTTCTATATTGACTGGATTCTCCCACTCAGTTATAAAAGTATACATTGGAATGGTTTATTATTCATCTGAAGGCGTGTTCAGGAAAAATAAGCAGACAACAGATAATAAAAGTGCAGACAAGTCTTAATTAATAATTATTGGAGGGAAATGTTCAGATAATAAGATCAACAAACGACCTATGGTCGTTAGCTGAACCTTTTAATTGAAAATTTCCTATTGGAAAAACTACCAACAATGAGTATTTAGTCCAGAAAGATTTAACTTCACTGTTACATCATTGAAATAGAGATATTTCCCACACTGTGTGCATAATAAATGTGAAAGATTTAACTTCACTGTTACATCATTGAAATAGAGATATTTCCCACACTGTGTGCATAATAAATGTGAAAGTTTGAACTTCTGACATTTACTTTTATAAATACCATGAGATTTTATGACTGAATTTCTCCAAGTGGAGAGGGAAATTCTGATTTCAACAAAATGATTTTCATTTTGTTCATAGCACTTACCTTTCTAGTACCCGCTGAAGAATACATGCCCATATTTATGAAATGTCAAATTTTATTGTGATAAGATGAATTCATGATCGATCTTCTATTAATAAGAAGAAATTTGGTTGTTATAAATATAAAGCAAACAATACTCCTCTGATAATTGGTACAAATTAGTTGGGTGACCTATTTTCTTTGAAAAAAATATACCAGATAGTTTAATACATTTTACCACCAATAATTTGAAAATGGTGGGTGCAGACAAGTATGTATGGAATTGCACCCACTGCCAGGGAAGGACTCATTGTGATGCTTTCAACAAGTTTTTAATGATCTGGCAGAATACACAAATCACAATTTCATTATTATGAAGCCATGTCACATTTGTTCTCAGTCGTCTATGGAAATAGGACACACAACTAATTTCAACCGCCATATAATCAGGGAGTTATGGTCATTGTGTATTTATAACAACTAAACAAAATAGTCCTAATTCTGTGATTATATTCAGTTCTAACTGCAATCATAATTATCTAATTTGAATATTTTGTCCGAATCCCTCAGGATGTCCTCAGCTGCATCTCTCACATCATCCATGGTCATGATCAACGTCGATTTCAAGTGATACAGGAAAAATATTCAAATTAAATCAATTGCGATTGACGTCAGAAATAAATAGGTTCACTACTTATGGCCATGCAAAGTCAATTTACCATTTCTCAGGGTTTTTTAAAATAAAGTTTTTTTCTGGAGCACACGCCAATGGAGTGTTCTACCTCTGCATCTGCTTTCTCTGGGTATAATGTCATTTGCCCACAGCCATTATAAGCCAAACAGATTACCATAAAATGTTAGTTGATAGATTCCATTTGATTTATTTCATCAAATATCACACAATAACATATTTTTACTGAGACTGCATACCCAATGCATCATGTGTTCACGACATGTTTGATCATAGTTACCAATTACTGTAATGAATTTGAAATTTGAATCAGGAAACAAGTTTGTTCGATCTCACTTCCGGGCATGTTCTACAGAAAACAATTATTTCAATTAAAAAAATTCCAGACAGAGTGAACATGAATAAAAAGGTTTCAGGCCCATGGTTTTGGGATCATGCGCACGGCCATGAGAAATGGTAATTTTACTTTGCATGGCATATCAGGAAGTCATAAACTTCTTTTCAACCTATAAGCCCAATATAAAAAATATGCTTGATTCTCATCCCCTCCCGACCCTATTTTTGGTCCTATCCTCAAATTTGTATTTGGTTAATTTTGTGGTAAACTTTTTTCTCATGCCTTAAATTTGAAAGTACATTGCAGTGATCCATTAATCAGTCTATTTTCATTGACCCATTAATCAGTCTATTTTCATTGACCCATTAATCAGTCTATTTTCATTGCCCCATTAAATCAGTCTATTTTCATTGGTTCATTAAATCAGTCTATTTTCATTGGCCCATTAAATCAGTCTATTTTCATTGGCCCATTAATCAGTCTATTTCAATCATATTGGGCAATTTAAATCACCTTGTATTGTATAGAACGGTCCATGAACATTTATAAAATTACATTGAGAGGGTCTATTATTCACCTTGAGAAGTCCTTATGGAAAATGAGCAGACGAGAGACAGACCAAAGGATAATTCAAATTCAGAAAGATTCTTATACATTGGTGGGAAATGTTCAGATAATAAGTTCAACAAATGACCTAAGGTTGTTTGTTGAACTTATTGTATGAACATTTCCTGAGGGAACTACTCATCAATGAGTATTTAGTATAGAAAGGGTTAAAAATAAAATATAACAAATAATATTCGCCACCCACTCTTAATTTTCCAAAAAATTGGACGAGTTTCTGGTATATTTATTTATATTGGCCTACGTTGCTTATATTTACAAAGAAAAACAGCAAGACCACAATGAGTGCTTGTTACGTATGCAGAGATTGTTATAAAATTTACGACAGTGTTTCATGAGCTCAAAAATTTCACTCTTTACGATTCCTTTTTAAAAAAAATACTTAGTTTGCAAATTAATGTTTAAAATACCCATTGTATCATGAAGCCTCAAAATACAATATTCCAGAAAAATTTATGCAAATTTTAATATTGAAAGACATGGAGGGATAGTAATCACTGTTCAGAAATCAATAGTCATCAGCAATCGGTCAATATATATATACACATGTATCCACAATTTATTAGTTTATATTCATTTTTGCCAATAGAATTGAAGTCACTTGTTATGCTAAATCAGACCACAAAATCCGTTACTGTAAATTTGGTTTGGTAAAAAAATCCAATTCTCAGTACTTTTCCATTCATTTCTGGTATGCATTTTAGATTCATTTCTGGTATGCATTTTCAGCCTAATTTTTTATGCTGTCAAATTTCTAAATTAGAGTAAAATCTCGCACAAAGCAGTAATAGTTTGCTAATTGCACTGACACTGTATTAGCCTTGGATCCTAATGGTCTTTGTAATATGATCATGAATTCATATTATTCACAACATTTGCAATTTACATGAAATGACTCGGGATGTATTTTTCAATACCTTCCAATTCATATCACAGACGAGGTTTATGGCGGGATGGGCTTTCCCGGAGTTCAATGGCTGCAAAATTTGGAGAAGGGAAATACAATAAAACTTTTGTTTTGAAAAATATGTCCATTACGAAAAATATATTCTCTACAAAAAGCGTTAAAAACAACCAAAATATTAGGCAGGATCAAAGTAATAAAGTTACCAAGCTACAGTTCTACTCATTAGGCATTTAAAATAAAGATTTGTTCTGGCTATAACTTGTTTGGACTTTAGGAAACTACATTCTGAAAACATCAATATTTCCATTAACTCCAATTTCCATACCTATTTTACAAGTTCTGATTATTTGTTTTCCAAGTGATAAATTACATAAAAAACGAGGAATTGTAAATTAAATGTTTTTTTACATTTTATGGGTACACAGGTTTACTGGTCAGAATTTGGGGGTATTTAAAAGCTGGCTATACATAATAAAAGGAGGTGCAAAATCAAAATTGGCAGTTCTAAACAAATATAGAATCTGAGAAATTAGTGGCACAAGAGGACACAATACACAGCAATAATGAGGTGCAAATATACACTTTGTATTGTAAGACAAGGTACCAGCCTAGACGGAGAGAGATGGTGGGGGGAATATCTACTCTCTGAAGCATGTCATTCTCCCATTGTTTGCAAAGGGCGAAGTGACTTCTCTCAGCGATTCCCATAAAAAACTATGGATATCAATATAACTAAATGATCTGGAGCGTTCTTATTGATTTATTATAATTATTGAATGTGTTGCACAATACTTATTGCATTATAGAAGGTTTCACGTAAATACCATTAAAGAGTTAAAAATAGGTTGAGCAATTCATAGAACTTTTGTGAACGATGGGACCAATGAGCCCAACATGTTTGTAACTGTTAGATCAATAATTTCCAAAAAAAAAAAAAAATTGAAAACTTTTTGTTTGCACTCGTGGTAATGAGAATATTTGAGATACTAATGATTTCAAGTGATTATATGTGACCCGCCATATCAAATCCAGTCGTAAGTAAGATTTTGGGATGGAGATGCTAGTATTTAGTCCGAGTTCCAGGCCCATGCATTCCTATGACACGAGTTACGCCCAGGATCTGTGGCGGGAATCTGTGGTGTATTTTACTCGATTTACCTAACAAAGCAATACATGATGCTATATACATCGGAAAGAGTGACATCTTATGGTCATAATGGTGTATAATAATCTAACTTTAATGTTAAATTACACATAGAATATTCCGGTTGATTGCCACAAACATCGTTGTTTTTTCTGTTTGTTTACTTAACTGAAAGCCGAACTCAGGTTCCGAAGAACTTCGGCATTGTCCGGTGTTTGTTTTGGCCGAGACGAATTTCGATACAAACAAAATGGCGGCCCCCATGATATTCTAATGCTCATTGTGTTTACACTGTTTTAAACTGTGAGATGGTTGTAATTCCCGTAATTTATTTAATGTATTACATTTATATCTTCAATATGTATTTAATCTATGTATTTATTTATTTATTGTCACGTATAATTACGATTACAATGGAGAATTCATCGTGCATGGTTGATTGAAAATCTACGGAATATTTTCACTGGAAAATGCCGAACGCAGTTCGCAAGGTCAACTGAGTTCGCATACTTTAAAAAATATGTAAACACTGCGGCAAATGTTTCTTTTCACATTAAATTACCGCTTTCAATTCACAACCGATGTGGGTTTCAGATCAAATAGCATGTCTTCTGCGGAAACTATCCGTTTATTGTAGCAATTTCATATAATTGTGGTTTTATTTGAGCGGGTCACTAACGCTTAAGTCGTGTCATAGGAATGCATGGACCTGGAACTCGGACTAAATACTAGCATCTCCATCCCAAAATCTTAGCTAGTTTTAGTACGAGAAGACTTGGACTAGCATTGGCCTAACAATTTTTTATCATTTTTTTAAAATAAATGTTTCTTACAATTTTTAGGACATAAAATAAAAAACATCCATTACCTTGCAGGGAGCCCCACACATATATAGAAGCATATAGAAGAGTGTCGTCTGCTCATGTTTGTCTGGGGCTCTGTATGAGTAAAATTATAAAATTGTTAAAGAATACAAGAAAAAATTATTAAAGTTGTAAAAAATTGTTAGACCAATGTGTTCTCTTATATATGCGAGTCGACCATAGGTACAGGGTTAAAAAATCCCGACTTACAACTGGATTTGATATGGCGGGTCACATATAAGATTTGAATTAACCAGAATAGTGTGGAATAATCAGTATGTCAAGATCTGCCTAGGTTTAAATAAAATAAATTTCCCTCCTCCATCTAGAGATTTTTTTCCCTGATGTTCGTAAAACAACTAATAAAATTAACAGTAATTACAAAAACCTCTCAAATAAACGAAAGACTGCAGAGTAAAAATTATCACAAAACTGTCAGCTACTGTGGCTCAACTTCTGATTGAGCATTCCGGATAGTTTCAGTAAGAAATTGCTTGCCCAACAGTGATGCCTGATCAGGCAGAATTCGATTGCATGATGTTATGCGTTGAACACCGCTAACCACTGGACCATTATGCTACTAATTAACTTCTGTCATCTACCTGATAACAGTCCAGTTTTCCATATTAAATGAATACCTTATAAGCATTAAAATTCATGTGGTACTATTTTTCGCTCAGTTTTATATTTGTGCACTTTGAATTCACATACCGTGGCACGCAAATTTAAAACTGACAAAAATATTTTCATAAAAGCACAGTATTTCCGAAGGAATTTCCCGTTCTTAAGCATTCCTGAAGGTTGCTAGACAATCATTTGGTTATGAGATGAGTATATCTACTACTATTGGCCCAATATGGTATTTAAATAGTTACGGCATCATTGACACAAATTCGAAGAATAGGCAAAATAACGACAATGATATAGGCTACTGACTTCAGGAAAGTCATAGAGTTGAGTACATATAAACTCATTAATTATAAACCAACTTATTTTTCCAATGGATTTGCTAAACTGTTTGAGACTACCGTTTAACTCAGTTTTAATTTCACTCACCAATGAGTGTGCAAAAAAATTGTATTGAGCAAATTTTAAGTATGAGTTAGGTAGGGAGAACTGATGTCTCTCTATTTCAATCCCCTAGGCTGGTCCCTGTCAAAGGCACTGAGATAATGGAATTGAGATAGTTGTCATACCTGATCTGAGCATAGAATCAATCTTGTGCGACAGTTTTGGCGTCAACAAACAATCTCTCAAATGATTTTGTTTCTGGAATGACAACCTCGCCCACTTTCTTCTTCATCTCATTTAGTTCCGTTTCGCTCACATTTGCTGCCTTCACTTTTCTCAGATGTTTCACTCCTAAAATATAATTTAAAATGGCGCTGAGGAGTCCAATGTTTCCACCCTCAGAAATCTCAGACTCATAGATGGAAATTATAAATGTTTGATGCAGCTAATTTGAATCTATAGTAAACCTTTCTATATTAAACCATTCTATTGTGAACCATTCTATAGTGAACCATTCTATAGTGAACTATTACTGAACTATTGGAACTTCAAAGAGAGATAATTCACGACTCAAAATTAGGTTACATATTTTTGAGCTAAAAAAGAAAAGTTATCAAATCAAGTTGTAACTGAAAATCACAACCACTAAAAGCTGATATTGTTATCTTGAAAACTCATTAATGCATTAGTTGGTAGTGCCTATTTTTACGAATATGTCATTCTTAAATGATCTTAAAGATTTCAAAATTTTTTGGTAAAATTCCTTTCTGAAACCCAGAAACATGAAATTCAAGTTAATTAAAATTCCTTTTTTCTCTTATATTACTGGAAGTGGCAAATTTAAATTATACATACTGATTTCTCTGGTGTTTTTACTTGTTTTCCGTTTTCTGTTTTTTTTTAATAAATTAGAAATTTAGTACTTGATAGATAAAATTTTAGCTGTTGTCAGTTAGGTATTTTAACTATGATTCAACTTATTTTAATTTGCATAAAATTGATATGCTAAACTGTGCTATGTATGTTTTAATTTATATATGTATTTGTTTTACAGTCGGTGAAAAGCTCTTCAGAGCTTGTGTTTGTAATATGTTTAAATACCTCCGACTTTTAAATAAAATTTATCTTATCTTATCTATCTTATCTTAGGAAAAATATATTTTGTCATGAAAACCAGGAACTATTTGTCAAGAAAGTGTTCCAAATTACACAAGTGTTATCATCAGCATTACGAAGTGTAATCTGATACTTTAAGATTGTAGCTCACTTTAAATAGGTATGTAACCTTTGTATGGATGGAGAACTGTAACTTTGCAATAAAAAGATATCAAGGCAAGCGCCTTTTGCATTTTCCCATTTAACCCTTTCTATGATAAATGGATTCTCCCATTCATTTCTAAAAGTATACATTGACATGGTCTATTATTCATTTGGAGGGGCTTTCATGAAAAATGAGCAGACAACAGACATATGAAAATATAATACTAGTGCAAAAAGAAAATGTTCAGATAAAAAGTTCAACAAAGGGTTAACGTAATTATAATTCATAATTTCATACCTGACAGATGCTGTTCGAATTGTCCGATGCAGTTTGCATTAACATTGCAGTATTTGCAGTAGAAAGCATCACCAACGCGCTCTACACCTGGATCACAAAATATTGTATCTGCAAAGAGAAAAGTAACTAAGTTAGAGTTGATGTCATCATCAACATAATTGGGGCTTGTAATTTTCAAGAAGACTTTTGAATGCAACATTTTGAAATCTTCTATATTTCTAGAGCAGCCAGACATGCACACGTACATACATACGTATTAATGCTTCCAAATTACTATTTCTTTGGCTTTTTCAGGGGTATAAAATTATTTATTCGAGCGGCATTTCAAATTTTGTTGTTGTTGTTGGAATCTGATGATATGGGGACCATCGAATTGGATTGCGTACCTTTAAGCTTGCCCAACCCGCTAGGTACCTAGGTACAATGAAACTGTCACAGTACAAGTGACCTTACTCAAGGGTAACAACTTGGTGCGAGATTTGAACAGTGTACGACTCTACAGTCTCACATTGCTTAATCTGACCAAGCCACTGTTGTGGGAGATTCAAAGGTCCATTGGCAGACAGCAAACTCATGACAGTGCATTGACACCATTACAAGTCGAACATGATAACCACTGGGCTATCGGCCAGCTCAAATATCAATGTGACACCACACAACTCACCAGCTCAATTATCAACACTGTGACACAACACAACTCACCAGCTCTTTCTTCAAGATCTTTCTCAATCTCACTGAGCTTCGCCTTTTTGTTGTGTTTTTTGCCACTGTAATGCTGTGCTTTTTGGTCGTCAGAATTGAAGGCGACATCACACATCTCGCACTTCGATAAGAATGTTTTTCTCTTGTTGCTTATCTTACCCATCGCATTGTCAACAATAGCTCTCTCAACTGGGGAGAGTCCTGTGTAACTACCTGTAGTCATTAAATAGAAAATATAAAGGACGGGAGCTGTGATGGTGTAGCATTAAAGATCCTGTGCCAGTGCATTATCTTATATGGGCGAGTCTCCCATTGTTAGGCCAATGTATTCTCTTATATATGCAAGGCTCCCTATGGGATACTCGCATATATAAGAGAATGCATTGGCACAGAGTTTTCATTAAATTTCAGAAAACTCCAGTCATAGAAGGGTTAATAATAAATAATTTATTCTGAATGGCTCAAATCAGCTACTTGATCTCCACTGGTCAGGCCTCAAAATATGGTGCTGACATATGCAGAATTACCCCTCAGCATCACTAAATTCACCCTTTGGGGACCTCATTCTTCTTTGGCATCATCTTCTCTGGAAAGTATCTTTATTATTAGATTAACAAGTTATTAGGTTTCTTTAGAAACTTATTTAGAAAGTTTTTTTTCTATTTTAGTTCAGTTTCTTTATATCCCCAAATTGGCAGATGACACAATGCATAATCGAGGGTGCACATCACAATATTCACCATCTGGAAACTTAAATCAGTGTCTAGGACTCCCATAGAAGATGAAGCCATGCAGAATGAGTCCCCAGAGGATGAATTTGTTGACACTTGCCCACCGTGTGTGGGAGTGTCACTAAAATCACCCTCTGGGGACCTCATAAGTAGGATGTTCTCATTACCCTGGTTCACTTTGTCGCTGGCCAATTAGAGCAATAGCCAATTTTTAACAAATATGTCCAAAGAAAATTTCATTTCCTGAATTTTTAACCCTTTCATGACGGGAGCTGTGCTTGTGCAATATTAAAGTGCCAGTGCATTCTCTTATATACGAGTCTCCCATAGGGAGCCTTGTATATATAAGAAAATGCACTGGCTAGCAATGTCAAGGTAAATATTGTTAGGCCAATGAATTGTCTTTATATATGCGAGACTCCCTATGGGAGGAAGCTCCAGTCATGGAAGGGTTAAGAGACAGCTCTGATTATCATCAGATCTCCATAGAACCCTCAATCTGTTAACAGGTAATCAGCAGTCGCTCGTCTGTGTATGGATAACAAGTCAATCAAAAGTTATACATGCTAACTTATCAACACAATGATCAGCTACTAGAACGATGTCCTATTTAACCCTTTACCCAACAAACCGGCCAAAACCGGCCAAATAAAGCTTCAACAGCCTAAAATATCTTCGGTCTGTCTCAATAAAACCATACAAATATGGATATCATTGGAACCGGCTCCTTGACCACATTGTGATAGTTACAGTTATGCCCTGTGCCAATGCATTCTCTTATATATGCGAGTCGACCATAGGTCGCCTCGCATATATAAGAGAATGCATTGGCCTAAAAAAAATCTTTTTTTAACACTTTTTACCATTTTTTCTTACATTCTTTAACAATTTTATAATTTTTAATGTGTTAAGCCAATGCATTCTCTTATATATGCGAGGCGACCTATGGTCGACTCGCATATATAAGAGAATGCATTGGCACAGGGTCCTTCTGTTGGGTAAAGGGTTAATCAAGTGACAATACGTTACTGCTTTGTGGTTTCAAAATAAGATTATGTAGGAAATTCAGTGCTCATTTATGTTGATAAACCTTACCGGTTGAAACTATTTTAGTTTTTGCAGTTCCCATCCGTGCACATTTTTATTGTAATTTTTGTTTAACTCAAAATATATCAGTTATTTTGTGTGGGCGCGCGTGTGTGTGTGAGGGTGTGTGCGTGTGAGTGTTTGATTTAGTTACGGTTTTCTCAATGATCCCATCTGTTGGTTTTTCAATTTGGCCAAACAAATTCAGAAATGGCCAAACAATTGGAGAAAAGAATTTTCTGGCCAGCGTGACCTAGCATTGTAGCACTATGAAATTTAGATTCCTGATTAGCAAGCCTGAAAATGTTGTGCCTGTCATTTGCAGAATGAGGTCCCCAGAGGGTGAATTTAGTGACGCTATCCCACACAGTGGGCTAGCATCACCAAATTCACACTCTGGGGACCTCATTCTGCTTAGGCTTCAACTGCTATAGGAGAACTGCGATCAGATTGGAGCTCCCTAGTTGAAGTTGTGATGTTCACCCATTACTCACCTCAATTATGCATTTTATCTTCCGAAAATTAGGGGATATAGAAACTTCCCAGAATGGAAAAAGTAACTAAAACAATATTAATTTGAGACTATAGAAACTTCCCAGGAGATGAGACCTGAGCAGATGGTGAATTTGGTGATGCTAGCCCGCTGTGTGGGATAGCGTCACTAAATTCACCCTCTGGGATCTGCATTCTGCAAATGACAGACACTTATTTGCAGGCTTTCTGATCAGATGATTCAGTTTTAATGATGATGGGCCTATGAAAGTTGATGATATAACAATAGGTTAATCAGATGATGGGCCTATGAAAGTTGATGATATAACAATAGGTTAATCAGATGATGGGCCTATGAAAGTTGATGATATAACAATAGGTTAATCAGATGATGGGCCTATGGAAGTTGATGATATAACAATAGGTTAATCAGATGATGGGCCTATGAAAGTTGATGATATAACAATAGGTTAATCAGGTGAGGCCTACTCAAGTGGAAACGGACGGGAAAGCTTGTCAAGACAATAGAATTGTGACAAATCATTATACCATCTGCGCATAGTGTAGAGTCATTAACTTACTTCCGGTAACAGCTGTGATGCTTCGATAGCTAAATGATAGACAACATATTAGTGTAACCAAGTCCTGAATGCAGTTATAAGAGTATTCTGAGTAAATTTCAAAGCCACATATTTAATAGTGAGTTTTATTACTTGTCGTATGATTTCTATATCTAAACCCTAGGATTCTGAGTCACTTGTGAGGTATATTGTGAGGAAATCCTGGTTACTTTAATCAATGTTTTGAAGTTACTGGATACCCCAAAGTGGAGTTTCGAAGCCCTGAGTAGATAAACCATTGAAAACATGAGAACTTGTCTAATTAAGCCACGTAAGAGCAGTATAAATAGTACAAGTAAAATAAGTGCACTGACTACAAAATCAAATAAAAAAAATCTGGTGATCACAGGGCTTGAACAGAAAATGCTTCAATGTCATAATGTTACATGCTGGTTATGTTAATCATTGGCCCAGACACAGTCATTTTAGTCTATAATATAACAATATGTTTTTTTGTTGCCAACAAGGCATCGACCCCAAGAAAGAAACCCCTGATTAATTTAAATTTCATTGAAAACAGAGAAATATGCCATTTTATTGTTCAATCAAAGAAAGGGAACTTTCAACTTAGTTTTCTCCATCCAATCAGTCACTATGAAGAACTCAATGGTTATTATGGTAAGCAGTCCTCGATATTGGCGATGGCAATAAGCAATGCCATGGGAAATGCCATGGCAACATGTGAAATCTAACATGCCACAGTATTAAATTTGCCGTGGGACATCTTTTTCTATTTCGAAGGCTGGGTAGGTGTACAAGTATACCTATCTCTGATATCATAGTGAGTGATTCTGTACATTTTAAGTTTTAAAAAAACTTACTCACTTGAAATTTTTTTGAAGACTTCCATCCTAATATGAAGTTATTGCCATTAATTAGATAATAAATACATGCACCAAATATATTGAACGGATAGAGAGTTTGGCAAAATTTCTGTAAAAAGTAACCTGAAGAAAATCAATGTTATTATTTACCTATATTGGTGGCATATGCACCACCATTCTGTGACTGCCCTGTCTGCCCATAATGCGAGGTCATTTGGCCAGGACGACTAGTGTTACTAGTGTTGAATCCCTGTGGCCGTGGTGTAAAGCCCCGCCCTCTCTTGTTATTATACCAGTTGTTCTGTCCCCCAGCTTGACCTGGCAGACCACCAGGCTTTATAAATCTGATGCCAAAATTCTTGGAAGCCGGTACAGGTGGATCCGGGTTTGGTGGCGGTGGATCAGGTACCGCTGAAAGAATTGAAAATATTGGCTGTAGGACGTGCCGTAAGATTTAGTCATGCAAAGAGTAAAATTCAAGATGGCTACTATCTGATAGAAAATCATTCAAATTGATAAATGCACAGACAACGGATGGCAACCCATAGCAATAGCTCAAAGATACTTGGGTCAAGACCATATAAACTGAGAGTGCCTAACACAGATACAGAGTCAGGATGGAATAATATTACAGGTACTTTTTTGAAGAGTCTGTTTAAAATTTATATCTATGTGACTATGTTTTGGAAATTAGAATCGTCTATTTTGGAGTTAAGAATTATGACTATATGCTTCCCTTTTATTATTGGAGTTACTCTTTTATTACGTGTCCTTATGGCCAGTTTGAATTGGTAATATTGATGAAAAGATCGAATAATGGGCAGGTCAACACATTGGAAGGACAAATTGAGATTGTACACGCATGAATTTCAATCTGTAAGAAAATATTTAAGATTCTAAGTTGAAAAGGGGCATAACTCCATGATTAATTGTCAGACAGGATGCAAATATTGACTGGGACTTTCTCATATGAAGACATTACCAAATTTCATGAAATTCTGTCAAAAATAATTAAATATAAAATAATTAGCAAATTTATGTCTGTGCACTGAATACTTTGAAAACTTGTTTTGAAAGTTCTATGTTAACCAGAGCTTCCTGAAATTTTGCGATAATTCTGTGCCAATGCATTATATATACATATATAAGAGAATACATTGGCCTAACAATATTTACCTTGACCTTGTAAGTCAGTGCATTCTCTTATATACAGTCTGGGAGACTTGCATATATAAAAGAATTCACTGGCACAGGATCTTTAATGCTGCACAGCCCCCATCTTCAAAAGGGTTAAATCAACTTCTGAATATGTGCAGTGGAAAATTGAATTGAAATATTTATCTGAAATTAAAAATATATTGACGTGCCCAAATTAGCTATGAATTTGTTGGACTGAGGTCAATGATTGATGAGATGTTGCTAATTAGGCTAAACTAGGCTATTACCTTCTTTGATGCCAAGTCTTTGACAGTTAGTCTTGTGCATTTTACCAATCTTATGTTGATATAGCTGCATCTCTGAGTTCAAGCCTGTTTTACAAACATCACACATATACATGATGATTGGCTATCTGAAAGAGTGTCAAAGCCTTAGTGCAAATTAATTTACTAAATAATTAGCATTAATTCAAGATTTCAGGATGCTGATCCATCTCTCTATATTTGTAGTCACATGACATCATTGATTGTTTACCAAAGAACTTCCTCAAGGCAATACACATTTGTTTGAAAAGTGATTCAGGCTTTTTATAATCAACTGCTGTAAGCACAAGTTGTCGATCATTGTGCTCTAGACAAGATCCATCAAGCAACTTGAATGTAAGAACTGATTGTGGTAGAATCATTTCATGTTTCGTAGTATTTTTGTACCTCTTGTCAAACTCACTAATGTAATGCTCCATGTGCATGACCATGAACAGGTTCTTATTGATTTGAACACAGAGAACAGGCCAGGAAGAAAACATAACTGGATGTTTCGTACTCACAGGCAGGGTTGCCAATAGGTACTGGTACTGGTACCGGAACCGGCGGTAATCAGGAATTAAATCAGTACCGGTTCTGATGTCGAGTACCGACAGTTCTCGGTACTGATTGTTGAATTCTATTAATATACTTCTTAACATAACTGTGATATCGTCAGCACATTCAAACATCAAAGGCACAGTATGCCGCACTATGACAACTTGTCACAAAATTGACAGAATGCATGCATTGTTTGGGCGCTTGTGATAACTGTATTTCTTTGATGCGGCCGGAATTTGTGATATAAAGTTAATGTCACAGACACAGAGTGTATTTGACTATTTTCTCTCAAAATCTATTCCAAATTTTCGAACTAGCCAACTACAACTAGGCTTACTCCAGGAAACGACTTTGGTTTCATTGGGTGACATCATTTATGAAATTACAACATGCGAGTAATATGGCCGATTAGTGAGTTCTCTAATTAATTACCACACAAATAATATGGTGTACCGTGTATCCATACAAGCCTACAATGTTAGCCAGCCCAGTAGTCAAACATACATTTCTACATTCATTCCACTATGTATTCCGTCTTTTAAAAAATCCTCCCTTTGCGACTGGCCGAAAACCGCCGCAGACAACAACTTAATCGTAAATGTGGTTGCGATTTTTAGTTTCGTTGTTTGACTAAACCTCGAAATTAACGATTAATTGATGACGGAACCCCACGAAACCAAAGTTATTTGCAGCATAAAAATCCACTCAATGAGTACCGATACCGACCCGGTTTGCAGTAACATCAGTACGGAACTGGTACCGAAAGTTGTGGTACCTTTGGTACTTTGGCAACCCTGCTCACAGGATGATTCGTACCAGTTTGGATGGTTGGTACCAAGGCAAGGAAGATGATTGGTAGCAAAGAATTTATTAGCGTTTTATGAATATCTATATATATTTTAAGGTTTTATACCAGTAATTTGATTTACTGTAGATAATAAGGCCTAATACGAACTGTTACCAGTATCAATATGGTTGCTTATGCAGTAGATTTATGTGAATAACAAGGCTTAGATAATCATGACTATAATGAAAATAATACATAGAATGAATGATTTAATACACCAGTCCTCAAAATTGGACATGACAATAAGCAATGCCGTGGCATCATGTGGGATTTAACATGCCACAGAAGTTAATTTGTATATATTAATGTCCCTTTCTACATCCTGATACCCCAGTTAATCAACGAGAGTCATGTGATTGACACCGACATAAATGTCAGGCTTGTTGGGGAGAAGAATCTAAAGCGGAATCAGTGTCTCTGACACCAGGAAAACTAGCCACAACTATTTGGGCAGAGTATGAAGATGCATTGAAGGGCCTTTCCACTAGCCAGCTGCTGAAGGCCGCACCAAGAGTTTCCTCTTCGAAATTGTCTATATGTTGAATGTGCTCAGAATTGAGGTGCTCTCAAATCTACTGATTTCTCTGGATTGTTCTTATCGCTGTGTGTATCTATAACATCCATAACTGTCTTAGACTGATAGATCATTTGTTAAACCTTGTGCTCCTAAATATATTTTTTCTCTAGTTATTACTTCATTTGTTATTTGTGTCATCAGTATGTTTCAACTCAAGATATATTCCAATACATCGAGATAAAACTCATCGCAAGTTCTTCTTGTAAACCCCTATATAATTTTGGTACCAATCGTCCACATCAAACTGCTACCACAAAATGTCCAGGGACCAATCATTCCATGGGTACGAAACGTCAAGGTAGCAATCGTCTAGAATCCGTTCACTCCCCAAATTTTGGGAGCGAGAATCCAGACACAAAAAAAATTAGGAAAAACATATTCTTGCCATCTTGGTCTGTTTTCGGTGATCGAGTCCTGATACTGATACCAGGGTCAAGTCTTTGGTGTATATGTGAAATTTAGAGATTGACAATAGTCGAAGAATACGGATCCGAATGTATAGCCAAGGCCCAAAGGTATTGTAATGTCATAACCAGGGATGACATTAGGCTGGGCACAATGTCCGATCGGGAGCGGACGCTAAGTGGCTGTCCCATGTGCCACAATGTGCGCATGTTAGATCCCTACTGTGGCGAAGTCCCAGATTCAGCAAAAAAAATCCTTGACAAATTGGGTGGTGAACAACTTGATCCCAGTGTGCCTATGATGAGTGACAACTCTACAGATACAGTGTGACTGTGAATATCCGAGCACTGGACTGCACAGGTCAGGCACACATCCAAAATGAGCTATTTTCCTTGTTTCAAAAAAATCAATCTATAAACCGACCGACCGCACTGTTAACCAAACTGTGTATGTGTGGTTCCATTATATCTGATTCACCTCGCGAGATAATTGATATCTTTGATATATTAATTTTTTTTTATTTATATATTTTTTGCAAAGCCACATCGTCACTCTTCAAACGGAAAGTCAAATTACGACCGGACGCTATACTGGAAGATCACGAGTTATCGTTCTTCTTCGCTGACCGGAAGGACGTGTTTGTGTTGATATGGAGTACATGTATTTATAACATGGATGTTCTCCGAGGTTGATTCGAACCGAAATTCAAACGTGGGAACAAGTGCCTGTTTCAGGTTTATTAAAGTAGTAGACTGTCGACTGTTATCTGTTTTATATGTTTCCCCTCAATATATCAGTTTTATCACCAATTTGTTGGTTGCTCTGGGTCATTGTATGGTGTTTGATGGTGGTTAGGCATGGCCCACGCGAGACCATAAAGAAATAAAATGAAAAAATAAAATAAAATGAAAAGCCTACCGCCCGCCCCTATTATTTTTGGGCTCGTTACGGGAAACACACATTCAATTTGTTTTGGCCTTAACATCGGTGATCACACAAAACGTCTAACGCCTGTGACCAAGAGATCTAGACCTCTCGAGCAGAGAAGTCATCGGTCTTCTATATTTACTCACCGACCAAGTGCTACACTACTCCCCCGTTCTTTTTGAGATACACCGAATCTCACCCAAGTCCTTCCCCAGAGCGGTCGCATCATGACACAGACTCCGAAGGGCGGACGAGCCCCCAGCATAAGTTGTAACAGAACAAGAGAGAAAAGTGCGGGAGTCGCACCGTAAGTTGGCAGCACCCGGAATCGCAAGTCGATCACCCATCCAAGGACTAACTGAGCTCGACGTTGCTTAACTTCTGTGATCACACAAAGCGTCTAACGCCTGTGACCGCTACAAGTCGTTTATTGTTTCTTTGTAAATTGTAGACTTGGTAGTGACTAGTGGTACCCAACTAATGGAAGTCAATTGCTATCTTAATTTTTCATGCTTGTGTCCAAAATAAATCGAATAAAAAATGTAGCTCAATCGGGCTATGATGTGACAGTCTCTGATGATCATGATGCACCCCCCCCCCCCCCCCCCTCCCCCTTTTCATTTCAATTAAGGACTTTGCTAACCCAATTTTCCCCAAATTTAATGGAGTCCAAAACAAAGGTTTATGTTCACTTTTATTAGTAACAACAGTAACCAAACCCATGAATGCAACATTTTAAGAGTATAATTCATGGTAGATTAATTATGTTAGAAATTCAAAATGTGGAATTTATAGAAGTTTTTAAAATAAATTTTTTCGAACCCAAAATCAACAAGCACAAAGTCAATATCAAAGAAAAAAATATGGCAATATGTACTGAACACTGTGAAGAATGATGAACAATAAAGATATACTCACATTTCTTTAGTTTCATTAAGATTTTTGGCTTGGAAGCAGTTGTTTACAGATGGTAGCTTTCATTGCTCAGAAAAGCTATTTGGGAACTGAATTTGATGGGTTAAGTTAATGTTCACTCAAGCCAGCTAAGATTGTGACCAGCAGGACAGTCCAGGTGCTTGAGCCATGACAAGATTACATCCTGATTCAGGATGATTGGCGACCTAGTTTCTGGGTTATGGGGTACCCAGAGATTAGGGATTAATCATTACACAGTTCTTTTGTCAAGAGATTCACAACACACCACTGTCCACACAGTTATTAACACTTAACTGTCACCTCACTTCAAGGGATGTCAGGCAAGTTACTCAAATATTTGTAAACAATTGGTTCTTAGTAATTTTATCAAAGAATGCTTGATAAATATGAATAATATTTTATTGTTCATCATTCTTCAGAGTGTTCAGTACACATTGCCATATTTTTTTCTTTGATATGGACTTTCCCTTACCGAGCATGAAGGCTTAATAAGCCTTTAACAAGGATTCGCCAAGGATTCGAGTGCTTATGTCAATCACAATAAGCATTCGCTTAGGACTCGAGTGCTTATATCGATCACAGTAAGCACTCGCTTAGGACTCGAGTGCTTATATCGATCACAGTAAGCACTCGCTTAGGACTCGAATGCATCGCTTAGGACTCGAGTGATTAAGATGCAGTGCAGGTATAAGCACTCGATAAGGAATCGAATCCTTAGGTCTCCCACATAAGCACTCTGGAAAATGAGGGCTTGTGGCGAAGGCTAACATTTTCTGTTAACTAATAAAATTTAGACTTCAGCCAGACATATGACTCTAAAATCAGCATTCAAATTAAGGCTTCAATATATTGTTGGCCTCTTAGCCCTCGATGCTCGACTTAGAATATTTCAATACAAAACTGTTCTGAATCTGAAGCTGCAAACATGGAGAAATATATGGACAAATTAATAATTATATGGCAAATTTGTAGTTTTAACAATTTGTTTGGCAATATACATTTGAAAATATTCAGAATTTGTCAAGTTTCACATGGTATAAATATTGTGGTTTAATCCGAATTTTAATAAATTAAAATTAATTAAATAATTAATACAATTAATAATTTTTCAACTTGTAGGACCCCATATGGAAATGTCATATAGGAACCTATAGGAAATTCATATTGGAAATGACGATTCACATTAGGAAAATTATAGGACCGTATTTCCTATAGGAAAATTGCCATGGATAAGAACATTTTGAGACAACCTAAAGCAATAAATAATTTTATAGGAGATTTTGCAATTTTCTCAAGATCTCTATATTTTTCTCAAGATGTGTTGGCCCACTGATAATTCAGAACAGCTAGTCTATATCATCCAAGGTACCAATGGAGACCCTCTAGCCACATCCCTGTATAAGTCTGATTCATCTCATTGCCAGTAATAAATCACTTTAACATTGTAATCAATCCTACTATTTAATTGGGACAACTGCTTCACTCTGTGTCTATGAGTACCTGTTATGTAATCACCCTGACTTTCCCTCAATGCAAATTGAGACCAGATGGAATTTTCTCAAATTTCACAAACTTTGGATGGCTCACAATGGGAAGTCATGGTTTATATTGGTTTTCTTTATGTCACATGCAGGATTATTTACTTATAGTTTAAATTCAGGTGAGAAAATACTTTGCATTTATTTTATCAAATTATAACATATATATGAGGATGATGTATTTATACTTTATTCGTAATTTAAGTATTATAAATCACTGGCAATTTAATTTATAGTTAATAACATTTTAAATTGACAGGTCTCCAAAAAATATGAAATTTTGCTGAGGTTGCCTGACAGATACAGGTCAATTAATTGTCAGCATTACAATTTGCATGGAGTTACAAACATAATGTTGGGGTCAGCAAAGAAAATAATTATACCATCTATTTAACTGTTATTTTAAAAATTCAGCATTAAATAGATGCATGGTATCATAATTTTTCTTTAAAATAACTGCTCAATTTTGTGCATTGATTTTTAAACTGACAATCTCCATCTGTTGACAATTAACTGCATGAATTGATATTTGGGTAAATACTAAAAAGGTTGTGTGGACTTCTGGTGTTTTATGAATTTTCAGTGTACATAATCTATTTATTATTCATAATTAATTAATTATTAGTATATGCATAGTAACATCAATTTCAGAGGAAGATAATGTTGGCATATTGAACAAGTACATTTACACATCTTGTTTGAACCTATGGTAATTTAAATGCAGGGGAGCCAATGGGTTCCAAAACTAGTAATATAGAGCGTTCTTAATCACGTGATTGGATACGGGACGCGCCGCCATGTTGGATGTATATCCTATAGGAGCAATATTGATATAGGAACCTATATGAGACCATATCGCTGCATGGTCCAATGATTTCCTATTTAACAAGAAAATGACAGCAAAGGGCATTAATGCAAAAAGTAAGTTATTAGCATTGTAAAACTAGCATTATATTATAAATTGGATATCTTATTTTCTTATTATTTGAACCATTTCCTTCCAGTTAATGCACACATTTAGAATATCTAATCAGCTATCTAATCTCAATTTTGGATATGCCTGCATTTTGATATCATAAACTGAGTATCACTCAAAGGTTGGTTTATCAGATGTTAAATCCACAAAAAACATCACCAATATCATTTTTTGGGCATTTTAATAGTTCAATGCTAGCTAAAAATATTAATATTCAGTCCAATACAATTTTGATATATTTACAAACAACTGTATCATTCACATAACTCATTTTCTGAAACAAATAATATCATTTCAGTTATTTCTGATGTAAACATAATTTAAAATTTGTTTACTATTTCTCATTTCAGAATTTGAAAACGACTCCCAGAAAAGAAGACTGAGACTACATGCATCGCCAGTGGAATTGACATATATCCTAAACAATTTATTAGCTTAAGGGGCGACCTACACGGAGCCTGAGAGTACAGAAATCAAATTGCATTAAACATGGACATGATAGTGACAGCTAACATAAATTCTTGATATACATATATACTCAAAATTGTTCATTTCACAAATATAAAATTGTTATCACTTCATAATTGTTTTGTTATTTCTAGCATCTCCAGAATGGATATCCAATATTGATGACACCACCCATATTCCCATGCATCCTGCATAGAGTTATCCCTCATTTCCATGCAGTATAGGTAACTCTATGAAAACAGGCCATCATTTCACCATAATCTTTAGCATTCGGGGACCAATTTAAGGATTCGAGACATGGTTCGTAAGGCTTCATTTAAGCCTTCATCATTTGCATATAAGGCTTCGAAGCCTTAAATATAAGCCTTCGAAGCCTTATATGCAAATTATGAAGTCTTATTTAGCCTTCGAGTGCTCACGGGAACCAACAAGCCTTCTATAGAGCCGACTTATTTAAATGAGCTAAACCCTCGAAGGCTTAATAAGCCTTCGAGTGCTTATGGGAGTACTTAGCTCGACATTTAAATAAGTCGGCCCTATTGAGGGCTAAATTCTGTTTCGAGTACTTATTTTGCCTGTAACTGGCCCATTGCATTGATTGAGATAAGGATTCATTTAAGTCTTCATTTGTAAGCATTCGAATCCTTCCTGAATGCTTACGAGGGCTTGTGATTTCGGTAAGGGTTGTGTTTGTTGATTTTGGGTTCGAAAAAATTGATTTTAAAAACCTCTATAAATTTCACATTTAGTATTTCTAACATATTCCAACATGAATTATACTCTTAAGATGTTGCATTCATGGGTTTGGTTACTGTGATTACTAATAAAAGTGAACATAAACCTTTATTTTGACTCCATCAAATTTGGGGAAAATTGGGTTAGCAAAGTCCTTAAATCAATCGAATCATCGTCATGGGATTCATGCGCTGGGCCCCAACCACAATACTGTCAATACGACAATAGTCGACATCGAGTCAGGCAAAAACAAAATTAAGCATAAACAAGAGCTGACTGTAGGCATATACATTATATTATGTCATAATAACATATACATAATTACTTATTTTCGATTGTGTTTGTCTTGTAGCAAAAAAATTATCCGCCGCACGCACCGGTTCGTTACTTCCTGTATGTATACGTCTATCTTCTCTTTCTCGTTGGTTTAATTCCGAACAACCGCTTTTATATTTATAGTTTTCGATTTTCTGACAAAACTTGCTTTAATTTTAAATTGTTATGACAAGTGACCAAATTGCAGTATATATTTGCATACACAAATCGCGATGACATAAATGCACCAATATACTATTATATTGCAATTCACAAACGAGCACTTACGATCAGATCTGTTTGCTGATCTGCCTTTTAAAAGTACGAGTTATCGCCCTTTGACAAAGTGAGATTTCTTTTTCGTGCGTGAATTTATCTGCATTTCCGTAAGAATTATAAAATGTTTTCTTGTAAACTGCACGGTCAGAACTCTTTTAGAATGTTCACTGTAAAGTCTAAGAATAGTTCTAGTAAATGGCGAATTAATTGAAGAAGAACAACGCCTTAGTTCAAACTTATTCTGCTTGAACTTGAACTGTGGAGTAATCACCCCAAAAAAAAAAAAAAAATGGACATGGACGATATTGGGCTGATTGGCATTATTTAGGCAAGCACGGGGAAGTTTACAAAAATTTAATAAATTTGTCTTAGCCAGTGTCTATCTGATGCTAAAGAGGTTGTGAATATTTTGGGGAACAATCTGAGCTGTACAGGAGGTGAAATTACAATTACAAGAACGGGACGACTCGGGTCGAAGTCTGCTCCCCAGGGCAGAGCCGCCAGAGTTGGGAGTAGCCCACGGGTCAGACCAAAGACACATTTCCCCCAGCAATATGGGCCTGGTCTGCAGGTTAAAATTTTAAAGCCAATGGACCTTTCCACAGCTGTCGATCAACTAATTATCAGCAGATATTTTCAACCAATCAGTGAGTGAGCCGGCAAATCACTGCATTGAATATTCTGCAGCCATCTTTCTTCACCCTAATTTTGATATCCATGTGTTAAATTGACTATATTCAAATAACTTTTTTGTTGTCAAATCATAATATACTGAGATTTATATTTGCACCATGATTTTATAAATTTATCCGTGATTGTAACAATATTTTTCATTTAGCATGACACTTGTCATAATTTTCAAATTTAATGGCAAAACAAATGTGTGTTCTCTGGTTTAGATATATTAAAGAGTTCATGGATCTGTCTGTCTGTTTGCAATTTTTCTTCCAGAGACCTTGACCGATTTCAACCAAATTTGATGTGATGCCTTGAGGAAGCTCGGCAGATGTTATAACGGCCTTATTTTTTTAATTAAAATTTTTAAACAAATTAATTTTGTTTACATTTGTTTTTTCAAAATTCCTAATTTTTTAGCAAAAAGTTTCAATCTAAAAAGAAAATTTAAAAATTATTTTTTTTTTAAATTTAAAGTTTCAATCTAAAAAGAAAATTAAAAACTTAAAACAAAATTAAAAAAATTAATTACAATTTTTTTTTTTTTTCAACAGCAGATCAAATCAAAATTTGCACGAATCATATACATGAGTTTGTTTTAGCTAGTTAACATAAGGGTAAGTGCTGATGTGTTCATTTCGGAAGTCGATCTCCGGTGACAGACAATATTTATATGGATACAGTCTTTTTAGCTCACCTGAGACGAAGTCTCCGGTGGAGCTATAGTCATCACTCCTCGTCTGTCCGTCTGTCCGTCAACTTTTTTTTAAAACATCTTCTCCTCTGAAACCATCATACCAAATTGGTTCATATTTGGTGTGGATGTTCCCTAGGTGACTCTCATTCAGATTTGTTCAAATGAGGTCACTGGGTCAAATAGTTGCGAAACCAGGGCCATAATTCTATTCCTCCACAGTAATTCTTACAACAACTTCTTGTCCATAACCATTGTGCCGATTTAGCTACTAGTAATATTTGGTATGGAGGGTCCTTGGGTGACTGGTGTTCAGATTTGTTCAAATGAGGTCACCCGGTCAATTAGTTGAGAAACCAGGGCCATAACTCATAGTAATTCTTACAATGACTTCTTCTACAAAAATATTGGGCCGAATTAGCTTATATTTGGTACTGAGGGACCTTGGGTGACTCACCGTGACTGGGAATCAGATTTGTTCAAATTGGGTCACTGGGTCAATTAGGGGCAGAGCCAGGGACATAACTCTTAAAAACCAAAAAATTACATTTTTGCATTTTGATCATATTTGGGGTGGATGTTCCCTAGGTGACTGTCATTAATATTTGTTCAAATGAGGTCACTGTGTCAAACAGTTGCGAAACCAGGGCCATAACTATATTCCTCCTTGGTAATTCTTATAACGACTTCTTGTCAATAACCATTAAGCCGATTTAGTTTTATATTTGGTATGTGGGGTCATTGAATGTCTGGGGTTCAGATTTGTTCAAATGGGGTCACTGGGTCAAATAGTGGTGGAGCCAGGGCCATAATTCCCCAAAAAATAATAAAAAATTCAGGAACTCCTTGATCAATTTAACATACAAACAAAAAATATCACCCCCACATGACCCAGAACCCCACCCCCAACCAACAGCATTCCACCCTATCTCATATCCTAACTCACAGGTAAATAAAGTATATTTATTTAAATTCCCATTACAAGGCAACTCTCCTATGAACTGATAGACATGGCAAGGCAGATAGAGAGATAAAGAGAGCTTCTGCAGCCTTAGACAGAGTCCCCAGGGAGTGTATTCATGTCATCCATAATTTAAATGAGATTAATGGTGTTATCAATGAAGCACCCTTGTTGTTTATATTATCACTCAGTGGTCATTAAAATCAGATTAATTTCATTTTCTCAAAGAGTGCCTGGCATTTGTAGAATGAGGTTCCCAGAGGGTGAATTTAGTGACGCTATCCTACACAGCAGGCTAGCATAACCAAATACACCCTCTGAGAACCTTATTCCGCTTAGGCCTCATCTTCTGGGAAGTATCTAGAGTCTCAAGATCTCATTCTGCTTAGGCCTCATCTTCTGGGAAGTATCTATAGTATCAAATTTACATTGTTGTTAGTTAAATTTCCCTTCTAGGAAGTTTCTGTATCCCTTAATTTGCAGAAGATAAAATTCATGATTGAGGTGCCCAATGGGTGAACATCACCAATTTCAACTGGGGAACTTCAATCTTATTCTAGGTCTTCCATAGCAGTTGAGGGCCTTATCAGAATGAGGTCCCCATCAGAATGAGGTCCCCAGAGGGTGAATTTAGTGATACTAGCTCGCTGTGCAGGATAGCCTCACTAAATTCACCCTCTGGGTACCTCATTCTGCAAATAACAGACAGACTATTTCAAAGCTTGATTCAAGGCTAGCATCACCAAATTCACCATTTGGGGACCTCATTCTGCTTAGGCCTCATCTTCTGGGAAGTATCTATAGTATCAAATTTACATTGTTGTTAGTTAAATTTCCCTTCTAGGAAGTTTCTATATCCCCTAATTTGCAGAAGATAAAATTCATAATTGAGGGGCCCAATGGGTGAACATCACCAACTTCAACTGGGGAAATTCAATTTTATTCTAGGTCTTCCATAGCAGTTGAGGACTTTATCAGAATGAGGTCCCCAGAGGGTGAATTTAGCGTCACTAAATTCACCCTCTGGGGACCTCACTCTGCAAATGACAGACACACTATCACACTATTTCAAGGCTTGTTGTATAATACATTCTGTTGCTTGAGGCCAGGCATACACAATGTAGGAACAGACACGCTTTTTGTGATGCTATCCGGCACAGCAGGCTAGCATCACCAAATTCACCCTCCGACGACCTCATTCTGCTTAGGCCTCATCTTCTGGGAAGTATCTATAGTATCAAATTTACATTGTTGTTAGTTAAATTTCCCTTCTAGGAAGTTTCTATATCCCCTAATTTGCAGAAGATAAAATTCATAAATGAGCTGCCCAATGGGTGAATATCACCAACTTCAACTGGGGAACTTAATTTTTATCAGATTTGGGAAAATGGGATCACAAAGTCAAATAAGGGCAGAGCAAGAGACTTAACTATTTCACTACATAGTAATTCTTAAAATATGTTTGCAAGAACTAGTTGGCTTATATAGAATGGAATGTTCTTCCTTGACTGCAATTCAGATTTTTTTAATGGGGTCACCTGGTCAAATAGGGGCCAAGCGAAGGACAGTTTCCCTCTTAATATGCTTCCTTCACAAGGACCCTCAGGTCTATTTGACTGATATTTATGATATGTATGAAGGGTTCTTTGGTGTCTGGGATTCAAATTTATTCAGATGGGGTCACCAGGTTAAAAGGGTGGGACCAGGGACATAACTATATGTCTCTATAGTAATTCTTAAAATGTCTTCTCAAGGGGTTTTGGACTATTTAGCTTACATATAGTATGGAGGAATCAGGAAGATCCTTTAGTGACTGAGATACAGATTTGTTAAAATGAGGTCAACCTGTCAAGAAATGGCAGTCTATGGGGAGTTAACACTTTTGTGTCCAATAAAATCATAGAAATACCAAATTCATTAAAACATCTACCTTGGAACCACCTGACTGATTGGTCTGACATACATGTATTGTGTTTTGGGTCCATGGATAATTGGGCTTCAAACATGTTTAAATGGTTTTAGAAAAAGGCGCTTGTGAGATTGGAAATTTCCAACAATTGAGAAAGTTTGAGGTGTCGGTTGTGAAATTCCAACCTAAGACTTGGGAGTCTGGATCCCGATCGGGAGGGGACTTGTTGAGCTGGAGGAGGGGGGTGATCAGTAGTGTACAGTTGGCAATTTCAAGGTGGTTTTTTACCAAGCTACATACTTGAAGTCTCTCTAGCCACATATCCTGTTTAAATCTACTTCTTTTAAAGTGATTATGAAAAGTGCTCACTGTTTTGGTCTCCAGAGTCCCAGTCTTATCAGTCTTTGCAGTCTGGTGAGCGACCCAACAGTCATTGACTGTCTTGTTTTTACCAGTGGGCGGTACTACCGCTGTGGGTATGGCCTCTGTGGAAAGCTTCATTAGAGTGATTGTCATATCAGTAGGCATTTATGATTTAAATTCTCTGTAATTAGATTTAGAGTGGGTAAACTGTGTGTCTAAATTGCGAAATTGTACTTTGTACCCAAAATACGAGCAACTAAAAGTCGTGATTTTTGCTGAAAATGGGGTATCCAGACATTTTCTCACCGGACATTTCCCCACCTTCACGGGCAGACATTTACCCACCCGGATATTTACCCACCAGAAATTTACCCATCCTATTCATAAGATCAGCAATAATGTGAGAAGTTTGTTTGGAACCCACACCCTTCAATGCGAATGTATTGACAGGTCAGTGAAGACAGGCAACTGAATTAGCTTAGAGCGATAACAGCGCAGTTGAAACAATGTTTTGACAATCATCAAAATAGGAATTATTACTGAGGCCATTATCGTGGATAGCATATAATTGTTACTTGTTAATTTATTCCTAATATGCTACAGATAGAGAGAGTATGTGCCAAAAATAAAAAAACAACTAGATTTTTGTAAGTTTTTTCTTAGACTTTTAAGCATGTACATGCATTGGTATTTTATCCCTCATTAAAAATTCCAAGGCGTATTATTAATGTCAAGTTCATATGGTTTTCCTGTCAGAAATGTTACCAACTGCACATAACCCAGGTGGGTAAATGTCCAGGTGGGGAAATGTCCATTTTGTCTAAATTAGAGCAGGTGGCAAAATGTCAGGTATTCGGAAAATGATACTAAATAGAGCTTGGTTAAAGGTTTTCGGTACAAGCTAAAGAGAAGATTTTCATTTGACATGTGTACCTGTCCGTGTTTTACACTGTCGCAATCTATTTTAAGCGATCAGGGTTTTCCCGTTTTGAGATGTTTTTAATATCATATTATCTTAAACTCATAACGTTGCAAAAAATAAGTTAGATATTCGATGATAAATCATGAGTACAGCAGGTAGACCATAAACAACAGGCAAATCACATAATAAATTCTCAACTATTACACTTTGAAACCCAAAAGATGCGATTAATCTGTCAAATTGCCAAAAGAATGTGTAAAATGTTTGTTGTTTTTTCGTACTGAAAACTGAATCTGGTATTTTCGATACGGGTGTTGCTGAACCAACTAATAAAAGTGAACCCCTTGCACCCTGTGGGTCATATTTTTATCAGAAAATCCTGATTTAACATAAATTAACAACAACAGGAGTCATTATATTGACAATTTATGTTATCTCTTTAGTTCGCTCGAAAACCAAGTCATACAGTCTTTGACTACCCATTAACCCACCCAAGTCCATTGTAGCACTGTTCCTGCAAGTCCAACCATCCACTCCACTAACTGAGCAAATAACAAAAACAGTACTGGCATTTTGTAGGGTATACCATCTGGAATCACAGAACTAAATGGTTTCCCATAGGCGACAGTGTTAACGTTTCGGCTAAATTCGCTGAATTGAAGCCTGCAGGCCATACCAGTGATGTTTACCCAGCTAGATTGACACCAGTTGATCACGAAAATGCAAGAAAAATCATAGGTCATGTGTTTACTTTTTAAAATAAATCCCCAAGTGTACGACAGGGCTATCTCACAGCCAAATTTGATCTGGAGAAACCCAGATCTACAACAGCTAGTTAAATACATTTCCCGCTCACAAAAATCCGTTCCCCCATTCATTCACCAGTTTAAATTATTTAGATATTATGTACAAATCAAATAAACGCGATGTCATCCTTTAATAACGTGTCGCATGTATCAGGTGAAGGTCATTCTTCAGTTACCTTCACCTTTAGGGTTCCACGGTGTACTCGCTCCCCGAATCTAGAACACATTTAGCTCCCTGATTCCATCTACTACATGTACACGCATAAAATTTTAGGAAGCTGCAGGTGAGAACGGGCTGGTTGTGCAATTATTGTGATACAAGTAGGCTACAATTGTTTTAGGAGGCTGTAGGTGGGATTGGGCTGGTAGTGAAATTATTGTGATAGTCTAGAATTGTTTTTGGCGGCTGCTGGTGGGATATTGTTTTACATGCCAGAGAATACAACTGATTTTTTGCTGGTGTACCCTATTATTAAAAAAAAACTTGCCAAAGTCATAGCAATTTTCCATCTGTTAAATAATTAGCATGTATAAGTGTGTCAATGCTCTTTATTTTACCATATCAGGAATATTCTAAGAATGAACACTCTTTATTGTTCCATTTTTTTTTTTAAGTTTAAATAAATTATTAAAGACACAAATATTAAAGAACCCCCTCACCCTTGCCCATTGGTGCTTCTACCATCCCTATTATCAAACGGGAATTTTTTTTCTTCAAATCAATGAGGGAGGGTTTTATTTGTATTTTTTATTTTTTTCTGCGCATAGTAAGCATGGACAAAGATACCTTCCTCTGTCTAGTAATAACCAGAAAGGTAGAGGGAACTGTTATGCATATAAACTCATTTAGTCTTATATAAAAATGACATTGTACTACCAGTGTATGACTGGGATTACCTAACAATATATAATGCCCCTGACATTAACTACTGTTATTGTTGTCTAAAAACTGATACCTCCCCATTCTAATATGTGATCCTGAATTTAGTTCTGTGCCTTTCAATTGTATAAAGTTACAATTAGTGTAAGTTGTTCACAATGACTAATTGTAAGAAGAGCATGAGGATCAGCTAATCATTATCTTAATTGTAGACATCTACTTCATGTTGTAAGCTTGCAAGTCACTTTTTAACACATTACATGTTAGAGCTCAATGCAAACTAATATTCAACACATATCTGCTATGGACATGTTGATTTATTTTATTTTTTTCAAATTTATTTTTTCTTAAGTTTTTTTGTTATAACATCAGGCATTGCAATAAAAAGGCCTAATGCGGCCCTTTTTATTCAATGCGGCGGGGCCTGAGAACCAAATTTTTTTTTTTTTGGCCTTACTACTAGAAAACAAACAAAACTAACACTAAATCATCAAATAAAGAAATGAATTGTCATTTTATGAAAGTACATATATATAGTTCCAGGGGGGGGGGGGGGGGGGTGTCACCCCTCCCATACCCTCCCCGAACTTAGGTCTGTGGCCTTCAGATATGACTTTGGCATATAAAACAGGCGTCCCCAAATAATTACTGGAAACTACACTGACCCTGTGCATATGCTAGAATATTATCTCTTACAGTGAAAATAATACCAGTCTGCTTCCTTGATGATAATTATCCACATGTCAAATCTGACAGTGTAGTATCAACAAGCACACACAGCTCTCTCCAGCCAGAGGGTTTTGTTTTGGTAATTAGTTTTGAAATTGAATGTCAAATGTATTCCCAGGAGCCATCAGTCAGTGGTGGGTCAGTCAAAATATGTGGTTTACACAATTTTAACACTTCCTTTCAGTGAATTCATTTCTACCCTATGAATGGTTCTGTAGTTTGTGTGGACCATCTTTTGTTGATTGAGAGTTTCTAGTAGAGACAGCTTTATAAGTTTAAGAATTATCCACTCACTCCAAAAACTTTAACCCCCTCCATAGGACAAACTATTTGAGTTGTTGAGTTCAAGTTTGGTACTGATATATAGGTTATAGTTTTAAGCTCACCTGAGGCAAAATCTCCTGTGGAGCTCCTCGTAAAATGCGGACTTTAAGTTCGGCCGATACGGAACGGATCGTACCGAAAAACCAGAATGTCTGCCGGATGACAGGATCAAAGAACCACATAAATCCCCCCGAACCTTATCGGCCCTGGGTGCATTATGTGATCACTCAGATCCAAGAGACACTACCCCCACCAGTGACAGCCCTGCCACTACTGCATTGATATGTTTATGCACTACAGAGAAAACACTCTCTTATCACATGGAATATTTAAACGACAACACATGAGTGGGGTATGATCTCAGCTTTAATGTAACATTATAAGCTTGTCCTGCAGATAGCCCATACGCATGGAAACCAATTAAGCAGAGCCTTAGCTCTGACGAGAAGCCGAAGCAGAGAACGCTGAAGAAATACTGCTGTACAGCGCAGGCATGAGCATGGCCCAACGAGCTAAGGTACGATTCAGAGTCAGCGCCCAAGAATTTCTATGAGGTGCCCTAAGCAATAAGCACACACGGCCAACAGGGAGAAGCCCAACGAGTGCGACGCAGGAATGGCAGTGGAGACCACTGGACAGCCCAACTCCCTATGGCTAAGCACCGTCCTGGAATATCCCACTCAGGCACTACAGTTTGAGAGCACTCTCAAATAAGCATAAGATGACTGCGCAGTCATAAACATACTAAGCTACTATTGATAAGCCACCCATCAAAGTTACCAGACAGGTTATAACGCTATGGCGACACTACCACTACCACTATCTGCAGGGCCTACATAGAGTGCGCAGCACTCCCCCAAACCAGGAGCTCCATGCCCAATTACATCAATGAAACAGTTAAACCACTGGGAAAACCATATAGTGTCAGATGCCAGGAAGGTCTCCAGGGCGCCCTGGAGACTATTCAGATAGATATCGTTGCCGATGGGGGAGAGATGGATCCCATCTGAACGAAACATGCCCTTATCAGAAGCGCAAATGTCTGGGTGCTTGATGCCACGACCCCCGTGATGTAATACGAAGCCCAACATGCGTTGGTTAAAGTCCCGGCGCTGGCGAGCACCAATACTCTGGCGATGGGCGTTGTGCCAATAGCGGCGCGGAAATACTTGTGACCAAATAAGGGTGCAGGAAGGCAATGTTTCTTGCACATAGGAAAGTTCCCGCTTTACATTGGCACGTAAGTCACGGTACCCACCGGCTGTGATGTCATTGAGCCAAGCTGTACAATGATGTGGGTAGGATGTCGAGACTGCGAACAAGCGGCGACTTCCCGGTCGAACGTGGCGTGGAAATCGCCCCAGTGCATCCCACGAGTGCCGATCCATCGAACAGAAGTGCCGCGGCTGGACAGCTGGAGATGTTGACCAACAGGACGCCGCACAGCACGCTGGTGAGCCCAGTAGACGTGGGACGAACCCAAGACCCAGATAATGGCTACTGAAACGAGACTAAGCAGATGTTGAGTGGATGTATCGACGACAAACATCAGACCGCCAACGACCCCGGTGTTGGATGGCATGGTAAGGGGTGCCCAGATCCGCCAGATAGGTAGCACCACCCGAACGAAATGAATCTGGCGTGATATATTGTCGAGAGCCGGATGTACGCAAAGCCTGACGGAGCACGGCCCAAAACTGGGCAACTGAGCGGGGTCTGAGCCTGGTGAGAAAGGAACATTCCCGACCGGGAGCCGCGAAAGGCAAGAAATGTGGTGGCTGCACGCAGCGGGCATATATGTGGATCAGACGGCATGCACGGAATGCGAGTATGAGTGGGAGGACCACATTGGTTCGTTTTAGAATGCCGGAGCCAGACGTCAATGGCGGAGCTGCTCAACGAGCCATCGCGAAGAAATATAGCATGTCCAAGGTCGGCTTTGGACACAGCGGCCAGTTCCCCCACGCGGAACAATCCAAAAAAGGCCAATGTAAAGGCAGACATAAACAAAGCGACCTCATGGGACGACGAGCAGATGCGAGGAAGCCCGCGGAGCAAGGTACGCAGCACAGGTATTGTCACTTGAGCAGGACGAGCGGATGAAGGCGTCAAGCGATGGACCCCGGACAATAGTTGGCGAATGAGGTAGGTCGTGGTGGGATCGCGCATGCCCCGGAGTCGATGCTGCCGACCGATGGCAGCCAGGTAGGTGGAAATGGTTGAAGCAGAATGCTGGGAGCGATGAAGCCCCGCGATAAATCCGACGATAGCATGTTCCGGGAGCGGCCAGGAAACGGCCAAGCGATGCTGGTGTGCGAAACTGAGATAAGCCCGTATGGCGGTGCGATACGTGCGGTCAGTTTTTGGCGCCCGGGAGGAAGTCAAGAGCAGCATTACATGTCGACGCAGGTCCACAGGCACCTGGGAATTGGTATTGGCGTTCGGGCGGCGGACGGCGCCAGTCGACGGAAACGTTTCATCTGGAAACGAGATAGGCTGTCAGCGAGAGCATTATCGCGAGACACGATCCAGGAAGCACGCAAGGAGATGTTGTGAGACAGGAGCAGCAGGACCAGCTGGCGCAACAGGGCCATAAGCGGCTTGCATTTGGAAGTTTGGCCGTTGATGGGGCGGACCACGGTAATGTTATCACAGTGTAAATGGAGGCGATGATTCCGGAGGCGACGCCCCCAGATGCTGATGGCCACTAAGACGGGGAACATCTCGAGGACACCCATATTGCGGGTCAGGCCCAAAGCATGCCAAGGAAGGGGCCACTTGCCAAAAGCCCAGAGGCCGTTGAAATACGCGCCAAAGCCGCCGGACTGACCACCACAAGCGACCGTGTGGAAATTGATGTCGGTATCATTGAGCCAGGTCGCAGAAGGGAAAAGGTAGATCCCATTGAATGACGTGAAGAACTGTAACCACATGGCCAGATCGGCGCGCATGCCAGAATTAATCCGGATTTTGTGATGCGGTTTAGAAAATCCATGCAGGGCATCAATCAGGCGACGACAAAATGGGCGGCACGGACGAACCGCCTTGCACGCAAATTGTAATGAGCCAATGAGGGACTAGTTCATGGACCGAGATTTTTCGGCAGCGCAAAGCCATAGAGATTTTGGACTGAATAGCTGTGAGCTTCTCAGCAGGGAGACTTAACACGTTAGCCAACGTATCGAATTCGAGACCAAGGTAGCAGAGCTTCGAGGTGGGCGAGACCGTTTTGTCATGAGCAATAGGTACGCCAAGATCAGAGCACACGCGATAAAACATGTCAAGATTGTCTGAGGCCTGGGACGTGGCTGCCGGACCACAGAACAGGAAGTCATCGCAGTAGTGCAAGATGTGTGGGTTGCCGGACCGCTGCTGCACAACCCATTCCAAAAATGTAGAGAATTTTTCAAAAGTTGCGCACGACACGCTGCAGCCGAAAGGTAAGCATTTGTCGAAATAATACATGTCGTCCAGCTTAAAACCAAGTTGATCGAAATCGCCCGGGTAGATGCGAAGATTACGATATGCAGCCTCTAAATCCCCGCGCGCGAGCAATGTCCCAGCCCCAAGGGACTGGATGGTGGCAACAGCAGCGTCAAAACTGGTATATGTGACAGTAGTGAATTCGCGCGGAATATGATCATTGAGCGACTGGCCTGCCGGATAGGAGAGGTGATGGATGAGACGGAATGAGCCAGGTTCATGTTTAGGCACCAGACCAAGCGGCGACACGCGGAGCGTTGGAATTGGACGTGCGCAGAAAGGACCAGCAATGCGACCAAGGCGAACTTCCTTCAGGATTTTTTCCCGGACGACCTCGGGACAGTCACGAGCAGACTTGAGGTTCGGAGCGTCAGTAGGCATACGCGGGCCAGTATAATGGAGTGGAAAACCATGAGTAAAACCGAACCGGAGTTCCCAAGCCACCAACACAAATAGTCAAGATTAACGGCAGAAGGGGCGAGCTGGTAGACGCTGCTGGCGACCGCCGTGGGCTGAGCGGCGAAAGTCTTGTTCATGGGCAGCGGTTGCGGCATGAGGCTCTGAGCAGATGTTGCATGTGTCGAAAACGGCAGTTTGGCCAGGAGCAGCGGCCGGCGTTGAATTCAAAACAGACGGGACCGGGGCGGCCCGGTCGAGTGGGAAAATTGTCCGCACGCTCGGATGTACGAAGTTGAGCCGGAGTCGGCTGCGGAGGTTGCCGAACCTGGGGCGTCATGACCAGCAGCCAAATGTTAGGGTCGATGGACTCCCAAGGAGTAGCTGTATTCCCATCCCACTTCAACCGAAATTGGGTATCGTACACCTGCCAGGCAGATCCCCCACATTTAGCAGCCGCCCAACGAATTGTGCGCAGGTAACGCAAAAGAGGCTGGGCCGACGATTCAGGGTGAACGTCGAGGTACACCGATATGAAAGTGAGAAAAGCATCGGTCCAGGAGTCAACAGACGTTATTGGAGCAGCATGCCCGCTTGGCACAACGCTGATTCGCCCGGAAGCAGAGACAACCAACTGATGGGGGGTCAACTGTATGAATGGAGGTGGTGGGTTCCTGCAGCTGATCCAAATTGATAAAATCGCCTCGGAAAATTTTGTCACGAATAGATCGGGAAACGTGAGAGCCAAAACTGTCTGCCGCCGTAGGAATCGGCAAGGGGGGTTCCCAAGGGGAGACCAGCGAGGATGGAAAAACTAAATAAGGGATTACCCGGAGCAGTTCTGTCTCTTGCCGGAGCGTGTGGTCGGTGTATCACCGAGGCCACATGGGGATCCTCGTGGCGGCTGCGAGAAGTGGAGCTGTCGTCTGAACTGCTGCGTCGACGTGTCGACAACGGAGACGCTGATGGTGACCTGGATTCGTAGCGCGGAAACTTGGGGTGCGGAGAATCATCCTGCCGGCGACTAGCCTGTCGACGAGACTGACGACTGGGCTGACGATGAAGCTGATGAACAGGATCACGGCCACGTGAATGTGAAACCAGGCCACGGGAAGCGCGGCGTCCCCGTCCAGAGCCACGGGCAGGCCGGCCGCGCGAATGCTGTCCACGGCCACGCACCTGTGAATCAGCCACAGACGAAACAATGGCCGAAACCCGAGAAGAAGGCCTAACACGGTCACTGGAGGCAGGACCGGCACGAGACGAGCTGGCAGATGCATCCTGTCGACTGCTTCCAGACGAACGGGTGCGGCCCCGACTGCGAGATCCCGTACGAACCATTTGAAAATTGTTTGAGTGCCACCGAACGACAAACGGGGAAACACGTGCGCGACCCACGAAAATAGGTAACGCCGACGAAACAGGATACACAAGGAACAAGATGATAGACGAATAAATGAAGGCTGGTGAAGAAACACGGTGACGGATGGAAACAGATAAGAATTGATGACACACAACCGGTCGCAACACGTATAATTCAAGAGTGATTTGCTTTACCAGTTACCGGAAAGAGGCAGCATTCCGGGCGGATGCAAAATGCGGACTTTAAGTTCGGCCGATACGGAACGGATCGTACCGAAAAACCGTAATGTCTGCCGGATGACAGGATCAAAGAACCACATAAATCACCCCGAACCTTATCGGCCCTGGGTGCATTAAATTTAAATTTTGAAAAACTAATTACGTTATAACAACGTACTGACTATTGTAGTCTTCAGAGTCCCAGTCTTCTCCGTCTTTACAGTCTGGTGAGCGACCCCACAGTCATTGACTGTCTTGTTTATTTCTAGAATGATGGTCATATGAAATACGGCCGTACTCAAAATGTATGGAAAATCCGTTTTATGTTACCTAGAATGACATATATACATCATTTTATGATATAGATTAATTGCTTATGTTTTACAATCTAAAATATTTAACAGTGAAAAAAGAATTGAGGCATGGCCTCATGTTGGCTCTGTGAAAAAAAAAACAGCTGAGATTTGGTCCAGTTTTTGCCTCAATATCATCCTAAGCGATGATACATGAAAAATGATTACTTGGATTTCTCCAGTAAATGCACCTCAGACAAATGGCTGAATATTAAACCTATCCAGTGGCTTCTTATAGAAAAATTAATAAATGGCCTACCTATAGCTACCTATAGTGTGGTCGTGGTACGCAAAAAAAGGGGTCAACCCAGAAGAAATTGGTATACAAGCGATCTCGGTGTCATTCAACGCGGGAGAATCTCTGCTACAACATATCCAAAATCCGCTAAAATCCGCTTTGGGCAAAATCCAGGATCCAAGATGGCGTCCAACATGGCCGCCTTTAGTCAAAAGAGATTCTGACTGAGATTAATTCGACATAATGAGAACAAATGTTGCCATATTAATACAAATGTATACATTTTTGCGAAGGTAAAGTATTATGCCACATATATATAGAAAAAATGGAACCCCTCGCCCCAGATGGCTGCCAAAATGGTGGCCTAAACTCGAAAATTTGAAATTTTTGCCTAATATCTTAAAGATCAATTCTTGTTGTTTGATAATGGTTCAGACTGGCGACATTGATTAGTCATATTCATGTTAAGTCATCATCGGAGCAATGAAAGATACCATAAATGGGGTCCCAGTCTCATATACACCCTCAAAAATTTGATTTTACAGAACGCGGTATAAAATTCCACAAAAATCGCCATTGGGATTCCAGTCGTATATCAACAAGAAATGGACAGAACTGTACAATGTAAGTTGGGCATACCATTATCTATAATTACTCCAATTCAATGAAACCCAAATTGGCGCTTTGTCTTAAAATGGCTGCCAAAATGGCGGTCAAAATATGGAAAATGGAAGATATTTAGAATGGTCGTCAGAGGGTTAGACCCAGAAGAAATTGGTAAAGAAACGGTTTTGTTGTCATTCGACGCGGGAGAATCTCGTGTATAACATATCCAAAATCCGCTAAAATCCGCTTTGGGGAAAATACAGAATTCAAGATGGCGTCCAACATGGTCGCCAATAATAATGAAAATGGCAAATATGTAGTTATTCACGAAAACCCATTCGACAAAACGCCAATTCGGCACCAATACACATCATTGATTGAAATCAATGTTTTTTGTGGGTATGAGTAGCCAATCACGATTCAAAATGCTAAGATGGCTACCAAAATGGCCACCGAAAATTGTCGAAATTTAAGTTCTGCTCAGAGGAAAGCCGAAACAACACTTCGGTTGTGAGCTAACGATGACAGACCTATTAAACATGTTGCCAATAATCTACTACCACAATTAGTTCAGCCCGAAATGTTCCAACTAAGCAGTATCTACTGCAGGATCCAACACGATGTCCACTTATTACGAGGGACTATCTGGAAATTAATTAAAAAGAAATTAAATTGCTACGAATCTGGATTATTTGAAAACACAGTGTCAACATTTCTACTTATAACGACTATTCGGAACATCAAATATATGGGCATCGGTGGTAGTCCGGAAGCATCAGGCTATAATAGGTTTTCCAGTGCTGGCGAAAGTGAAAAGGACAGGAGGGAAAAGCGAATAATCTGGGGTTTATTTAATTGGTGGGCAAGTTGGTTATCGGAGCTGGGGAGTTTCAAAGTAAAATTATTTTCTTCAATATCAAGAGGAAAAATGAAAATTCGCACGTACATTGTATACCCTTCACACTTTATGTGACAATTCCGTGTCATGCGATTGTGGGTATATACATGTGGATAGAAACATTCTAGTACATATATAGACGCACCTATATCTTCTACACATTTAGTGAATTTCATCAATGATATGTAGACACAATGTGCGTCACGGCTGGATCTGACCCGTAGGCGTTAAGGTATCAACCATTTAGCTTGATTAACTGGCATTTCAAGGTTGTCATTGGATAGAAATGCCACATGAACATGGAGATTAACAACATGTTTGTCTAAGAAATGTGAACAATGAACATGTTATTTTCCGGATGTTAGACAATCAAACTGCCACATAAGGCGTTCATCCATGCTCATCAGAGCACGAAATATGTGCAAATTAATGACACGAAAACTATTTCATGCGGACGACGTACTCTAGACCTACATCCAACGTCATTTCCTATTAACTTTTATTGTTTGTACGGACGGTTTCGAGGTTTGAAAATCCCGCTTGTCCAAGAAAACCTCCACATACTTACGGAGTCGATGTGTAAACAATGTATGGGGATAGTTTCTTCATACATATATGTATTTGGCACACGTATTTTCTAGAACATAAGAGATCACCATTTACCGGAGAGTTGATATCTGGGAAGAGATCAGAGTAAAACTACTTTTCTTACATGTCGAATGGGGAATCCATGGGCTACATTTAGTTCCAGCTTGAAACTTGAAAATGATGGCCGAGCCCGAATAGTTAATATTTCGTCGCATCGGTGCTATAATGTAACCCACATTTTCAACTTTCCGAGAAAATGAAGGTTGAAGTTTTTAGACAACATTTCTCCTAATGTTGACAAAGCATGACGTATTGTTGTATTTATCTCAATGAAAACTGACATTAGCTGTTCATTGAACCACATATTGTTTTCTGTTTATTCCCTCGTTTTCTTTTAAAAAGCAATAGCTTGTTTGGAGATATGACATGCCAGCGATGATTCGTTTCCGTGCTATAATGAAGTTGTGCTAATAAATGCAGATTAAGCTAAATATGGTGGCAATCGCATGTGTCTATGAACTAAAAAGTGCCTATTCTACACTATGAAAATTCACCCATGTGCATCATCATACAGAAATGTGTGGAACAATCACAAAATTTAAATCACCAAATGATCACGTGACTAACATGGAGATACTGCCATATAGCACACATTTTAGAATTCACAAACACAAAACAGAAGTCACGTGGACAACCTGAAGAGTCCGATTGGCTGCTGTTGGACATACGACCTCATAGCACAAATAATTGTAAAGATCGCTGGAGATACGACATTTGCTTCACTGGTTTGTGCGAATATTTGTCATCCAATGCAAGGACAGTTTGGCCCATCGGATTGGATTTTTTCTCACGATTCGAATGGTATCAAATACTCATTTCCCGCCAAAATGGATATACGACATTATAGCACTGATGAGTCGAGATTTTGTCAACCCGCGGGAAGCCACCAAAAGATTGAAAATAAATAGTTTTGATGTATATGAGCCACATACATACATATATATGAGCCAACTATCAACTGCATTCACCACTCACAACTTCCATTATGTGATAAGCTGGGCAGAGTCTACCATTTTCGTTTTGGAACCATATTAGATAAAATTTATTGTTTCTTTTTGTCTATTTGGTCTATTTGATCAATTATTTTGTAGACAAGATCTGTTCATCCCTAAATATCAAATGTGACCAGAACCCCAAAGTCGATTTTGGTTAAATTTCATACCACATTCGTTATAACTTATTAGTGAAGGACCAGAGTAAACTATGATCTAATCTATTAGAAATGTCATTGCTGTAATGATCAGTTGACACGATCATTGAAAGAATATACCCATTGTTTCCCAGTTCAGAGAGCAACAAGTGATAAACAGAAGTGATAGAAAATAGTATTTTTCACATCGGGTGGCCATTTTGGCAGCCATTTTTGGTACTGATTTTTAAGTTTTTACATAGAGCTAGCATAATGGCATCATAAAGAGGTATACATTCGTATTTATTTAGTCAATTTTATTCATCAACCACTACTTATAATGGATTGAATGACACTGTGATCAATATCCGCCATTTTCCATATTTTGACCGCCATTTTGGCAGCCATTTTGGCAGCCATTTTGGCAGCCATTTTGAGACAAAGCACCAATTTGGGTTTTATTGAATTGGAGTATTTATAGATATTGGTATGCCCAACTTACATTGTACAGTTCTGTCCATTTCTTGTTGAGATATGACTGTAATCACAATGGAGAGTTTTGTGGAATTTTATACCGCGTTCTGTAAAATCGAATTTTTGAGGGTGTAGATGAGTCTGGGACCCCATTTATGGTATCTTTCATTGCTCCAATGATGAATTAACATGAATATGACTAATCAATGTCGCCAGTCTGAACCATTATCAAACAACAGGAATTGATCTTTAAGATATTAGGCAAAAACTTCAAATGTTCTAGTTTAGGCCGCCATTTTGGCGGCCATCTGGGACGATGGGTTCCATTTTTGCCATAAACAGGTGGCACAACATTTTACCTTTGCAAAAATGTATACATTTGTATACATATGACAACATTTGTTCTCACTGTTATCGAATTAATCTCAGTCAGAGTATCTTTTGACTAACGGCAGCCATGTTGGACGCCATGTTGGATCCTGAATTTTGCCCAAAGCGGATTTTAGCGGATTTTGGATATGTTATACACGAGATTCTCCCGCGTCGAATGACACCAAAACCGCTTCTATACCAATTTCTTCCGGGTCGAACCCTCTGACGACCACACTACTACTCACCCTTTAAACATAATGTATGATCAGGGGAAACAAGGATATTTTTAATTTTAATGCAAGCAATTGACTGTTCTCCTTCAAATGATACAAACTTTATAGAAACAAAGCAGAGTAAGATTTTAAATGGAACATACATGTACATGTTTAGCAGAACATAATTATAAGTAATACATCTTTCTACTTTTCAGATATGAGAGATAGCAACTATATGAAATATATTATTTTAAACATGAGTGAGTATTCTAATTTTTTCCAAATTGTTATTTGAAAAGGGGCTGTAAATTTGTACATTATTGTTGTTTTTCTATTCAAGACACATAGGAATCATGCAAAATTACTGCTTGTAGCTTTACGATTAAGTCATTTGTTTTTAGAAAATTATGGACTTCTGGAAGATTTTTTTTGTATAAAGATGCATTTTCATTTAAAAATATTTCTTAAATTTTGTTTTGTATTTTTTCATTACAGATGAATAACTTAACCTTATGTGATTTTATGTGTAACAAACGATAAAGATGGATACATCAGATGAACTTAAACAGGCGAAAGCCATGCTGCGCTCTGTATTAATGAGCTGCAAGGAAGGAGTACCATGCACAAGAATATCACGTGAGTTATAGATTTGTCTCATTAACGTGAGTTATAGATTTGTCTCATTAACGTGAGTTATAGATTTGTCTCATTAACGTGAGTTATAGATTTGTCTCATTAACGTGAGTTATAGATTTGTCTCATTAACATGAGTTATAGATTTGTCTCATTAACGTGAGTTATAGATTTGTCTCATTAACGTGAGTTATAGATTTGTCTCATTAACGTGAGTTATAGATTTGCCTCTGACATTGCTTGTACAATATTTGTATGGTGTTTTGATTTGCATTGTTTTAACTAAATTACCAACTTTTTAAGTGTCTTCTGTTAATTAAATTGACCTTTGCATAATGATCTCACTCATTGATCAGTGACCCAGATTATAATATAATTGATGTATATTTGAATTTATGTACAGTTTTGATAACAATCTCTCAGAAATTAAATTTATAGTTAGGCTTGATTCAGATTGTTTCTGGAGAAATATTATCTAGGGGGAATAAAACCTTGATTTTATAGCAGAAACTCCAGAAAGAAATGTGATTGCTCTTGAACTTCTGCTGAGACCTGAATCATTTGTTCATAATTGTTGGATGAATATAAATTTCATATTTATATAGGGTAGTGTAGAGTCTGTGAAGATTATATATATCATTTATTAGCTCAACTTTACTTTGTAAAGATTGAGCTATTGCCATGGCTTTGTCGTCCGTGTGTCCATGTGTCTGTGTGTGCGTGATTCGTCAACCATACAGGCTACAGGTCGTACCTTTGGTCGGATCATTATGAAATTTGTCTTAGATGTTGACATCAACATTTAGACCGGAACGATTCATTTTGGGGTCATTCGGAAAAAAAACATGGCTGCCAGTGGCCATCTTGGATTTCAAAATTCAATCCATTAGCACGGGATACAGGTCGTACTGTTCGTCTGATCATCATGAAATTTGTCATGGATTTTAATATTGACATGTAGATGGGAACGAGTAATTTTGGGGTCATTCGCCAGCAGCCATCTTGGATTTTACTCTTTGTATGACTAAATCCTTTAGCACGGGCTATAGGTCGTACCTTTAGACTGATCATCATGAAATTTGTCATGGCTGTTGAAATTAGAATGTAGATGGGAACGAGTTATTTTGGGGTCATTCGGACAAAAAACATGGCTGCCAGCGGCCATCTTGGATTTCAAAATTCAATCCATTAGCACGGGCTACAGGTTGTACTGTTCATCTGATCATTATGAAATTTGTCACGATTGTTAATATTGACATGTAGATAGGAACGAGTAATTTTCGGGTCATTCAGCCAAAAACATGGCCACCGGCAACCATCTTGGATTTTACTCTTTGCTTGAATAAATCCTTTGGCACGGGCTACAGGTCGTACCTTCGTTCGGATCATCATAAAATTTGTCATGGATGTTAACAATGACATGTAGATGGGAACGAGTCATTTTGAGGTCATTTGGTGAAAAACATGGCCACCAGCAGCCATCTTGGATTTTACTCTTTGTATGACTAAATCCTTTAGCAGGGCTACAGGTCGTACCTTTAGTCTGATCATTATGAAATTTGTCATGGCTGTTGAAATTAGAATGTAGATGGGAACGAGTTATTTTAGGGTCATTCGGACAAAAAACATGGCTGCCAGCGGCCATCTTGGATTTCAAAATTCAATCCATTAGCACGGGCTACAGGTTGTACTGTTCATCTGATCATTATGAAATTTGTCACGATTGTTAATATTGACATGTAGATAGGAACGAGTAATTTTCGGGTCATTCAGCCAAAAACATGGCCACCGGCAACCATCTTGGATTTTACTCTTTGCTTGAATAAATCCTTTGGCACGGGCTACAGGTCGTACCTTCGTTCGGATCATCATAAAATTTGTCATGGATGTTAACAATGACATGTAGATGGGAACGAGTCATTTTGAGGTCATTTGGTGAAAAACATGGCCACCAGCAGCCATCTTGGATTTTACTCTTTACATGACTAAATCCTTTGGCACGGGCTACAGGTCGTATTAGTACCTTTAGTCGGATCAACATGAAATTTGTCATGGCTGTTGACATTGGGACGTAGATAGGAAACGAGTCATTTTAGGGTCATTTGGCCTTAAAACGTGTCCACTGTCAGCCATCTTGGATTTTACTCTTTGCATGACTAAATCCTTTAGCACACCCTACAGTCCACTTCCCTCATCCGATCATCTCCAGACTTCATATTAATCTTGATATTGATCTTACTAGATGGAAGCTATCAAATGATTTTGAATTTTATTGGAAAATATAGCCACCAGCAATCATCTTAGGTTTTACTTTCATATATATATCTCTTCATATTGATAATCTAGTATTACTTAGACATTTCAACTTTCTGCATTCCTAATCGCTCCATTGAGTGTAATACATTAAATTATTCACTTTCCAAGTTGAGCTACAGTGTCATTGACACTTTCATTTAAATCGCGCCTAGCTTTCATATTTTTATCATACTTACTTTCAGGAGATTATCGTGACATTGTGGGAGAGCATCTACCATTCAAGAAACTAGGCTTCTCCACACTCGAACAGTTCATTAGGAGTATTCCCGATGTTGTCCGGGTGTCAGTGTAAGTTTATAAAAAAAATTAATTGACAACTAAATCATGTGATGCTTTTTCATTGCGAAATTTCAGTTTGAGAATTAAGTACTACATAATTCAGGGTTCCAACCAGTATGACAACAACCACAATATTTTGATATAACTTAATTTAGGAGCAGATATTGTTGAAAAATGGTCTTAATTAATTAATAGATAAATTAATTAATTAGACCTGACCTGTGGGAAACCTGTACATAGTATATTTTAAAGCTTATTTTCTCAAAATAAATAAATATCTGTAAAATTTGTGGACTCTAAAAATTCAGTCAGGTATGAAAAGATCTTCAGCTGTAATGCTTTAATAATATGCTTGCTAAATATCTGTCATTCACAGAGACAAATTCAACGATACAATATTCCACGCAGTAGCTGATGATACAACTGCTCATATACAGAAACTTGTTAAAAACCAGCGCAGCAAACGAGTCAGAAAACCATCTATGGTATGTATAAAAAAAACATGATTTGTTGGATTGATATGGGAAATTTCTCATATGTTGTCTACAAAATGGCAGATTGGTTGTACTGAACTGTCTTGATGGCGAACATATTGGACAGTCACAGAGCCAGTATTGTCATTGATGTGCCCAGCAATGTAAAACATTTAACTGAAACTGCTACATGGAAACATTTATTGAATGAATGCTACTTGGAAACATTTATTGAATGTAGATTTAAATACTCTTTATAATATATACTCATTGATGAGTAGTTATCCCATAGGAAATGTTCGGATAATAAGTTCAACAAACGACCATAGGTTGTTTGTTGAACTTTTTATCTGAACATTACACTCCAATAAATATGACTCCTTCTGCACTTGTATTATCTGTCATCTTAATTGTTTCTGAAAACCCCTCCAGATGAATTATAGACCATTCCAATGTATAGTTTTGGACTCCATTTAGTAAAGATAGGGTTAAATAATCTTGCATGGTAACTATCAGTAACATGAGAGCCGTTCTGTGTATCATAACAATAACATGTGTTTGGAGTGCATTACAGTTTACAAGCTGCCTGATGCTAATAGAACCGTAATTCCTTAGAAATGGTTATTAACCATTTCATGATTGAAGCAGCGCTGGTGCATAATTAAAATTTGGTGCCAGTGTGTTCTCTTATGTATGCGAGTCTCCCATAGAGAGCCTTGCATAAATAAGAGAATGCACTGTCTTACAATGTAAAGGTAAATCGTGTTAACCCTTTGAGTGCCAGGTCCGATTTTTGTATCAACCCATATACCCTGTGCCAATGCATTCTCTTATATATGCGAGTCGACCATAGGTCGCCTCGCATATATAAGAGAATGCATTGGCCTAACAATTTTTCATCATTTGTTATTATTTTTTACAATTTTTTACAATTTTAATAAATTTTTTTAAATCTAAAAAATAAAAATGTTTTTTATTTTTTTAGGGCCGATTTTACAGACCGTAAATTAGGGCCGATGAGATCGGCCGCTGGCACTGAAAGGGTTAAGCCAATATATTCTCTTATATATGAGAGGCTCCCTATGGGATACTCGCATAATTATATAAGAGAATGCCTTGGCCAAATTTCAGGAAGCTCCAGTCATGGAAGGGTTAGATCCTGAATAATTAGTGAAACATGCCATATAAAAAAAAATGAAGTGTGATCCAAATGCCTTTCAGGGGAGATAATTCATGTTGTTAAGTCTATGACTTCCATAATTAAAGTGGCGCATGCAGGACGTTATTGAGGGAAAATTAAATTATCTCCCCGACACTGCAGGGCATTATTAATTATAAATATTTATTTCAGGCCCCGAGACGACCAAGTCGTCCACCTCCTCGTTCTTATGGTTACCCGAGGCCAGCCTCATCTTTCAGACCGGCACCACATAGACCATCTACGCCATCATATCCCACGAGACCTGTGTACCCTGTGTTCAAACCACTTAGTCCTCTCGATTTAAGAATAAAGCTGAACTCTAAAAACACAAGGAGAGAAGTTACAGCCAGACCATCATACGACCCCACAGAAAGAGAGGTGAGTGCAGTGGTTTCTATTTAATGTGTGAAGATGTGAAACACTCCACTGAGGTCAGGGTTGCCGCTGGACAAACATTTTATCTTGCAAAAAGTTTTGCCAAATGCAGCCAAATGAATTATTTTTTTGCCAAATTTAATTGAGGGTCTAATTGGAGACACTTGAGGGAAATTCTATTTAACATATGATGTAAAACCTAACAACAAACACAGGTAAAATAAACTAAAAAACAAGCTAGTATTATTAATATATATCAAATTAGCAATAAATATCTAAGTGAAAATCGGAAAATATGTTTAATATTGCTACGTAGTTATCAAATTACAAGTATCTGTCATCAAAGCATATTATTCTATTTCAACTGTATTCATGTTGGAACTTGACAAAGAGCCAGAAATTAATCCATCGCCAGTCACATTTGACTGATTAACCTAATGTATTGTCATACTCGCTGGTCATAAAACATCGAAATCATGCTATACAATGTCGGATTAATTGTAAAATAAATTTTATAATTAACTTTTGCTGTTTCGTGCCTGCATCAATGCAATTTTTACAGCTTTCTGCTTTTTAGTCGAGTTGAGTTTTTTTTTTTATTATATCAAAACTCGACTATTGATATGGCAAGGAATGGTTGGCGGGCATCCGGATGGGCGGCAACGAACCTATATAACATAGCCGTTGTTGATGGATTCTGACCATCTTTGGTATGTGAGTTAATTGTCAATTGCGAAAGCTGTACTAAAAAAATCGGGTTCACCATGACGTTCCAACCACTGTTATGCCTCTTGTTTCTATTTAAATATAAATTTGATGTTGTTAGCGCGATAACTTGAACAAACGTCAACCAATTTCATTCATATTTGTATGGATCTCTCCTAACAATATTTCGATCGAGTTTGAAAATCAGGTTTGTCTGATTATTTTTACCTGAGTTACGGCCCTAAGTCTATTTTTTAGCAATTTTAGGAAATTTAAGGTCTGTTAGCGTGATAACAAACAAACATCAACCAATTTCGTTTATATTTGGTATATTGGTCTTTTACAACAATATCTAGAAAGAGTTCGATAACCAGATTTGTTCGAACCTTTTTACCAGAGTTACAGCCCTTAGTTCGTCTATTTTCAGCCATCTTAGGTCTGTTACCGCAATAACTTGAACAAACATCAACAAAATTTCATTCACAATTGGTATCTGGATCTTTCACAACAATATCTCAAACGAGTTTGAAAACCTGATTTGTCACAATTGTTTATAGCTGAGTTATGGCCTTGAGTTTGTCTATTTTTAGCAATATTATGACCGTTGTGCGAAAACTTGATCTAATGTCAGCCGATTCTAATACATGAGTTACAGCCCTTAGTTTGTCTATTTTTAGGAAATTTTATGTCCCCTTGCTCGATAACTTGGACAAACATCAACCAATTTCATTCATATTTGGCATATGGATCTTTTACAACAACGTCACGAACAAGTTCGAAAACCAGATTTGTCCGATCCAACCTATTACATTCATATTTTATATGTGGACCATTCACAACCATATCTCGATCTAGTTCAAAAACCAAGTTTGTCCGATTTATTTTAACTGAGTTATGGCCCTTTTTTTAGAACTCTTATGACTGTTCATGTGAAATCTTGATTGAGTTAAAAAATCAGGTTTTTACATTTTTAACAATTTATGCGGGGGTATCCGAAATCCAGCCCTATCTCCCTCATGGGAAACAGTTTCTCCCGAATTCAGTTTAAATGAAAGACAAATATATCCTCAACATGATAGCAGTCACAAAAAGCGACTTAATGCTGCGTAATTTGCCTGGGATAATTAATTTCCACCAAACTATCTTAAAGCTTAACTCATGACGCCTCTCATTCAATTAATTTGGCGTTTACACAAATATACCATGTGATTTTACTGACCGCAGCATCATAATTATTCATTTGGCAAGAAACCAAATAATGTGATTTTTAGCGTAAGTTAAAGAAGGAAGTGACAACATAATATGACAGCGAACCAGCTGGATGATGACGTCATTACATTGGGATTAAGTGCATGCGCTTTCGTCCGGAATGCGATGGTATCAGTTATTTTATTGTTCACATTAAGTTTTGCTGTTATGCTGTTACCCATTTGGTGTTATTTGGTAATAATTTGAGTAAAACTAGAAAGGTTGTAAGTTACCAAAAGTCTCCCGAATATGAGCCAGATCTCCCGACTTTGGACATTCAATCTCCAGAAATGGGCACTTCAGAAGTAAACATGTCTATACTGTTATTTTTATGCTGATATTACATATATAACCTGCTTCACAGATGGCTTTATTATGTTAGGAATGTTTTACAGACTATGTTTACCCTTCTATGACTGGAGCTCCTTAAATTATGGGAAAACCCTGTGCCAATGCATTCTCTTATATATGCGAGTCTCCCATATATTGGCCTAACAATATTTACCTTGACATTGAAAGACAGTGCATTCTCTTATATATACAAGGCTCCCTATGGGAGACTCGCATATATTAGAGAATGCACTGACACAGGATCTTTAATACTGAGCTTCATATTTGTTTGCAGAGACCACACTACCTTGATCGTTATGAGTTGCCGCCTCGGATGCAAAAAGGTATAGTTTAGTTCTTATCGTCAATATAAGTTAACCCTTTCTATACTAAATACTCAATTGATGAGTAGTTCCCTTAGAAATGTTCAGACAATAAGTTGTTTGTTGAACTTATTAGCTGAACATTTCCTACCAAAGAATATGAATCCAACAAAATTTGTATTATTTTTTTGTAATACTGTTGTCTGCTCATTTTTCCTGAACACCCCTCCAAATGAATAATAGACCATTCCAATGTATATTTTTATGTGCACCCATACCATCTATGGTACACATAATGCCGATGTCCTGATTAACCATCCGTTGTTCGTCTATCCATTTGTCTGTCCATCCATTTGTCTGCGATAACCCGATATCAGATGTTGTTAATATTTTATGAACACATAATGCTGCCATCATGATCAAACATCCATTGTTTGTCTGTCCATCTGTGTGTCGAGCCATCTGTCCATCCGTCTTTCCGATGTGATAACTAAAGTATTTTTTAACGGATCACATTTATATTTTATGTGCATGTTTATGATTACACACCCCTCACCTGTATAGTTTTTGGTGTCAATCGGTGATCGGTTTAGAAATTATTAACACTTTCCATTCACAAATGGACATGTGCCATCTGATGCGATAACTCCAGTATATTTTGTCCGATCGTGTTCATATTTTACATGCAGGTTTATGACACACCCCTCACCTGTAGTTTTTGGTATCGATTTGTTGATTGGTTTAGAAAAGAATTAACATCACACACATACTATCCGATGCAATAAGTCAAATACTATTCTTCTGGAATTCCTCATATTTCTTACCTAGGTTTTTCTTAGCACTCTCTTCATCTATAAATTTTGGTATTGATTAATTAACCCTTTTACTCTTGAACCAGGTTTATAAATGAACACTCTGTAATACATATATTTAATAGTTTTATACCATTAGATTTGATGTCCTGTTTTGAAAATATGAAGATTGTATTCAAATAGTTGCATGTCTTGTAATATCAATAAATTAATTATCACATGAACATCCAATAACTGTGTTGAGAGTACATCTATTAGCCACTTTAGAAAGCTATTAGGTGCACAACTCTATTTGAATGTAATGGCATTCTCTGAGCTTATATTATTCCACATGACATCCAGCGGCTATTCTGCTATGCTGTTCTATAGTGGAAAAGATACAATGTGCTATATTTAATTGTTTTTCATATATGTCAAAACGTGATTAATGGATGACACTACTGTAGTTCCTCCAAGTATGCTGCAATTTCATTACAGGTTTTCCAATGACACACCCCTCACATGTATCTCTGGTATATTCCTATTAATCTGCTTAGAAAACAAATTAACCCTTCCCAATGATTCACTGTTATGTCTTTACCGTTAAAATCATAATTTTTAATCAGCCATTATTTGATAATAGAAAGGTTCCATGTTTTGCTGATGCATGTCTGTATATGCCATTACATGTTCTCCATAATAAGGGGAATAAATTTAAATGTGTACCCTGAGTCCAATTTGACAATTTCTCTGAAAATGACCCAATTATTTGAGTCACTGATGGTTATCTTTGTCATGTTTGTTATTCAGGGATGGAAAATAAAAATGATGAGGACAAGTTTTATGACGGTAGGTATAATAATATCCTTACTTATGTATACTCTGGGCACCTAATTCTCCAAATGACAGACACACTATTTCCAGACTTGATTTCATCATAGCAGTTCAAAAGGAAGCATTCCTTGCCAAGTGGGAGAGAGAAAGTATGTTCTCTTCCTGTAGAATTTGATTGCCATAAGAAGCTCTTATGTTGTTACTGTGCTAAATGTTCAAAGCTTGACAAAGTAGTTCCATAATTAACAGTCTGAACTCATTTTTTTCTCATTCCTCAAATGCGTGGTTTTATATTGCTTTAAAACCTTTCTGTATTAAATACTCATTGACGAATAGTTCCCTTAGAAATTGTTCACATAATAAGTTAAACAAACGACCATATGTTGAACTTATCATTTGAAGATTCCCACCAATGAATAGCAATCCTTCTGCACTTGCATTATCTCTTCATCAGTCTGTCATCTGCACATTTTTCATGAAAACTCCTTGAAGTGAATAATATATCATTCCAATATATACATTTATAACTGGGCAGGGGAATCCATTTAATAAAGAAATGGTTATACAGTATTATCTCACTCACAAACTGCACTGATATGTCATTATCTATTTTACTTACAGAGGCCGATGAAGTGGAATTTGATAAGTTTGGAACAGGTTAGTACTATAAGTCAGGTTGGAATACTGGAGCAAAACTATTGCGATATCTAGTGTGAAGCTGTCTTGGCACCGTCTCTGGGTGAATTTGAAGTTAACTTGTGATTTTCATTAACTGCGATATATCCTGGAGTCATATCCAGGCGAAGTCAATTTTTTTTACTTTTAATGGGTTTCTCATCTCCAGAAACAACCTACATGAAATCCAAGGCTCAATAATCAAGATGACTATTTAAATGCTATTTTCTTTTTTTTTCCTTAAATTGCTGGTCACCTAATGTTCTTAGAAATCCTAATAATGTCATAATGTATGGCTGGTAACCCCGAGGTTCATGACCTCAACTTCCCTGGTGCAGCATTAAAGCCATGTCAAGGTAAATTTTGTCAGGCCAATGTATTCTCTTATAATACGAGGCTCCCTATGGGAGACTCGCATACAGGGAAGGATCCAGGGCTCTTTTGATACCTGTTACAGGTTTGGGCGCCCAAACTCGGGTGGCCTAAATGTCCCCAAATTGCAAGTGGATAGTTTTATTAAAGCTGAATTTTCTATATTTTGAAGGAAATCTTATATTATAATTCAACAACATGCATGCAAATCATCAATATACAGTTGATATAGAGCCTTTATTTGCTTAATCAAGTGTCCAGTGAGAAATATTTTAACCCTTTCATGACTGGGGCTTCTTGAAATTTTGCAAAAATCCTGTGCCAATGCATTCTCTTATATAACTGAGAGTCTCCGATCTAAGGAGCCTCGCATATATAAGATAATACATTGGCCTTTATCTTGACCTTGTAAGCCAGTGCATTTTCATATGCGGGATCTTTAATGCTGCACCTAAGGGAGGGGGCGACCCCCTCCCGTACCTACCCCCGTATTTACGTTTCGTTTTTTTTCGGTAAAAAACCTCGGTTTCGGTTTTAGTAAGCAATCACTTAACATATAGCAATTAGTCCAACACAACTGAACAAAACAGGCACTACCAGTTACAGAGGGTCATAATAAGTTGGGGAACAGCTTGGTCTGTTGCTAAATCATGAACTTTAATGAGAATGTGAGATCAAAGTCATATATTGAACCATTAAGTTTAAGCAAACACAAAATAGTAGTGCCCGACTGACCATATTTCCAGACACTGACCCTAAACTGTTTTCCGACTGTACACAAATATTTCCACCATACCAAAATCAAAACATAAAATTGAAACGCAAATACAGCAACGCTTCATGCATACAAGATGAAGTCCCGTGCGACTTATATATTGGTACCGATATCGTTAAAAGACAAGGCCATGGTAATCAATCAGTTACAGTGTAGCATGTGCGACATGTGCCCAGTTCCTCGAAAATGATGACGTAATTACGCGTTTAATGTTCCCGCTCAGTATGTGGTTTAGAGATACCGGGCCGTTATGCGCAAAAATAACTGCCGCGATCAACAAGCTAGATGCTAATAAGTGCATGTACATGTACACGACAATTGGCCGGCTCAAATTTGTAATATTTCGTTGAACGTTATAGATAAAAGGTCAATTTTATTGACCGATTAGCCGGGAGAATGAACTTAAGTTTCTGAAATTGCAGTTCTAACTACCGACTTTATTTCCGCATGGACCGAAATGTTTCGTCAAGCACACTTCATCAATTCAAATAAAGTGCACACTTATTCGAAGACAATTGACAATAAAGGTGACAAAAGTCAACGACCTACTGCATGTAGTTTGTGTTGATCATGTGGCCACTCATCGATCGATTGTAGGTTCCAGAACAAAAAGTTTCTGGACCATTTCCCACGTGGTATAACATTTCTTTTCGTTCGCATTCTCATTTTTACAACGACATGCTTCCTCATTTCAGTTTCGTTTGGCAACTCAATGTCGCTTACGATATTATAACAGCACATATCTGAGACGATATGGACACATCCCGATATATAATTGATCAGAGAGGTCGATTATTTGACAACACTATCAACTAACAAGTCGATTCAATTGAAAAATAAACATACAAAAAAAAAACGTAATGTCGGTTGCGGCAGAATCACGTCGGTCGGTTTCGGTCGATATTTTTTAAAACCGAAACCGATTTGTTTTCTCGGTTAACCGCACAACACTACCATGTGGGCATTTATTCCACTTGAATGCAGGAATAAATATGACTATAGTCATGAGGATTTTTTTGGGGCTCCTACCGATATGAAACATGCCCTAATTCAGCAAATAAAATTACTTATAGAATATCATATTTTTGTTTGTATGACATCCATTGTTTAAAATCCATTCATCTTCTTGTTGTTTCAGTGTTAAATGGAGAATACTATGCTGAAGCCCTGTTTAATTATTGCGAGCCTCGTAAACTTCTACCTGTTAAATTTCACACAACGATGGTCAAATTTGGACACAACAGTGGACATAAAAGTTATATTGTTCTAAACAAGAAAAAATATGGCACTTCAGGTAAGTCTTATGGTAAAAATTTTATCAAATAATACTCAGTATCCAATACATGAGCAACAAGCCTGGATTTAATATTCAGGGACCGTCTTGACACATGTCAGGTACATGTACTAACATTTTCAAAAGTGTGCCTGAATTCGGTAACTTTGTGAAGAAAATTCTATGCACGGTATATGATGAAAGAAAAACAAAACAATTATAACTATTATTTCTTGCTCTTTTTGTTGCTCTATAGAACCCCTGCCCGAGGCCTTATGTTTTTATCGAAAAACAAATATATTAATATGGCTACCCTTAATATAGCCCAATTGCACTGCAGGGGGTATCTTTACTCCCACTGGGATAGTACCACCTCTACTTTTATATGTATATTGGTCATTTTCCGACCCGCGTAACAAGTTCACTTTCAATTTCCGTATTCCTCTGTATCTTGAACATATGACAAAAATTGCGTTTGTTTTTGTTTATTTTCTGACTTCAATGCCTGTGATAAGCATACGAATCAAGTAGTAGCATATCCCTGACAAATATAAGAAATGTGGTTATGCTCACATAGATACTATCAGACATAATGTCAGGCTCAAATACAAACAAACGGACATTAGGCTGTTTTGCGTCTGACAATATACGATGACAGCTGGTTAAATCCATGTATGATGAGCAATTGGTCATAATGGACACAGGATATAAATTCTCATTTCAGAAATACTACGTACTTGGAAGAAAAAATTTAGACCGACCAATGGCATTTTCTAAACAAAAATTAACACGCTGAGTGCCTGCTACGAGTTCTCTCATACTACACCATCCTTCAAGTGTGCCATTATGAGTTAGCCCCTTCAGTGCTTTAGAGCTCTTTCCATCAATGTATCACATTATTATAATCAATAAATTTGAAAAATGATCAAGGAAATATGGGTTGATACAAAAATCGGACTTTGCACTGAAAGGGTTAATTCATAATTTATATGGGGTCTCATATTTCTGCTGGGGAGATTTAAGAAACTGAGCTCTCCATGCAGACATGATTCCAGCCATCCTAGATAGTTCAAAAATTATATCTGCTGTGAGTAGTGCCCCTGCATCTCTCGATTGAAGTGGCCTAAAGGAGGTCAAAATTAGGGTTATATTGACCCACTTGCATCCCCAACCCCTTGTGCCATGTAAATTGTCATTTTCTGAGAGGAACCACAAAATCTCCTGACTTTCTACTCTTCAGATTGACGAGTTAACTAGTTCATGTTTATGAATTGTAGATCAACACCATATTCTGAAGTCATATGATCATAAAATTATACTTGTCAAAAAACTCTATAATTTGTAATCTGCATCCAGCAATGTGGGATACAATCAGGGTTCGCGCTGCCGATTGCAAATTTAGCAAATTGCTATAAAAAAAAATTAATTTGCAAAAAAAAGAAAAGGATTTGGAACAAAAATTGCCACCTATATTTTGGCTTTTAGCAACTGATCCCTATTGGGCATATAATAAAGCTTGCAGTCAATCAGTCGGAAACAAAACACGCATTGCTGTCCGATCGCAGCATTTCTAATTGCGTCCTAATTGAAAGCATATAATGCATTTGCAACTTATGTCACATCGACTCATTTTATTGCTGGAGTGAATGGGTTTCGAATCTCTACTTGGGCCAAAATTAATAAATTGTTTGTTTGTCCACACCCCTACCCAAAAATTTTCAGGTAGGTAGGTAGGTAGGGATTTTTAAATTTTTTTTTGCAATGTGGAATGGCATACTAAGGGTCCCTCCCCTCCATGGTCAGGGATTAATTTGATAACAAATTAAAAATTTAATAGTTGGAAAAACACAACAAGAACAATAAATAATTATGCTGTTCAATCACAGTTGCTGGAGTTTCTGACCGAAAATGAGCTTCTCGGACAACATACCACTACTAAAAAAAAAAAAAAAATTAAAAAAAAAGCGATCTGAATAATAGAATTTCCAGTCGGGCGTTAAAATCGAGTCGGTCGGGGCGAGGACAAACAAATACCTTTTTAATTAGGGCCTTGATTATAACACTGTTTTTATGGAGATGTAACGGTGAGGTAAGTGGACATAACTTGTGTAAAACCCGAAGGGTTTTACATACAAGTTATGTCCACTTACCTCACCGTTACATCTCCATAAAAATAGTCCACATGACAGTTAATCCTTATATTTATATACATTTAGCGAAAAAGCCACTTTTGTAAATATATTTAAATTGAAAAGTGTATCGTGACAAGATCAGCCCAAAATACCCAATAGCACCCTTGGCAAGAGTTAATAGGAACAATTTCTCTTCATGTTGAAACCCGATGATGTATTAAGTCAATCCTGTGCGAGTCAAAATGCGCCCAAAGCATTACGCGTTCGACTTTCCAAACCTAATGACGTATCGATGGTGTTATTAGCTTGGTGTTATGAGGCATTGTGCATTCACCGAGAAATAACTGCAACTAGCCACGTGGGCGCCGACCAATCAGAATGCTGGATTTAGTGATGACAACACTTAGTGTGTAAATATAATGGATTATAACGCCTCATTACTACTGATAAGAAATAAAAAAAGGCACCCTGGAATATGCTGTATGATTTAATTAAGATCATTGCTTAAAGGTGGAATAAAATTATTGCTTTTTCACTATTCAACAAAAAATTGATAGAGGAAAAACATCCACTGCCCAAATTTGCATGTAATAAAATATAATTACACCTACTTTCGCTTAAATGAGTGCATCTGATTGGTCAATGTGCTTAGATACGCATGGTGGCGACAATCTCTATCAGCTGAGGGAAGTCAGTGAAGCTTTGAAAGGCGTTAATTTAGTTGGCGATAAAGGACTGTGTTACATAACTATTCCCCTATTAACATTTCTCCATCTTCATACTAATAGTACTAATATGACATGACACTGATCATGAGAGCAGAAACTGTGACAATTATAGCGTTTGATTAAATTTTGAGTTTGTCATCGACGGCTGCGAATTCAGTCGGGAATGTCGCCTCTGAATTTCTATAGACTCTTGAGTGTGTTGATGACAATAGATATTCTAGAATTGTTTTATATGTGAATCTTACACCAGCAAATATAGTTTAATAGTTCATGGTTGCACTTTATCATTGGAAACAGAGATTGAAGTCAAGTGTGTGTATTTTATTAACTTCCGGTTCGTCGTTGTCAATTGCGACTAATAAGTTTCGACCTGTCGTTCAAATTTTTTTTAGTGAAATACAAATAGGATGGCCGAAAATAAAGTTATGTTGGAGTAATTATAAGCAGTCGACGTCGTTTGCGAGGCATCTCTGGGCGTATAGAAGTGTCCGATGCCGAACAACATACTTGTTATAATTTCGCTTTGCAAATTTACAAAGTATGTTGTTTGGCATCTGACACTTCTATAGACTACATGTATATGCCCAGAGATGCATCGAAAACGATGTTGATTGCATATTTAAAAAAGACAGTATCATGAATTATGATGTTGCTCTCAAATATACCCTATGCTGGAATGTTCTACTTTTAATTTTATAGATACCATATGGTTTCCCATTCATTTATTTGGATTGATGTTTGAAGATTTGGATAATTACTTCGACAAACGGGCATCTAGCCGGACGGTCCTACATATGAATGAAGAGGAATTAAGTGATTACTCTGTAATCTTAACATGGATTCAAGAGGTTTTTTGACAGGCATTCATGTGCCCTCATAAGCAATCCATAGCATGCTGAGCAATTCCATTTTCACAACTTTTTACAAGAAGTTTTGTTCACATATAGTCCTTTGTTCTCCAGCGTAAATGTATGCATAGTCGTGCTTGGTGGTATTTTTGTATACGGATTATAATCAGTACAAACTTCAATATAGTCACCGTTACCATCCATTTTGTTTTTAATCGGTACACTGAAGTCACGGTATATTTGCGGTTTGCGTAAATATTTTGAAGGTAAAACCCCATATGTGACCCGCCATATCAAATCCAGTCGGAAGTCGGGATTTTTTTTACCCTGTGCCAATGCATTCTCTTATATATGCGAGTCGACCATAGGTCGCCTCGCATATATAAGAGAATGCATTGGCCGAACAATTTTTTATCATGTTTTTTAAATAAATGTTTCTTACAATTTTTAGGACATAAAATAAAAAACATTCATTACCCTGCAGGGAGCCCCACACATATATAGAAGCATATAGAAGAGTGTCGTCTGCCTATGGTCCACTCGCATATATAAGAGAATGCATTGGCACAGGGTAAAAGAAATCCCGACTTCCGACTGGATTTGATATGGCGGGTCACATATTACTTCTCAACAATGATTGTAGTTGAGGCTAATTTTATTGTTTTGTTCAGTTTACCAGTAGAGCCAATTATAGTTCAGTCATAAACGTTGTGCATACTCTTTTACAGCAATCTGTGAAAGTGATCATGTAAATTTTTATTCTAATCTTATTTCTGATGACTCCCGTAACAGTGTGCCACAACAAATTCATGCAATAACGTTCACCACATTCACATGCTGTGCGGTTCTATGATTAGGTGCCTTGTGTACAACATCGACGTATGTCATTGACATGGCGTATGATAGACATTGGCCTAGCGACTTAAATAAAATTAATTTCCAAATTATAGTAAGCCTATCTTGTTAGTACCGGTATGAGATTTTATCTGGATTCGTTTATACTGCAGTATTTTTATATGCAAATACCGCCCAGCACTACCAGACAATATATTTGCACTGAAGCGCAATCCATTGCACTGAAGCGCATTCGTTTGCACTAAGACACAAATGATTACCACCACCATTCTTCCCTGGGATCCGGAATGAGTACATCAATCACATATAGTATGGTTGATGTCTTTATTTCTGACTTGATATCCTCAGTATGTATGCATGGCATGAATCAATTTGAATTCACAGGAATTACCGTCTGTCTGAGGGTGAGGCCATTTTCAAAGTTATTTCTTTCTCACACTGAGGCGTAAATAGTTTTATGCATAAACGTAAAATGAATTGCACCAAGGTGCAGATGATATGGGTTATGGGTTATTAACACTTCAAATGACAATGAAAGTGAGTTGTTCTGACTCACAAATTATTTGGTCTGAGACACAAATAAATGTCACTGCCGACTATTTTTTCTGCTTATTTACAGGAAATATTACCTGTATTATTGCACTTTAAAATGGTATACACTTCAGTGTTTTTATTCGGGATTGGAGCTTCCAGTGCAAATAAGGAGAGAGTTTTAAATAGACCTCCTATACTATTCCAAATATACTTTTATAGCTGACTAAGGAGACCATGCAGTGAACACTAACTAGGCAATCATTTTTCTTCCATGATATGGGACAGAATTTTTTTCATTTTTTTTCTTTCTATCTCAATCTTCATCTGTAATGTGTATATGTTTTATGATTAACACCTATCTTTCAGAACATGTTTAAATGGCACCCAGTGTTTAAAGTGATGCGAAACACTCTGTTTGGGTGATCAAATAGAAATGGAGAATATTCTTGCTCAAACTAGTTATTTTTACGAATATTAATACAAAGTTACGCTGAAGGGTCACTCTCACCAAAAAAAGTGGTGAAGGGTACACAGGTTTTGAAAATGTGCTGAAGTGTACACAGGTTTTAAAATCTCGTTCTAAATGACGTTTAGTTTTCGTTTCTGCCATGATTTCTTTTAGAGAATAATTGTTTACGTTACAATGATCATTAAAATAAACCGAAAACAAACTTCTGATGGGCACCAGACTTTCAGGAACACAGTTGAAGTAACTGTGTTAGTGTCAATCACAAACCCTGTGTACCCTTCAACACATTTTCAAAACCTGTGTACCCTTCAGCACTTTTTTTGTTGAGAGTGACCCCTTCAGCCAAAGTTACAGTACACACCGCCATTCTTCTATATTAATTAAATGCAATGACTCTCGTCGGCATAATCATTTGCATTAGTTTATCGCCGATTGTCGCATCCCGAATCGAGATATAAATATTTACAATTAAGCATAGTTCAGACGATGTTTTCTATGGGTGGTATATGGTCGATTTCTTTGAGATTTTCAGTGATGCTAGTAGAATGCTACATTCCCATAGTTGGCATAGCGCCTGAGTACTAACTTATCAGTTTCGCACCCGAACAAGTCCATTATATGACTTTAAGTGATATGTTTGAGAATCATTTCATGACCCAATCAATATGTACAAGTAAATAGCCAGTCTGCTCATCACTCATTCTCGAAATTGTATTAACCCTTTGAGTGCCACGGGCCGATCTCATCGACCCTAATTTACAGTATGTAAAATCGGCATTAAAAAAAAATAAAAAATAAAAAAATTGTTTTGTTTTTAGAATTTTTTTTTTTGGGTTGAATTTTTTTGGGTATGCTTAAGCATGCTATAGCGAATTTAAAAACAAACTGGATAACACCTTAGGGGCATGTTATAACTCAAAACTATCACCAAATATTCATAGTAATAATTTTGATGCCCATAAAAAACATAAGATTCCCTGGCACTAAACCTACTAAATAAGTCTGTTAAAGAATATAAGAAAAAATTATTAAAATTGTAAAAAATTGTAAAAAATAATAACAAAAGATGAAATATTGCTAGGCCAATGCATTCTCTTATATATGCGAGGCGACCTATGGTCGACTCGCATATATAAGAGAATGCATTGGCACAGGGTATATGGGTTGATACAAAAATCGGACCTGGCACTCAAAGGGTTAAACCAACTGAGTTGCACAGCATTGTTGCATTGTGTGGTTGGCTTTAGCAACTTGCGATTGTGAATGTCAATGTCAGAGTCAGCGATGTTGTTGTGCTATGATATATGACTTGCCATAAACAGATCTACTGCTATTTTTAGTACTTTGTCTTCGAGTGACACTGCGGTGAAGATCCTCTTTGAGTCCTCGGTTGCTGGTTATTTATTTGGAAATGAAAATTACATGATATTGTTGCAAGAATTTTGAAAAATTCAGTAGTAAATGAAACAATAGCTGCACGCAACAACCGTTACCTGTTTATCATAACACACATGAACAACAGTCACATGTATATCATACAATATTATTCCCAAAGTCAGTCACAAAATTGAAAGTTTTGGGCGCAAGCTTTTCATTCCAGTGAGACACATTCATTGCGCGATTCGGTGTTTACAGGTGATATCATTTGTGCACACGTTGCTTGACAACTTAACTACTGAGGGCATTTTTATTGGATGAAAATAGTTTCTCTAAAATTTTGCTTTCACCTGAATCCTGTTATCTGATTGGGAGAAATCCGAAAATCGCAATAATTTGTTTTTTTTAATTAGAACTCTTATTTTATGGATGATACTCTATTAACATCATATCATGCACCTAATAATACTTGTGTTACAGTATTGCCCTAAATAATTGACTCCTTAACCACAGCAGAATTATGGGTAACTTTTCAGGATTTGGTCGGAAATATGGCTTGTTGCCATTCATCGGACAGCTATCAGTGAGAGCTTTCTGATGAATGGCAACAAGCCATATTTCCGACTAGATCCTGAAAAGTTACACAATTCTGCTGTGGTTAAGGAGTCGATTATTTAGGGCATTACTGTATCCAAACATGTGCATTGCTTATGAGTATAATTTAATGTTGCTTCCAAACATAACAGCAGTTCAGCAGTAACTCATTCATTCTTCATAGTACTCAGGGCGGTGGATGAAAAATAGGTCCCAAATGAATAATGTCTTTTTTCATTTCATAAATTTAGAGGTTATATCAGCTTGTATTCTCATCACATTTTTGTATTTTTCTTCATCTACAGAGGTATATGTCAACTCAACAGATGCTGAGTTTTCTGCAGCCAAAACAGCATGTATCGAGCTTAGTCTTTGTGGTAAGTCACCCTGCTTATTAACCCTTTACCCAACAGAAGGGCCCTGTGCCAATGCATTCTCTTATATATGCGAGTCGACCATAGGTCGCCTCGCATATATAAGAGAATGCATTGGCTTAACACATTAAAAATTATAAAATTGTTAAAGAATGTAAGAAAAAATGGTAAAAAAAAGATTTTTTTTAGGCCAATGCATTCTCTTATATATGCGAGGCGACCTATGGTCGACTCGCATATATAAGAGAATGCATTGGCACAGGGCATAACTGTAACTATCACAATGTGGTCAAGGAGCCGGTTCCAATGATATCCATATTTGTATGGTTCTATTGAGACAGACCGAAGATATTTTAGGTTGTTGAAGCTTTATTTGGCCGGTTTTGGCCGGTTTGTTGGGTAAAGGGTTAACCCTTTCTATACTAAATATTTATTGACGAGTAGCTCCCTTAGGAAAAGTTCAGATTATAAGTTCAACAAAAAGACCAGAACTTATTGTCTGATCGCGATCAATTCTCTGTACTTGTACCGGTATTATCATCTAACCTCTCTGCTCTCTGCTACTTGAACTTCCCTCCAAATGAATAATGGACCATTCCAATGTATACTTTTGTAGCTGAAGGAGAGAATCCATTCAGTTTAGAAAAGGTTAATTGTCCCTCAAAATTGTTTTTCTCGGAACTATAGAAATCACTGGTGCGTCCATCCCAGATGGATTTCAGATGATATCTGCAGTAATAATTAATGAAATTGAACAATATTTAGTATGCGAGCTTATTGGTTAGGGGCATAGGTCAAATTTGAATATGAGTGAGGTCTGCCCATTTTTACCGAAGTGATGGTTCTTGTTGACTTAAAATTTACATACTATTTTGGTTTCCAAATGATAACTTAAGTTGTCCAATTAATTTCAAATTTGGTATGGATTTTTCACATGGAAATTCAGATCAAGTTGAATTTTGGGTTTGGTCCACCCAATTTACTGAATTTGTTGTCCTTGTCAAATAATTCATTTCTAAAAAAGCCATCGGTCAAATGAAGCCATCTTATTCAGGATAACTCTTACCTCCATAGCAATTCTTAATAGGTCATTATCTTTAGAACCGCAAGACTGAGTAGGGTCATATTTGGTTTTGATGGTCCCTGGGTGACTTGGATTCAGATTTGTTCAAAAGGGTCCACCAGGTCAAATTGGACCAATGTTTAATGTCAAGTTTTGATTAAACTTGGGGTATCTTATTGGACTAATTGGACTTTGATTGGTAATACCACTTTGACAGTGTTAGATGATTATATAACAATGGTTTTAATATACAAACTCTCGTTATTGGAAAGTTATCAATAATACAATTAGAACAAAGTCAGTTTCAAGCCTTGAAATAGCGTGTCTGTCATTTGCAGAATGAGGTCCCCAGAGGGTGAATTTGGTGATGCTAGCCCGCTATGCAGGGTAGCATCACTAAATTCACCCTCTGGGGACCTCATTCTGCAAATGACAGACACGCTATTTCAAGGCTTGGTCAGTTTATTTCACTTGTACGTGTTGATGATAGTTGTTTCAGACTTTTAGACATTTTATGTTATGTAGCATGAACCCATCTTGAAGGCCTTGAGTCCCTTTAATTCTTAGATAACAGGACACTTGATAATGATCCCCATTCATTCATTTGTAGGGATGTTCAGCTAATATGTTCGTTTTGTATCAATTAGTTTGTAATCATTGACAATCTTCCACAAGACCAACAACTACTATCATTTCTAGGGGAAAACCAGATTTCCTTCCACAGGACATACACGCTCACGAATGAATTAGATTCTTTGCAAATTCAACATATTACTTATGGAATAGGTATATAACACACACCTGTTGCTATCAGATTCAGAAAGACTTAACCCTTTGAACCCGAGAGACCGGAATACCGGTCCAATCCTTATATTCCTTTATACGGGAGACCGGAATACCGGATTGGAAATCATACGATATTTGACAAGAAATTACAGCACAAGAAACGCACATATCAACTAGAGTTGTACTTCTACTTAGCACACATGCGTCACATGTTTACCCACGTGACTTTGATAGACAAACTGATGATAGAGGGTCTGTTTCTTCGCACATGCGCAGAGGCCTGTTTTGAGAAAAAAAATTGCTTTTTATCGTCAGAAAAGGGGAAGTATTTCGTTAGAAATTTTGTGATTAAAGCACAAATTAACTAGAATTGTGCTTCCAATTTGCGCGAATGAGTCACATTATCACACCTCTGACTTCAGCAGCCGAATTGGAGACAGGGGTCTGTTTCTTCGCGCATGCACAGAGGTGCATTTTGAGAAATTACTTTCACCGTAGGCAAAGGATAAGAATTTTGTTCTAAATATATAGCGCGACCAAACTATACCCCACTATGGTATTTCTCATTGACCAGTGATTACTTGATTTTATCCAATATATGTTACTTTCAATACCTGATAATTGTATGCTCACTGATTGAACTCATTTTGTTATACGGTATACCAGTTATAATTTCACTATCGCACCTGAACGGGTTACGCCCATATACCTGACTGTTTTTTCTTTATTATGGCTTTGTATCCATGACGTGTGTCTTCACCCGTGCACACGGTGCTCATATCCATATTCTCCTCCTGCTTTGCGCACGCCTTCCACAGAATCTTTCAAGAGGGATGTATCCATTTTTACATTCTTTCCGATGTAACGATCTACACGATGTTTTTGCTGGCAGTAGCTGAGATGCCTACATGAAACTTGTGTCACTTTTACGTATGAAGTAATTGACGAGTAATCACTTGATTTAAGTTTTAGGGTTACTGATTATTTGCATATTCTATCCCTTATATCCATTTAAACTTAAGGGACTTTCAATACCCCTAAAACATTTTCACTTAGAAATATAATCTAATTACATGTCATCTCTCATCGACGAGTGATTGCGTTATTTAATCTCAATAGACCCTAATGCAATCATCACCTATAATTATATCTTAGTTGAAATGTTTTCTCTCATTCACGAGTGATTACTTGATTTAACCCTATTACACAACCATCACCTATAAATATATTCTAATAATTTGGCATTCCTCATTGGCGAGTGATCATATCATTTTATTTTAGGTGTCCAGAACACAATCGTCACCTATAAATATATTCTATTCCACATTCATATGAGTTAATTAATCCTCAAATTAATTTTAAGTTATCAATATTGTACATCATTGACATTGTCGCATGAGATCTCTCTGCTATCGTAATTGGCCAGGTTTCGCCCGTGCACCTGTATATTGAACATGGAATAGACTGTCTCGTTGAAATAACATGTGACATATTTCATCGCACACTAGTTCAGTTAGCATAGCAGATTGCCATATAGTTGAGTATGTATACATGCATAATTATACGTCCAGTTAAGAGCATTATGAGTTACATTGTTGGAACACTATGTAATGTCAGGCGCCTCAGGTTGGGACCATTTAACATTCAGGACGTCAGGGTTCAAAGGGTTAATGAAATTCTGCTATTCAATATCTATGAAAATGCCCAATCATTTGATTTATATTGTCCTAAATCATGCCATAACTTCGTATTATCCAGCACTTGAATTTGCTGAATCTTCTATCGACCACAGAAGATCCAATGCTCAGTCATTTTTTGGTAACACATATCTGAACAATTCACAAAACTTTAAACCTGACAGCTCTGTATGTCAAAGGGATCAAACTTGTGACATAGCTTGTGGATTCATGGTGTGGTTTTTCTTAGGGGTTTTCGGTGGTGCGGGCGTCTGTCTCAGAGGGCAGCAAATCACTTTGTTTCATCAGTCGCTGCTCGCATAGCCAGAATCAATGAGTAGGTTTACATCATGGATCCGCGATCTGTGAGCTGTATTGTGGATCTTTTAACCCTTTTAGTGCCAAGTCCGATTTTTGTATCAACCCATATTTCCTTGATCATTTTTCAAATTTATTGATTATAATTATGTGATACATTGATGGAAAGAGCTCTTAGAGCTCTTTCCATCAATGTATCACATTATTATAATCAATAAATTTGAAAAATGATCAAGGAAATATGGGTTGATACAAAAATTAGACTTGGCACTGAAAGGGTTAAACCACATATGTTATAAACATCTTGAGTCATATATAATGTGGCCATTTACTCTTGTGTGCCAAATAAAGGTATCTGTATGTTTATTAATTTAATGAGAAAAATCCACCCTGCATGATGCTTATTCGGGTCTGCACGTTTAAAAAAAAATGATGGCTCTGTTCTAAATTTGATTAACAAATGCTATACAAAGAGTTTAATTACAAGAAAATGTGGATTTTTCATTCAAGATGTTCCGCCCACAGGCCATGTCGACAACGATGGTAATTTGCAAAAACTTGCTTTATACTCCAGTCTCCAAAAATAATTGTTCCATGGTATTAAATATTGACAAATTGTCATCTTCCACATGATATGGACTTTTCTGTAAGAATTGGTATGTTCCAACCAAACATTTCTATTCCACCATGCACTATTATTAAATTTTTCAGAAATTTCCACCCTGCACTTCATATTTCACCCTGCTCTTCTATTTGGCACACAAGAGTAACTGTGGTGCTTGATTTAAAGGTATTGTGAAGTGTGGCCATCTTGGAAGTTGTATGATCCATGTGTAGATGTTTGTTTGTATTCTTTAGTTCTTTTTCTAAATATCTTTTTATTCATGCAACTCTTCATATAATGGAAGATAGAAATAAAAATATAAGCTGTTCAACAAAATCAACTGAAATTAATGCAGAAATTGCCTGCGTACTTGTCTGAAGTGCAATGGTTTTTCTATGTATATATATTTCTGGATTCTTTTGTAGAAATGCACAAAGATGATGCAGGATTTGAAAGAAAAAGGAACACATCATCCACATCTCTTGCAATAACTGATGAGATTAAGAGCCGGGTAGCTAAGGTAAGTTTGTTATTCTAACTGATGAGATTACCGTAAATTTCGGTGTATAAGTCGCGTGCATGTATAAGACGCACCCCCACTTTTCAACCCCAAATCCTGCCTTTTGTGAAATACCTTTGTATAAGACGCACCCATTTTTAGATGCTGGAATTTCAGAAAACTTCCGTGCATGGTAAGTATTGTACTGGTAAGTATTGAGAGCAAGTATTCACACATCACATTTGGGAGGAGAAGAAATGGAGAAAGTTATTTACGTTAGAATGATTTATTTAAACTCATAAATCGCGTCACCCAACTGTTGTGGCCCTTGAAGTCGGGTATGTCCATCTCCTTGGCTAATATGATCGCTTGGATCCGAATTGAATTTCTGCTTACAGCCAGCAAAGATGAGCGCCTTTCTTCAATCCACCGGACAACTCGCTGCTCAAGTTCAGGCCACATCGCACTCTTACCACGGTTAGCTCGCTTGTCTTGACGCATTTCGGATAAAACGTCCTTCGATCGCCTCCAATCTCTTACCAATATTCCCTTCAAAGATACGTTACACACTGAACTACATGGTATATTCATCTTTATTCACAAGAAAGGATTCTATGAGATCCGTTTAAATATTTATTATTTTGGTACGAAATAGCTTAAGTACCTTTTTGAATCATTATTTATATGACGTAGCAGGTCAAGGTCATTTGTTCACTTGTTATGTATATAAGCAAGTGGGGACACAGTCAAGATCTCTTTTTTTCTTGTGACTCGAAGGGAAGTACACGCTATGAGCAAATTGAAAACCACATATTATTGTCGGCTTCATTTAACAATTCCGTTCCAATTTGTTTAATTTGTTGTGACATCGTTTCATTTTTGGGAAAACGACACAATAATTATTAAAATAATATCAGAGTGACAATTTCATTCAATTTCACTTGTTTTATTTTACGCAAAAAATAAAATTAAAACTATTTTATTATGTTGAATTGTGGGTAATTCCCCAACTTCCGGTTTCGGAGCACGTGGTTTAGTATTCCGAATTGAATTCGAAATTGAATTCGTCTGTATATATGCAGCCGTTCACGTGTTGAACTCTCTTTGGGAATGCCTATACAGCACAGTTGCTATGTTATCTCTGTTCTTGTGGTTTTAGAATGTAAGTATTAGAACATTCAACCAGTGAGACAACATTGCGGTTATAACTTTGTTTATGTGGAAATTGCCACGTGACAACATTCGTTTTGTTTACGTCGAAATTCTGAAATTGTCACTCACACATCTGTTTCATGTTGACATATGTAGCAAAATTAGGGATCAGGTTTGGGTCCTTTTTTTTCGTTTATCTAGGAATTAACTCACTTGTGTGGTTTTGCTTGGCTCATAGTTCACTATAAATTCGTTTACAATACAATACACATTGAGATTGTTTGCCAACAAAATAACTTTTTTGTCAGATCACTGACACAATTTCACACGTAATAATGTGACACATCAGTCACCTAATTTCCTGGAATATTTTTAGGTCACTTTCCTGATCCTTATAACTGGTCATAAAACAAGCGATTTTCTTCCTCGTATGGCCTCGGTTTCAGTCACCCCATTGTCAAGCAGGTTCAGGCTAATCAAATTCCTCATTCCATGCAGACCTTGAGGGGCCCCGCCACATACTTCACCAATGTCACTGTAGGCAAGGCGCCATACTGTTCCGAGGGTGGGTTCCAGTATGCACGGATCCGACCATGCTCGCCCGCTGCTGCTGGATCCTACTTCAGATTTTCGTCCTCTCATCTCCCTTTCACAAGCAGGTGGGACGTACAAAGATCTGTCCAAAGTAAGTTGCTCCCTGGCGTCTACCCTCGGGTGGAATTGCTGTTAAGACCATTTCCCGGGACTCTGCATGGCCGTAAAATGCTTGCTCTTTGACGGGAGGTGAGTTGTCGCCAGTGTAGCCACTGGGGCTGTGGCAATTCATTCTATGTATATTTGACTGATCTGCCCATTCAACATGTAGTTCAATGCGGATTGTGTTCATTTAGAAACATTAAGTGTGGTGTCATCATGTTGGTGAGGTATCTGGATTTGTGTCGTGACCAAGTATGTCGCCACCCGCCCTACTGGCTGCACGGTATGATTCAGCTTCAAGTCAAGGTTTAAGCTGGCTCCAGTTAGGGGGGGAAACAGTCATTAATCATACCTCGATGTCTCTTCCCAGGCTTTACGCAGCCCTGTTTATTCAATTTTTAAATTTAAAGATTACAAAATCCATGGTTTGGATCTGCCGATCCCACATTTAGATTACAATTCTAATTAACAGGGCTACTTGCCATCCAATGCGAATCCTGATTCTCACTTTGGTTTTCGGAGAGCTCTTGCTGTTTTTTCTTGTGGCTCTAAAAAAGTAATAGAGTTAATTGCAAAGCATCGAGGTGTGGCAGACGCAGTTTCTCGCCTCCGATTTGGGTCCTGGGAGGTTCGAGGGGAGACCGAGCATTGGGCCACCAGACAGCGCGCCGGCTGATGCCGGATAATCTCGGGGGCTGTCCATAACAGTGTACATAGCACAGTCATCGGCCGGGGCAGAGACTTTTAACAAACACTCAATTTGATCTACAACCATGAGGTTTTACCAGGGCTCAAACTTATTACCTTTCCACTTGTCACTGATTAGCATTGTCCTTTGTTTATGGGTGCCCGTTCGATTTTTCTGGTGATAAATTTACACAGATCATCTACGGTTCCATGGGGCGAAACACCAAGCCTTGGATTCCTTGCGAGTGTCAATCTGGCTTTCTGCAGTTATAGGCTCTTTTTTCTGCGAACCAAGTTGTGACTCACGTTTCTCTGTGCGTAGAACATTCATCAGCTTTTGACTCTACTGTCTTAGGACAATCCCAATGGGTTTTTTACCTGTAGTACCATGATTAGATCTATTCTCGCTCAATATCATGGCTTTACAGTTTGGGTTAGCTTATCAGGTTACGATATAGACAATTGAACTCACGCAATCTTCTGGGGTGGCGGTATGGTAGGTAATAACCTGTTCCATGTGAACAGGTGCATTTCAGAACTTTGAGCCTTGCATCATGCCAACAACACACGTTGATGCCCTGCTTGAAGGAGTCCTTTCTAGGGGTGCCACGATTAGTTGTATAATCGATGAACCGTTGATAAAGCCAATCATCGATTACCATTTACATCGTCGATTAATATGCATTATTTAATTTGACATCAGGACATGTCCAGTATTATTGAATACCGTGTTTGTTTTACACAGTTTAATCTACCACCGATGGGTTAACAACCTGTGATCGCATATCAACGAGATTCCGTCAACAGGAGTACTACTAACCTATGTTGCAATCAGTCTGCAGTTCATTTGATGATGCGCCATGGTTACTCTTCATGTTGTTGTTAATTCTACAAATTGGCGGCCCTGCAGCTTTGAAATTATGGCGATGTCATTGTATATTTCTACTTGTAAGGCGGAACTACATCTTTGATATATGCCGACTGTCACTGTCTTCAATGAGCTGAATGCACTTGCCCTTGAATCTGATTGAACCAATGGGAGTTGATTGAAATTCTCTGGAAACTAGGGACCCTATGGCATTTTAATCAGCAATGTTCTCCATGATGTCATTTGAGTATACTGTGCTTGAATAAGTATCCTTAGAGGTTAATTGTTTGGCTATTCAGACACTGAAATTCATATTTACGTTCGTTCTAATGAACTCACAAATTCTATTATCACCATAACATGGCCGATAATTGTGCAGGTATAGAATACATTCTGTTCATTGGTCAATAAAAGTGGTTTGTGATGCACTTCATTACTGTAAACATGTCCTGAGCCGATTCCTCAAACAACAGCGACATTGTAGTTACCCAGCACCAGGCCAATAGGCCATATTACAGAATACTTCCAGTGATGGTGTTAGGTACGATTAATCGATTATAGTCTGTTGTTGCCGACCGATTGTCGATTATCAAAATAAATAGTCGTGGCACCTCTGGAATCGGGCATTATTGTACTCAGTGCTCCTTTTTTGACATGCTCTCTTGCATTACTCAAACAGACGGGCAATTCGTCTAACGGCGCACATGAGACAATCATTGTTGACGACAGAGAGTCTCTGCCCGCGGGGAGGACCTAGGGTCGGGTCCTCGCTGTATGAGCGACAGACAACAGTCCGACCATACACACATGTGACTGGTCTTCGGTAAATTTTGCCTTCTGTTCACAACTCTGGCATACCTCCTCGACCGAGTATATGCTTTCTCCTTGGTCGTTGCGGTGGGCTAAAAAACAATAACTGCTCATGGACCCGGGCCCTTCGGCTGTTAAGAACAATCAGTGAATAACAAGCAGACACAATCTTCTTGTTATCAACAGTCTGGTTGTTTTTGCGACCTTAATCATCCATGGCCTGTTCCTTCTTTCAGACTGTTTGAAGTAGTTCCATCACAATGGGTCTCCTCCTTCTACACATTTTCTAATATGTTACATGCAGACTGCAAAGTATTCCTTTGAATCAAGTGTACGTGTAACTGCATACACTATTGGATTGACAGGCTGTGGAGGTAGTTACAACTCAGGACTCTCCGAACTTTTTCTTCTCGATTGTTTCGATACCAGAAAACATTTTGGGAATTTCCAAGTCCTATAACGCTCTTCATGGACTTAGTTACCTGGGGTTTTTGTTACCAGTTTCCAGACTTAAAGTAACTACCAATCATGGCATTGTCGGACGGAATATGGCCTCTGTCCGGTGTATTAATTCACTGAAGTAAAATACTGTCCTTTTGATGGTCAGTCCGAAAATACTTCTTTTGCGCCTTTATCAGTTGGTCGAGTTAGACACCGTTACTGCCAGTAGGTCGCAAACCTTACAATCATGATGCGGTGGCTATTTAATTCTGGGTTTTCTTCACCATACATGACTTGGTGGTATGTTTCTAATCGTATTAACAGTTGCCACTTCCTCGTTTTGCATCCATATTGACCATTCAGGTAACAATAGATTTCCTTCCTCTGGTGTCGAAACGTTGGGATATCTTGGTTCATTCAGTCACATACCATGGAGCAGGGTGGTCTATGCTTTCTGCATATTACCAGCTTACTCCAGGGAGGAGGTGGCACATGCATGTACCTGCATATGACCTTGGGGAGATTTCACAATTACAGGTTTGTCTGACTTCAGAACCAAAAGGGGGGGGGGGAGGTGCAGAGATTCAGCCAATGGGCTCATTCTTCCACTTTCTCCACTCTACCTTGTACCATCAATAAAATTTGCAAATCGGTACCTTTTGGATCCATTTGTTGCTACTCAGCAGGTTCAAATTAATTACTCTTAACTACAATACAATAGTTTCTCATTCCTCGCAGCCTCCTCCTATGAGTTGATTCTACCATGTAGTTCAGTGTGTAACGTATCTTTGAAGGGAATATAACATTTTCAATAGAAAATACATATTCCCTATAAGATACTTACACACTGAACTCACAGGTCCCTCCCAAATTGGGATTTTCCCTCCCCGCTGCTCGGTCACACCCCTCGAATCTTGTAAGAGGATGAAAAAAGAGATCTTGACTGTGTCCCCACTTGCTTATATACATAACAAGTGAACAAATGACCTTGACCTGCTACATCATATAAATAATGATTCAAAAAGGTACTTAAGCTATTTCGTACCAAAATAATAAATTTTTAAACGGATCTCATAGAATCCTTTCTTGTGAATAAAGATGAATATACCATGTAGTTCAGTGTGTACGTATCTTATAGGGAATATGTATTTTCTATTGAAAATGTTATTTCTCACTGACACCATACTGTCTTTCGGCAGCACGGTTACCGTTAAGTTCTGCAAACTTAACCACTTCCAACTTAAATCTGGTTTCGTAACTCTGACGTTTGCGCTTAATCCCACGTTTATCCATAATGATCGAAGTATGTGAATATATATAGAAATTTACGGTATGAGGAAAGACACAAAATATCCTATCATTTATAGGAATATAAAATTGAGACTCGGCTTAATGTTGTTTTAGGATAATGGCCTCGTTAATTTAGTTGTCGCCTAATTGTCGCGGATCATGAATGCAAACGCTTTGTGCTAATAGTGATGCAATGCACTCCTCAGTATTAAGTGTCAAATATACTCAATGTGGGGATTAAATGTTTGCACCCGAAGCGTACTGCATAAAATAATGTTTATGTAATATCAATTTAACAGGAGTTCGCGGCTAATTCGCACTGAAGCCTCGTTCAAATATTTGGAGTCGGGGTTTTATTATGCTCATTTTTTCCCGGGCTTTAAATAAACATTCCGATGTGACGTAATATGGTAGCAGTTTAGAGCCACGTGCAGCTTCCAAACAGTTTACTATGTCGCAATTAACACTGCAGACATCAAAGCGATGACACCGCCGTCATTGAATGTGGGTCAATTTTGCACGTGTCCAGAATTGTTACACAGTAAGGTCAAGGACGCCAACTGTTTGTGAATTTGCTGCTGTTTGCTAATATTTCTTTCCGGGATTTTGGGAATAAAAGTTAATAATAGTGAAGAGTAAGATAACTGATTTCAATATTTTAATTCAAAGAATATTATCCGTCTTTATGGAGCGTTTTGTGGCTGAATCTCCGCCGATATTTGCTGTGAATATCTCCTTGTCTCCCGACACGTGTGTACTTACCGCTCGTGGCTCAAACTCTCCGAAAATGAGTCAAGATTTCACCCCGATTTTGAGTTACCGTTGTATAAGGCGCACCAATATTCTGGGCTATATATTCAGGTCAAAAAGATGCGACTTATACACCGAAATTTACGGTAAGAGCTGGGTAGCTAAGGTAAGTCTGTTATTCTAACTGATGAGATTAAGAGCTGGGTAGCTAAGGTAAGTCCGTTATTATACCCCCCGCAACGAAGTTAGGGGGGGTATACTGGAGTCAGCTTGTCGTGCCGTCGGCGTCGTCCGTCGGCGTCGTCCGTCCGTGGACACAAATTTGTCCGGAGTTTTTCTCAGTCGTTTTTTTTATCAATTTCCGTGAAACTTGGCACAGACATCAACCACCATGGGAACCTGTGCACCTGCGATTATGACATCTGTTGGACTGTTTTTAGTGGAGTTATCCCCCCTTTTTCGACTTTTCACAACATGTATACTTTTGTCCGAGCTTTTATTCCTACATTTTTCAGTCAATTTTTTTAAAACGTGGCACAGATAGTTAGTATCATGGGAACTTGTGCACTTGCGATTATGACGTCTGTCCGACATTTTTTGGTGGAGTTATCCCCCTTTTTTTATTTAGAAACTTTTTTTGCAACATTCATAATTTTGTCCGAGCTTTTATTCCTACATTTTTCGGTCAATGTTTTTTAATCTTGGCACTGATATTTAGTACCATGGGAACCTGTGCACCTGCGACTATGACGTCTGTCCGACATTTTTTGGTGGAGTTATTCCCCTTTTACAACTTAGAATTTTGTTCGCAACATACATAATTTTGTCCAAGCTTTTATTCCTATATTTTTCGGTCAATAGGTTTAAGATTAGGGTTATGGTTGTACACCTGCCATGGGAACTGTTATTTTATTATTTTAACTAAATGTTTACTGACATGTGAAACATCTTAGTATTTTAAAAACAGGGGGGTATCTGTAGTCCCATTGGGACAGTCACACCTCTAGTTCTAACTGATGAGATTAAGAGCTGGGTAGCTAAGGTAAGTCTGTTATTCTAACTGATGAGATTAAGAGCCGGGTAGCTAATGTAAGTCTGTTATTCTAACTGATGAGATTAAGAGCTGGGTAGCTAAGGTAAGTCTGTTATTCTAACTGATGAGATTAAGAGCTGGGTAGCTAATGTAAGTCCGTTATTCTAACTGATGAGATTAAGAGCCGGTTAGCTAATGTAAGTCTGTTATTCTAACTGATGAGATTAATAGCTGGGTAGCTAATGTAAGTCTGTTATTCTAACTGATGAGATTAAGAGCTGGGTAGCTAATGTAAGTCTGTTATTCTAACTGATGAGATTAAGAGCCGGGTAGCTAATGTAAGTCCGTTATTCTAACTGATGAGATTAAGAGCCGGGTAGCTAATGTAAGTCTGTTATTCTAACTGATGAGATTAAGAGGTGGGTAGCTAAGGTAAGTCTGTTATTCTAACTGATGAGATTAAGAGCTGGGTAGCTAATGTAAGTCCGTTATTCTAACTGATGAGATTAAGAGCCGGGTAGCTAATGTAAGTCTGTTATTCTAACTGATGAGATTAAGAGCTGGGTAGCTAAGGTAAGTCTGTTATTCTAACTGATGAGATTAAGAGCTGGGTAGCTAATGTAAGTCTGTTATTCTAACTGATGAGATTAAGAGCCGGGTAGATAAGGTAAGTCTGTTATTCTAACTGATGAGATTAAGAGCTGGGTAGCTAATGTAAGTCCGTTATTCTAACTGATGAGATTAAGAGCCGGGTAGCTAATGTAAGTCTGTTATTCTAACTGATGAGATTAAGAGCTGGGTAGCTAATGTAAGTCTGTTATTCTAACTGATGAGATTAAGAGCTGGGTAGCTAATGTAAGTCCGTTATTCTAACTGATGAGATTAAGAGCCGGGTAGCTAATGTAAGTCTGTTATTCTAACTGATGAGATTAAGAGCCGGGTAGCTAATGTAAGTCCGTTATTCTAACTGATGAGATTAAGAGCCGGGTAGCTAATGTAAGTCTGTTATTCTAACTGATGAGATTAAGAGCTGGGTAGCTAATGTAAGTCCGTTATTCTAACTGATGACATTATGAGCCGGGTGGCTAAGGTAAGTCCGTTATTCTAACTGATGAGATTATGAGCCGGGTAGCTAATGTAAGTCCGTTATTCTAACTGATGAGATTAAGAGCCGGGTAGCTAATGTAAGTCTGTTATTCTAACTGATGAGATTAAGAGGTGGGTAGCTAATGTAAGTCCGTTATTCTAACTGATGAGATTATGAGCCGGGTGGCTAAGGTAAGTCCGTTATTCTAACTGATGAGATTAAGAGCCGGGTAGATAAGGTAAGTCTGTTATTCAGAATATGTTTGTCAGATTCGGTGGAGACACTGGCTCCATCTGTCTGTCCAGCTGTCCGTCCATCTTTCTGTCTGGGCATATGATCATATGTTCGACAGTTGACATAACGAATCTACCGTTATCACAGCCATCAGATTTTTGAAATCATAGACATCTGCATTGAGAAAATAGCCCGTGCAGCAAGCGAGGTGCAAATTCATTCTTTAGTTTGTATCCGTGATTAATTCTCGTTTGCATGCAGTGAAGGCATAATCGGATATGTTTTTCTTTGGGTACCTGAAATATGCAAATCACGCTTTGAGTCGGGGATAAACAAAATAAATCGAACATTTTAAATTGAATGTGTTGATGCTCTATATATATATATGTAGCTTTTAACGACTCTGCAAAAAATATCTATGATCTGAGCTTCTGGGATAGTTTTAAGTCATCAACCTAATAACCCATGGTTGAAATATATGAGTTGACGGATGGAAATCCAACATTTTCAGATAAACAAAGAGGAATAACTCTTAAAATAAAATGTGAACAATTGATAAATTCACACTTATACCTTTTTACTGACTCCAATGTGACCATTGACCATCCACCATTCAATTGCAAATGTCCTCCAACTTTCCAGCTCTCTTCCTGTGTCTCTGCTAGAGGTATCTTTCTTGTTTTATATAGATTGCAGACTGTAGAGTTATTCTTCCTGAACTGATGTTGAACTGATTAACTAACTATAACACAATGTCTATGAACCCTCTTTTGAAAGCACTCCTGATGCCATCCTGCATACCAAATTTCATCGAGATCCAATAACCATGGTTGAGATATATTTTCAGGAAATTTTAAACAAATGAATCTTTTGTGTCTATTTCTCAGTCTTCAGTGACCCTCGAAGGCCAGAAAATTTATATATTTTCTCACTTGCAATATATTTGAAAATCAATGTGGAATGTCCAAGGGGTTTTACTTTTACCCCTGATTGCAGCCTCATAGGCAGATTCATCATATTAACTTCAACATAATTCATAAGCAATGACCATGGTATTATATCTAAGAACATATAAATGAGTACAAAAATATACGAGGTAGTGTCATGTATTACAAAAATGACCAGATTTTTTTCAAGAAACATGAAATATTCAGCCTTTTAAACTGGACCCCCAATAAAAATGATCAATATAAAGTCCCTCATAATACAGTTAAGGATTGCTTGTGAAACTAAATATCAAGTTTAACCAGCATATAATACAAATCACCATATGTTAAATACATTTTCATGCAATCTTACATGTACATAATTGGTGCTGCAGAAACAGCATATCCGTGACATCATGACACAGTGACGTCATTTCATGACATCATTGACGTCATCACTGTTCAACTGAAATAAATGCTCTCCAGAATCATTGTACTATTGGAAATTATTATGTGATCATGAACTCCACAGACAAGGTAGGTTTTATTCAGCAACAATTATTTTTATCAAACTATTACATAATTTTTTTTTAAACATTGTAATAATATACTGTACATTCAATATAAATACCATGTGTTATACATGTACATGGAAGTACCAATAGTTCTATTTTATAAGTGTTGTATAATGATATAATCATTCCAATTCAGAATTCTGGCCTTTCTGTGCTCTCATCTCCAATGCTGAAATTCTTGTGTGAAGAGATTTAATCCATTTCCTTGCATTTATAAATGATCAGAATCTTCCCTTTGGTTGAGGCCACAAATTATTTCAGCAACTTGTACAGTAGTTCAGAAGTGGGTTAATGACAATATTCAATCTTTTTATTTGGGCACCAAAATTGAATGTGCTCGAGCTGATTGTTGTGGTTCCTAAATTTGCATACATAGAAAGGTGGAAAGGCTTGTTATCCATAACATTTTGATCACCCCCCCCCCCCCCCCCTTTGCTCCCACTTGACTGCATTGTGCATCAGATGACATCTAAATTACGTCATTGTTAACTCACAATAACACTTAAAGTGTGCATATACATAGCTGAATTAAAGGCACAGATGGCCTTCACGATGGGTATTGCAGTTAAAATAATCACTTCCGTTAAAACTGCCATAAACATAAAGAATATTAAAATATAGACAAATTTTGTTCTTATACCAATCATAAATATCGAGTAAATAGTATGTTATTGTCAAGTTCGTATGCTTTGTTATGTAAACAAAAGTCAAAAATGTTACAGAACCTGGCTTTTGTTTACATAACAAAGCGGACGAAGTTGCCAATAACATACTATTTACGCGATATATGTGTTAGGTATGAGAACAAAATATGTCTATATTTTAATATTCTTACTGTTTATTGCACAGTTTACAATGTTTTGGGGAGGGGTTTGGTTTCCCAATCAGTCTGTGCAGCATTCAAAGAACAAGTATTATGACACAGTATTCTCTTTGAGATCTGTTTTGAGGCTGTTTTCACTTGTTGGTTTTCAAGAAGATCCCACTTAGGGAGCAGTTCACAATTTCCAGCAATATTGTCTCATAAATGCAGACGGCATAATTAAGGAGAGAGAAATTGGGATATTTTGACCATGTAGATAAAGATGCAAACTTGTCCTGCACTCAATACAAATACATGTTACGCATCCAAATTTCTTAGTTTTTTATGAACTTTCACAGATTTGTAAAATAATAAAATGAAGATAGCATGTAGTCAATAGATTTGACTAGTCTCTGGCTGGTAGGTTATGCACTGCATCGCTATCGCTCTGCTATGTACCGATAGATTTGACTAGTCTCTGGCTGGTAGGTTCTGTACTATGTTGCTAATTTTGCTCTCTAACTTTCCCATGCACTAGACTTATGCTTCGGCGGGGTCAGTAGGTGGGCGGGCGTCTGTGTGTCCGGACAGGCAATAGACCGTCAGCGCGATAACTCGAACAAACTTCAACCGATGTTATTCATATTTGGTATATGGGCCTGTTGCAATAATATCGAAAAACAGGTTTTTCCAAGATTTCATACATGAGTTATGGGCCTTACTTTGTCTATATTTAGCGATTTTGATCGATCGCGACCGTTTGCACGATTACTCAAACAAACTTTTACCAATTTCAATGATATTCGGCATATGAGTCTAGGATCACTTCAAGATGGGAGCTATCAAATTTGAACTGTTTTCGATGAAAACATGGCCATCGACAGACATCTTGGATTTTATTCTTTGCATCACTAAATCCTTTAGCACACCCAGCAGAGCATATCCCTCATCCAATCATCACCAAATTACATATGGATCCTCGGGGTGACCTCTAGATGGGTGATTACCATTTTTTCCGATTATGTTAAACATCTTGGATTTTACTCTTTGTGTGACTAAATCCTTTAGCACAGCTCACAGGTCACATTTCTCATCTAATCATCAACAAACTTCATATGAATCTTCATGGTGACATCTAGATGGGAGCCTCCCTTTTTTCCCGATATTTGTTTTAAAAAAACATGGCCACCAGCAGCCATCTTTGATTTCAAATGTGAATCTATCAGAACACCCTGCAGCCCACATTTATTATCCCCTGCCAAATTTAAAATTTGTGGGGGATATAGTAATGGGTTCCGTCCGTCTGTCGCACCGTCGTGCCGTCCGTCCGTCCGTCCCGAATTTGTAAGAGTCATAACTTAAACAAATGTAAACGGATTTCAAAGATTTGTGGTATATGAGTTCACCTGACCATTACCTAGAATATGTTCGCAAGCCAGGTCTGGCGAGATGTTTTTACCGGAGTTATTGGACTTTGTTTATTATTTTTTTCGAATTTACCAAATAGCAAATGGACGACATCACAGGGCTCATTTCCACAAATGTCAATGGATTTAAAAGATTTTTGGTATATGAGTTCACATGACCAGTATCTAGAACAAGTTCGCAAACCAGGTCCGGCCAGATATTTTCAGCAGAGTTATTGGACTTATGGACGACGTCACAGGGCTCATTTCCACAAATGTCAACAGATTTAAAAGATTTTTGGTATATGAGTTCACATGACCAGTATCTAGAACGAGTTCACAAACCAGGTCCGGCCGATATTTTCAGCAGAGTTATTGGACTTTGTTTATTGGTATATTCATTCCCATGACCAGTACCTAAAATGAGTTCGCAAGCCAGGCTTTTTGACAAAATCCCACCTCTTGTTTAGCACATACTGAGAACACAAACATTATTGAGAATGCACTTCCCCAACTGCACATTTCGGCGGGGGATACCGCCGTCTGCGACTGCTTGTTGGAGAATTGTTTTTAAACTGTACAGGCTTGTTTAGGATCACTTCTAGATGGGAACTATCAATTTTGAACGATTTTCGATGAAAAACATGGCCGCCTAAAACCTTTTGCACACCCTACAGAGCATATCCCTCATCCGATTATCACCAAACTTTATATGGATCCTTGGGGTGACCTCTAGATGGGTGCTTACCATTTTTTCCGAATTCTGTTAAAAACATGGCTGCCACCAAACTTCATATGGATCTTCGGGGTGACCTCTAGATGGGAGCCTCCCATTTTTCGTTAAAAAAAACATGGCCACCAATAATTCTTTTGCGACAGATCCACTCTTTCAGGCAAAAAAACTCGACAAGCGCTATATTCCGATGTGCAACCCTTGTACATATTTAGAATATACCGGTACCTGAAGATGAAGTCACTGTTTGCAATTTGGATATCAATTAAATGTGACGTTATTATTATTATTCCAGCTTGAGATTAGCAAAATTTAGTCGAAATATTGTGTTAGAACATAACAATCGAATTTGCTCAGCCAATCAGCTTTGCCTGTCCTGCCGAAACCTGGTGATCCAACATGGATAATGGTCCATACCGTTCTATTACTACTACTATAATAATAATGAGAGCTGCAAAGTGTCGAGGAGGTCTATAATCTGGCGACCAGTCAATTAGGTATATAGATAGGGGGGACTGATATTATACATAGAATCATGACAGGTAAATTCTTAACAATATTTATTTGCTGTCACTCATTCCCTGTAAGTATATTTTGTATAATATAGTTTATGAGCATCTCGCCCTATTCGTTTTGTTTCTCGCTGTATTCTTTCATTACACTGACCACATGTATAATCAAACTGTCCTTCACCCATATGTCGAAAGCACCTCATATTTGGCGTCTCCCATAGCTTTGAAACATTTTGAAGTGACGTGCTATATTTATCCTTGTCCTGTTTGAGTTTTTCACATTCTTTTTTCGTCAATTTTTCCTGTTGACTGACTTCATTTGCATATTCCCGTAACGTGTTGATCTTCATTTTGAATATATGTGTGAGCGTATTTGTATTAAGGTTTCTGTACTCTGTATTCTTTTCTAACTCTTCGAACGTTCTACACTTTGTGGCAGCAATAGCTTCATTATATAGAATCTTGAGTCCATAATGCTGTGCGATCACTAGAGTTCGTAGAGTTATGTCCCTTGTTAGTAAGTACTGCTCACACCTCTGTTTTATGCCGTCTATCTGGTATTCCTCCGCTAAATCGAGGATGCATTCCCAGTTGTCATCTGCAAACAAAGATTTGAGAACAATTATAATGGACATACACAAAATGAATTAATGGGTTTGTGTGTTTTACTGACCAGAGATTCACATTTAACACAATTTACCACACTGCATTACATGTTATGCGTTCGTTTCTGTGAACATGAGCCTAATAAAAAAAATAAAAAAATAAATATAAACGATGATCAATCTTACATTGATATTAAAAAATTAACCAATTCATCCCCCTATGTCGGTTTTGTGTCTAGTTTTAGGATAAGTTCGTCAATATTGGTATGCAAAAATTCAGAGTACCCTGTGACCTTTTATGAAAATAATTGAGACTGGGTATAGTCTTTATTAATGGTGTCTCTCTGTAGTCATTCCAAAGTTTTGATGCTCCCTTCTTTCTGTTTCATTATACACTGCGATATGGGGAATAAAGATTCTCCTTCGTACTGATCTGGACTACCTGGATATTTCATTATATTGTTTCATGCTCTTAAAATAGTAACATCTACTGTCCCACAGCCTCAGTTCAGGTAATTAAACAAATTGAGCCAAAAGTCTATTTCTTCTAACAGGAGCTTCTATTTGTTGGTGTCTTTGATAAAAAAAAAAAAAAATTATAGCCTTGAATTTATATAAAAATTGCAGGCAAGAAAGACCACCATTAACCATTTCTTATTTAAATGAGTTCTCCTACCCAGTTATAAAAGTATACATTGGAATGGTCTATTATTTATTTAGAGGGATGTTCAAGAAATTTAAGCAGATGACAGATTGGCAAAAAGAATTTCTGCCCTCATAAAAATCACAGTTCCTAAGAGATAGAAATCTAAAAGACTTGATGCTGATTAATGCCAAGGTTTAATAGTACAAATAGATTCACTTTTGTAGAGAACATGTATTTTATATTGAAAACCAGGAAGTGTTGATTTTAAGGAAGTGTCGAAAATTGCTTTAATATTATCTCTTCATACATAATAAACCAATACTTGCACTAGATAAGTTCTCCAGATTTTCGATTAATTAATCCATAAATTTGAGGATTTAGCTTCAATTATGGAAGATTTTAAGTTTCTGAAAAATTTGCGATAACTATCAATGTTGAAATTAGCCAACCGCTCTACATTAACACTTCCATGACTGGAGATTCCTGAAATTTGGTGAAAACCCTATGCCATCACATTCTCTAATATATATGTGAGTCTCCCATAGGGGGCCTCACATATATAAGAGAATACATTAACCTAACAATATTTACCTTGACCTTGTAAGCCAGAGAATTCTCTTATATATGTCAGGCTCCCTATGGAGACTCACATATATAAGAGAATGCACTGGCACAGGATCATTAATGCTGCACAATCACAGCTCCTATCATGAAAGGGTTAAAGTATCCGGTGTGCATTATGTTTTGATTCATATAACTTATTATATCTGTCTACAGGAAGGTCATATTTGTAGTATGACACAGTAAATAAATATATTCAGTAACCATTCAGTAATGAACAATGCAGCTGTTTACTGAGAGTGGCACCATGTCGACATTTGTCCATAAATATTTGTGCTCAAGCCCTGAATTAGTGTGTCTGTCATTTGCAGAATGAGGTCCCCAGCAGGTGAATTTAGTGATACTACCCCGCACAGTGGGCTAGAATCACCAAATTCACCCTCTGGGGACCTCATTCTGCTTAGGCCTAATCTTCTGGGAAGTATCTGTTGTCTCAAATTAGCATTGTTTTTAGTTACTTTTGTTCAGTTTCTATATCCCCTAATTTGCAGATGATAAAATGCATAATCAAGGTGACTAATGGGTGAACATCACCATCCTAAACTTGGGAACTTCAACCTGATCCTAGAACTCCAATAACTGTTGAGGCCAAAGCAGATTGAGGTTCCCAGAGGGTGTATTTGGTGATGCTAGCCCACTGTGCAGGATAGCATCACTAAATTCACCTCTGGGGACCTCATTCTGCAAATGACAGACATGCTAATTCAGGGCTTGTTTGTGCTTTTTAACAAAACTTAAATCCATTCAAGAAAGCTGATCATATCCTATTCAGACCGTGCCATGAATAGTTTGATTTTCGTGCCATATTAAAGTGGTTTTATTGGAATGGTGTCACCTAATATCTCACACAGTTGTCAATAGATTGGTCTCTTTAAGAGTAATTGACTGTTTAATATTTTCCTGGACAAACTTCTATCTTGGCCTTTTCTCATTTGGCAGGTGGCAGGGTGTCGTATATATATGTATACAATATTCATTCATTCACGCTGCCCTAACTTATTTGTGACCTCTCGGTGCAAACAGAGGCCTCTCTGTACACTACGTAAACCCCTCAGTACAATTTGGCTTATTTGACCAAATATAAATGCCAATAGGTCCTTACTTTTTGCAATAAAACTGTTTTGCATTTATCAGTTAGAGGATTCACATGGCGATGTCCAGTTTGTCTGGGGGCAATGTGACTTATATTTAACTCTTTCTATACTAAATGGATTCTCCCACTCAACTATAAAAGTATACATTGGAATGGTCTATTATTCATCTGGAATGGTTTTCAGGAAAAATGAGCAGTTGACAGATAATAAAATTTCAGAAGGAGCCCTATACATTGGAGGGAAATGTTCAGTTAATAAGTTCAACAAATGACCTATGGTCGTTCGTTGAACTTATTAACTGAACATTTTCTAAGGGACAACTATTCATCAATGAGTATTTAGAAAGGTTAAGGCAAAACAATAGCATGCATGAACTCGTAAGAGGTTGGTAAAATTTTCCTCATATAATCTGGTGGGTTTCAAATTGAAAGTACGATAAATACCTTGTTGTCTGCCTGCACATTGGTCTTGCAAGTCGTTTGTGTTTTCAGCTAAAGCTATATATATATGTAACCGTTCATGTCGAAGGGTTATAACCTCCTAAAATGGTTGTATATGCACCCATTGGAGCCACATTCTCACAATACTGTTGGAACTAAATGTGATGTTCTAAAACAGTAATTGACCTCCGACATACCCTATTGAACTTTGTCCATGAACTTTTGTTGTGTCAACCAAATGGGTTTAACCCTTTCTATACTAAATACTCATTGACGAGTAGTTCCCTTAGGAAATGTTCAGATAATAAGTTCAACAAACAACCATTATAGATCTGAACATTTCCCACCAATGAATATGAATCATTCTGCTCTTGTATTTTTTTTGCATGTCTGTTGTCTGCTTTTATTACCTGAACATCCCTCCAAATGAATAATAGACTGATACAATGTATACTGTTATAACTGAATGGGAGAATCCTTTTAGTATAAAAAGGGTTGATATACATGTAATGTACGGTGACCGGCAACATTCAAGTTTAACTCTTTTTGTACTAAATGGATTATCCCACCCAATTATAAATGTAAATATTGGAATAGACTTTATTTGTTTGAAGGGGTGTTCAGGAAATATGAGCAGACAATAGAAATTGCATAAGGAATACTAGGAAATCTTGAGCACGAATCCTCCACAAAATTCCTAGGAATCCATATAGATGAAAACCTGACTTTCAAAAAACACGTGTCCTTTGTTTGTTCAAAAATGGTGAATGCCATATACCACATCAATAAAGTTAAACACTTCTTTCCTGGTAGCGCACTTAAAACATTATATTATGCTCTAATACAAAGCCATTTAGTCTACGCTGTTCAAATATGGGGACACGTCCCTGCGGTCAAAAAAAATTTCATGCTTCAAAAACGCGCAATACGAGTTATATGTAATAAGAAATATAGAAGCCACACAGAACCTCTCTTTAAAAAAGAAAATATACTCAAAATCTACGACATCCACAAAGTACAAGCGGCAGTTTTCATGCATGATTGGTATCATATGCGTTTAATAGAATCATTTACCGACATATTTTCCAAACGGAAAACAGGACCAGCCACCCGGCAAAAGCACCCACTATTTTTAAAAAAACCAAGAACATCTTGGTCCCAACAACTACCATTTCATTCCTTTCCAACCATATGGAACAACTTAGATAACGAATTTACATCATACCAATCCAGACACACATTTAAACGACGTTTACATGCCGATTGCATTAAAAAATATGCTGCAACAATTAAATGCAACAATCAAAGATGTCCCGACTGTGTAGTAGCTCCTCAATAAGTGACTTCCCCTATACCGCAATCCTCAACCTCACTCAGTACATTCCTACTCGACTTTCAAGGAACAACCCACTGACAAGAAAGAGACAAACCATCGAGTAACCAATAAACAATTTATCTAGACGTATACCCTCCATGTATATAATACAACCATTTTGTGATACATAATTATATAGCCGTGCATTGTACAAGAAATCATGACCGCCTATCATAACATCTTTTCATTTTTAAGGGGGTGGCAGTAAGACAGTCTAGCCTGACTATGCCACCCCTCGAATATACAACATAATATTTGTCAAATGTATTATGCATTAATATGTGTATATTTAAATAAATTATCCTATCCTATCCTATCCTTGGTGGGAAATTAATGTTTAGATAATAATTTCAACAAATGACCTATGGTTGTTTATTGAACTTATTAAATGACCTATGGCTGTTTGTTGAACTTATTATATGAACATTTCCTAGGTAAGGAATAACTACCTGTCAATCAGGGGTCGATTTAATTTTTTTAATTTGGATATCAATTTGCAGCACTGGGTAGATTTTGTACAGCATTCCCTATCAATACATGTTTTTTCATTGTAAATTGGTTAACAGAAATTGGAAATTGCATCGCAAATCCAGTTATATCGAGCCCCCCCCCCCATCAATGAGTATTTAGTATAATTTTAATTCCAAACCAACTTTGGATGATGATGATATTTTGATGGACAATTCATAGGACAAACATTTTTAGTTAAATAAAACATTGCAATTTTGAAGAGTGGCCTAAAGGAAACCAGTTAAGATGTCATGACATAACTTGATGTCATTTAACGTCATTCGGTGTTTGCAGGCCAAAATTCAGACATTAATGTATGAACATTAACTGCTTCTTTATTCACTAGACTAGAGCTACAGACATGTGTCAATTACTATTATATGCCATGGGACATTCACTTGAGAACTTTGTTTCAATTTAGTTCCGGTATAGAATCAGGCCTGATGAATATGGAGCCGGACATTTAGCATTGAAATATTTTGTATGTCATTTGCAGAATGAGGTCCCCAGGGAGTGAATTTCTAAACTAAATTCATCCTTTGGGAACCTCATTCTGCATGGCATCATCTCCTATGGGAGACCGAGACACAGCTTTAAGTTCCCAGAAGGTGAAGATGGTGATGTGCACCCACTGGGCCCCTCGATTATACATGGTGTCATCTGCCAATTTTGGCAACTCTTTCTAAAGAAGTTTCTAAAGAAAATAATTTTTTTTTTAATTTGATAATAATGTACTTTCCAGAGAAGATGAGGCGTAAGCAAAATGAGGCCCCCAGAGGGTGAATTTAGTGATGCTAGCCCACTGTTCAGAGCAGTCTCACTAAATTCACCCTCTGGGGACCTCATTCTGCAAATGTCTGACACCATATTCTCAGGCCTGTTTTGAATACCGGGTAGAAGTTTTTGGTATCGAGGTGAAGCAACTAAATGTCACTGACAGTGATCATTGTCAAATCTTGATCCCACAATTAAGAAAATTTATTACGCGATTTTCATTGAAAATGCTGTTAATTAAAAATGGTAATGTCACTAGTGAATTATGTCATTTCCCGTGACATCATCCATGTTACGTCGCTTACTGATCTAGACTGAATTTTCGATGGTTGATCTGTCTCCACATCAGGACTTTCATGAATTAATTCTGTGTGTTTTAATCATATTTGGCAGACCAAATTGATGCAGAAGTGTAATAAGTAGAGTAATCAATTATTTCCGAGAATTACGTTCAATAATTCACTCGAGGCGAGAGACGTTTCGGTAAGAAACTTGTGCACTAACGCACACTCGTTTCTTACCGACGTCTCTCACCTCTCGTGAATTATTTAACGTAATTTTCGGAACCAATTGATTACTCTCTATATAGCCTACAGTTGCTGTACCCGACCCCTCCAAGGCTGCATATAGTGTGTCTGACAATTGCAGAATGAAGTCCCCAGAGGGTGAATTTAATGACGCCCTCACCTTGATTATGCATTTTATCTTCTGCAAATGAAGGGATATAGAAACTGAACTGAAGGGAATAATAACTAAGTACAATGTTAATTTGAGAATACTAGTATTGATACTTTCCAGAAAATGTGGCCAAAGCAGATTTAGGTCCCCAGAGGATGAACTTGGTGATGCTAGTCCCCTGTACTTGGTAGCATTACTAAATTCACCCTCTGGAGACCTCATTCTGCAAATGTCAGACACACTATATCCAGACTTGTACTCTTCTTGCATAAACTATGGTAATGATTTTTTTATGTAAAATCATATTATGCTTCAGTTGATTGATCAAAAATTAATCACGCTATTTTGGGCAGAGTATGATTCTTATTTTTGTTTTAGTTTGAGCTCATTTGCATGAATTAAACAGATATGACATAATTAAGTTCATATTTTGTATATTAGACTTACTGAGCAACCAGATCAGTCAATTTTGTGAAGAGTTTGCGGGATAGCTCAAAATGAATGTCGATTGTTGCTAGGTTGATATTTGATATATGATACATGCTCAAACGACCCTTTTAGGCAGAGCTACTTCCCTTATTTAGTTGAATTTTATGAATTTTGAGATAATAAATTTGCACAATGGCTGAATCTATTATCAACTGAATTCTTTGGTATTCAAGACTTTCTAAGCAATGAATTGATCAAATTTGAAAACAGGACCAACATATTTGGAAGAAGTTAAGTTAAATTATGACTATTCAATAGTTAAATTTTGCACATTTTCAACATGAAGTTAGTTGATATTTGATATATAATATACAAGACTGCCTTAACAATGTCAAGTTTTGTAATTAGTTATGATATGCCATTTCGATCCAAGCCCAAGTTTGGTACAAAACCGCCGACTAGCTCTGATGCAAATGTTGTTGTTGTATTTTTTGGAGGGCACTTACCTGTTCAGGGCCAATTTTGATCTGGATTATACATGTACTCACTTTGTAGGTACAGTAATGCCCTAAATAATCGACTCCTTAACCACAGCAGAATTATGTGTAACTTTTCAGTATTTAGTCGGAAATATGGCTTGTTGCCATTCATGGGAAAGCTCACAGTGAGAGCTTTCCGATGAATGGCAACAAGCCATATTTCCAACTAAATACTGAAAAGTTACACATAATTCTGCTGTGGTTAAGGAGTCGATTGTTTAGGGCATTACTGTACACCATGAATCACAATAAGTTCCATTAGATAACTTACCCGATATGGGCCAGTCTGGGTTATACACACATTGTAGGAACTGTACGATTTCTTCATACAGTTTCTCGGGTAACGCTACTTCCTTTGCTGTATGTTCTCGGAACCCGGCCAGAAACATTCGTCTCCATACAGGTGAAATCGTGGTGAGCACTTTTTTATGTACGTATAGTTGTCTCTCTTCCACTGTAAAAATTAAATCACTTGTTGGATCTTGATTTGTAAAATCTTTTACGGTGAGTTTCTGTTGATCCATCTGTCAGGTTGTGTGGAGATTTCTGTGGAATATGAAACGTGAAATATTAGATATTTTCATTGTCATTAGGTTGCAATACTGTTAACCCTTTCATGATATGAGCTGCACTGGTGCAGCATTAACCCTTTCAGTGCCAGGGGCCGAATTCATCGGCCCTAATTTAATGTCTGTAAAATCGGCCCTAAAAAATTTCTTTTTTGGTTTGAATTTTTTTGGGGTATGCTTAAGCATGCTATAGCAAATTTTAAAACAAACTGGATAAAACCTTAGGGGCATGTTATAACTCAAAACTATCACCAAGTATTCATAGTAATAATTTTGATGCCCATGAAAAACATAAGATTCCCTGGCACTAAACCTACAAAATAAGTCTGTTAAATAATATAAGAAACAATTATTAAAATTGTAAAAATTGTAACAAATAATAACAAATGATGAAAAATTGTTAGGCCAATGCATTCTCTTATATATGCGAGGCGACCTATGGTCGACTCGCATATATAAGAGAATGCATTGGCACAGGGTATATGGGTTGATGCAAAAAATCGGACCTGGCACTGAAAGGGTTAAAGATCCTGTACCAGTGCATTCTCTCATATATAAAGAGAATCCACTGGCTTTATTACAAGGTCAATGTAAATATTTTTGTTAGGTCAATGTATTCTCTTATATATGCGAGGCTCCCTTTGGGAGACTCGCATATATTAGAAAATGCATTGGCACAGGGGTTTTTGCAAAATTTCAGGAAGCTCCCGTCATGGAAGGGTTAATGCTGGCTTTATAGACTTATTGAAGGGATATAAATGATCTATTCTTAAAAAAGGGGTCCATTTTTCCTCCAGTTGTACACTTACCCTTGTATGGTACACATAATGCCGATGTCCTGATCAACCATCTGTCCATCCATCTGTCCAGCTGTCTAGCTGTTTGTCCATAGACACATGCTATCCGACATGATAACTCAAGTATTTTACCGGATCGTGTTCATGTTTTATATGCTGGTTTATGATGTCACATCCCTCATCTGTATAGTTTTTGGTATCGATTGGTTGATTGGTTTTGAAATTATTAGCACTTTCCATCCACCCATAAACATGTGTTATCTGATGCGATAACTCAAGTATTTTTTATCGGATCGTATTCATACTTTGTGTGCCGGTTTATGATGAGAACCCAGATTAGTGTTTAGAACATGATGGATCAAATGTGTACCATAATACATGTATTTTGGTTGCTTTTATAAACACGGGCACCACTCTGGCCTATTCATTTGAAGAGGCAGTATATTGTGCAGTACAGTTGTCACTGCCAAGATAATTAATTAGTCTGACAACTGGGCTGCAGGATACAAGTAATACAATGCTGCTATTATTTGGCATTGACTTATTGCATGGCCACACATGACCAGTCACATGCTTTTTATGAACTATTTTGTGTTGAAATATTTGGGAAATATTAACCCCCTTCTACCCAGCCATAAACATATGCCATCTGAGTTTATAAATAAAATATTGTCATCTGAAGGTGTTTATATTTCATGACAAAGCTGGTGCTACCTATCTCTCAGACTAAGTGTTTTCCTCGTAAGGATAAATCTTAAAGTGAGGTGAAACACTCTGCTAGGGTGATCGTATTGGATCACAAAAATAAAGTAGTATCTTTTATAAAGTTTATACTATTAAATAGCAGAGCGCAATGTCATTCTTATAAATGAACTATATGCATTACAGTAATGCCCTAAATAATCAGAGAGCTTTCCGATGAATGACAACAAGCCATATTTCCAACTAAATCCTGAAAAGTTAACCATAATTCTGCTGTGATTAAGTAGTCGATTATTTAGGGTATTACTGTAACTCTATTTGACAGAATCATAACCGTTCGTTTATCTGCGAAAATTTGTCCCTATTTGAGGTGTAAATATTTTCATTTGTTCAGAGTTGTGCATTTTATAAAATGGTACAATCAGCATTGCTAGTATTTTCAGTAATATTAGTTGAATGCTACATTATTTCAGTGGAAAAAGGTGGCTGGGTACTCACTTATCAGTTCTATTCACTGAAATAAGTGCATAATATGTCTTTAAGACATCCAGCCTGCCATCATATATGGGGCTACCCTTTACAACAAAATTCTATAAACTTACAGACAGTAACACACCAGTGCACAGACAGTAACACACCAGTGCAATTCAATGTATTCTCAGAATCATACAGTACCATACCTTTTCAGAATCACTCTTGGTTCCCCAGAATTATATTCTCGCTGACTAAGATTACTGATATTTCAGCTGCCCAGTGATCAGCACATGGTTTGAGAACAGATTTCAACTCACTGCTTACATATTGATAAGAGTAATTATACACTGTGCTACCTATCTCTTAGACCACTGCACTATCCAAAGCTTTCATTTCATATTTACACTGTATAATCACCAATAAAGAAAGAAATTAGATTAGGTCTCCTGTGGCTTTATTGAATAATCTTTAAACACACCACAGATTAAATTCTATGGCCTCCTCTTCAACAATGAGCTCTTGAGATTTAAATTGGTATTGACCTTCGTTGACCCTTAAGCTAGGTGGGGGGGGGGGGGGATAGATAGAATCGCCAACAATATAGAAACAATATGATCCTATTCGGTCAAGTTTTTTTTTACAATTTTTAACAGTTTTGTTTTCATGAAAGGCATTTGCTTAAGTCACCTGGTGCTGAATTTCTGATTAGTTTAGTATCTCATAGATATTGATATATTTATGTGACCGAATTTTTACCTATCCATAGGCATAGCAGGGTTATATAAATTATTTTGACCACAAAACAATGGTAATTGAATGGCCATTTCTGAGGACTGGGAAGGGAGGGGATTGTTGGGTGACCGATTTTCATTGTATTCATAGCAGGGTTTTTTATTTGCTTTGACTACTAACTGGTAATACAGTAATGCCCTAAATAATCGACTCCTTAACCACAGCAGAATTATGAGTAATTTTTCAGGATTTAGTCAGAAATATGGCTTGTTGCCATTCATCGGAAAGCTCTCAGTGAGAGCTTTCCGATGTATGGCAACAAGCCATATTTCCGACTAAATCCTGAAAAATTACCCATAATTCTGCTGTGGTTAAGGAGTCGATTATTTAGGCATTACTGTAGGTCATGAGATTACTTCTTATTGAATTGCGTCGCCGCCCATACACCCCCCCCCCCCCCCCCCCCCCCCCCCCACACACACACATTGATAATCATTAGAAGCAAAGGTTGCAGAAATATTGTTGAATCTTACATTTAGAAAAACATTTCTTTATATTAAAACAGATAATTGTATACCCATGTATAGTTTCCAAGCCTGTAATTTACTTGGCTGTTCAAAGTGTCTTAATTGAACACTTATAAACAGCCAATTCAAGCCACATCGAAGAACGTACTTCAACATGTTTCCAATAAAAACTAAATAGATAATGCAAATTACTATCTCTTCGTCTGGTTTACAATTTGTTTATAGATCAATTTATGTAAGAGCTGTGATCTATACAAAGCCGGACTTATATTATTATCAATTGGATTTTATGATCCTATAGAATCTTTGTTGGGATAATAGAAGAATCTCTTTGATGTTAAAATTGTTTCACATAAAGAAGATCCCTATTTAAATTTCATTTTCACAGACAAATTAAAACATGTCTAACATAATAATGTTGTAAAATATCTGTGTGCATTTTGAGATAACACCTCTTCTGCCAATACTATATAATGCTAATATAGCCACTAAATACACTCAGTTAATAGTAAACTTGATTTGCTTGTGTATTGCCACAGACTATCAAACTTTGAATGTAAATTAACCCTTATTAACTGAATATCCATTTGTGGTTAGCTATTTGATTCCCGTTCTTTTATTTGCCCAGATTTTCAGCTAATAAGTTAGGCTGTTTATGGAACTTATATGAAGATTTATAGAAATAAATTAATGGGATTTCATAGGGTTTTTCTCTGCTTACCATCTGCGAATATTATCTGCGATAATCTCAGATGTGAATGCGTTTATATGTAAGATTGTTGGAATAGACCATTCTTGTGTACTCTTAGAACTGTTTGGGATAACCCCCTTCAATTGTTAACAGTCGCTTTCAAGTTGTCATGATATATAAAACTAGACATGCCACCATATCTTGTCTGGGGATAAATCCTCTTGTCCCCACATCTGGTTGTAACACTCAATTTATTAGCTACAAGGTCATAATATCACCACGCCCTTGGTCAGCTGAGGCAGTAAGGTTTAAGAGCATATGCACACAATATCAGGGGTATAAGAACACTTGAAACATCAGGGGATGACAGTCGCACTGGCAGTTTTGACCAATTGTGACCTTGTTCTTGCACGACATTGTCCTATCTTGATCTTTTAAGCCAGTGCATTCTCTTATATATGCCAGGTTCTGTATGGGAGACTTGCATATATAAAAGAATGCACTGGCACAAGATCTTTAATACTGCACCAGCGCAGCTCCTGTCATGAAAGGTTTAAAGTGTTTGGTAACACGTGCCGAGGTAACCTTACTCCCCATTGGAATCAGTTCTCAGTGATAATCTCACATATGTTACGATGGCATGTATCGTATCGTATATAATAATCCCAAAATATCAATCACTGATACAGTTATGCAACACAGAATGTGATACAGATTAACAAACCACTTGGTGTCATATGTCTACACACACAATGTATATTGGTTGATATGGGTTTTTATGATACTGCAAATTACCACACAATCACTTTAAGGTGAGGTTTGATGAAATCTCCATCCAACTTGATGTTGTATGTTGACCCATTGTTGTGAGGACAGAATCATTATCTCCGTTATTATTGTGGGGTGCATGGTGATTTGGTATCTGAACCTTTTGGATTAAAATTTGAAATCCAGGTAACAATTCTCCATGTGCCCAGAGTTAAAGTCTGCAAATAGTGTGTCTGTCATTTGCAGAATGAGGTCCCCAGAAGGTGAATTTAGTGATGCTATCCCACACAGCAGGCTAGCATCACCAAATTCACTCTCTGGGGATCTCATTCTGCTTAAGACTAATTTTTTGGGAAGTATCTATATTCTCAAATTAACATTGTTTTTAGTTACTTTTTCCCTTCTGGGAAGTTTCTATATCCCCTGAATTTGCAGAAAATAAAATGCATAATCGAGGTGACTAATGGGTGAAAATCACTAACTTCAACTGGGGAACTACAATCTGATCCTAGGTCTCCCATAGCAGTTGAGGGCTATTAAGCATAATGAGGTCCCCAGAGGGTGAATTTGGTGATGCTGGCCCACCATGTGGACAGCATCACTAAATTCACCCTCTGACAGACACACTAATTGCATGCTTGGGTGTGAACAGAACAACGTAGCCTCATAGAGTTGGTGTCTTGTTAAAACCGGCCCAAGTTTGAGTTTTATCAATCAGTTTTCTTATTGTATTGCAGATCCTGGAAGGCAAAACTAACGGAATATGGTCGACGAGAATTCCTGTGATATATTTAGAAAAGTTTAGCGAGACTCCACCAGATAATCTTTTAAAAATGATGAAATATATGGAGGATATCGCCAAAGTTGATCCGTGAGTATATTATCAGTGTTTATATTCCATGAGATAAAAATGGAACAGATGTCTTTTGGCTACACCAATATAACAGCCTGGTTTACAGACATTTGGGTTGAAAAAATAAATGCAGGAGGGGGAAAAATATACACCAAATACTGTGAAAAAATACATGAATTTCACAAGAGTTTGAACATATCATGTTTTATTCAATCAATAGACGTTAACCCTTCCATGACTGGAGCTTCATGAAATCTTGCAAAAACCCTGTGCCAATGCATGCTCTTATATATGAGATTCTCCCATAGGGAATACATTGGCCTAACTAAATTTATCTTGATATTGTGAGCCAGTGCATTATCTTATATATGCAAGGTTCCCTAGGCTATGGGAGACTCGCATATATAAGAGAATGCACTGGTACAGGATTTTTCATGCTGCACCAGTGTCGTTCCCGTCATGAAAGGGTTAACAGCAGTTATTCCAATAAAATAGTTTGAAGAACTGGAAATTTCACATTCCAACAACATTTCTTCAAAAGACGATTTATTTAGTTATCAGAATTGATTAATTACCTAAAAATAATGCTAACCACCGTCAATTCTAGTATAAAATTTTCCAAAACATTTTGTTCAATGCAATTTGGGTTGGCTCATCGTAACAGATTTTTAAAATTGACATCTGTTTACTGTGAGCTTTGAAGGGTGGGTTCCTCGACTCGAATCAGATATTTTTTTACCTCCGAAGCCAAATAAATAGTAATTTAGAAGCAATAATTCATATTATGTATCTTTAAGTCAACATGATCATAAACCAAGCAATAATATTAATTTTATTCTATTTTCTCAAAATGGTGGAAAAGTTATAGGATGGATTTGTAATCCAGGCTTTTCTATTGCTGTTTCCTAGAGGATCCTAGAGGATCTTTGGGGAAAAGGATAACTAGTTGAAATTGATATTGGGAATTTGAATAGTTAGGGAAATAGAGAATACTAGCTGATGTGCCCGACTTCGTCCGGGCTATTTAGGGATTTCTTTGTGATTGACCGAACAACGAGTATTAGTAGGAGAAAGAAAAAAGAACTATTGTTTGATCGGTCCAGAAAGGCCTATATGAGAGAGGTCAAGGACACAGCTGCGCATGAAATTGGACCCACATATATTGTTCCCGGGATCAAAGTAGGCCTACATACCAAATTTGAGTCGGATTGGGTGAGCAGTTTTTGAGTCTATAACATACATACACATATACATACACACAGACAGAAGTTCCATAATATATAATTAATTATTTGAATTGTCTTTCAGAGTACCTAATACAGACAGAGAAATAGTTTATCCACAAGTGAGATCTCCACAGAAACATGCCATGATGCATGAAGCTCTAAAAACAGCAAAAATCGTAAGTTACTACCAAAGTTATAGATAACTCAAACAGAAGATTGGCTCTGATAAAAGTTTACCCCTTTCTATACTATATACTCATTGATGAATAGTTTCCATGAATGGTCGTTTGTTGAACTTATTATTCTGAACATTTCCCACCAATGAGTGGGGATCTGCACATTTATAATCTTTCCGTCTGTCTGCTCATTTCTCCTGATCTCCTCTCCAGATGCATGTGCAAATCTTTCTATACTATAACATACTCATTGTCGAGTACATCCCTTAATAAATGTTCAGTTAATAAGTTCAACAAATGACCAGTATTATCTGAAAATTTCCCTCCAATAAGTAGGAATTTATCTGTACTTTGGTTGTCTGATGTTTGCTTAAATGACTTGTTCATCCACGCAACATAAAGTTGGTGCAAAGCAACGGATAATTAGCTGATCAGGGACTATTTTCTCACATAATATCCTTAAAATTAAGGATTTTCATTGGTAGAAAGTGTGCAATAAACAGTATAATCAATTGGGTAGACTGACCTATTGGTAAAAACCTGTTGATCTTTGTTACGTAATCATCAAAACCAATCAGTTATAAATCTCTATTTATTACACACCAGGAAAACACCTCAGTCACTTCCATAAATTTTAAGCCATTCCAACACATAAAACGTAAATGAAATTTGATTTAACTACTAAATTTTCGCAAAGTTCTGGGTTTTTAAAGTAAGATGAGAATATAAGGCCAAAAAAAAAAAGTGTTTTGTTTCACGGGCAATTTTTTGTTTCAAAACGATGAGGGAGGGAGGGTTTTATTTTTATTTTTTATTTTCCACAAGCCATATACCTGATACTGGAAAACTTACAAAACTTACAAAACAGGCTAGCTATTGACTGTTGCCAGTGTTGCCAACTGTTGGGGGTAATTAAGAAAGGTTTTATGAATTGCTGGCTTTGTCAAATTGTGCAGCACAGATGCAGTTTGTTCCACAGCAAATTATTTCTTCCTATTTAATACATTTTCTGTGCAAAAGTGCATCTTTGTTGCACAATACAATTTAATATTTGTCTCAAAAGCCAACCCAATAACCAATTATCACCTCACCCCCCAGGAATCAAACGTCACCATTTCCGGTGGTGGTGATTACAAAAAAAAAAACTAACTTTGAGAATCGGAACCGGAACATTTATTGTAAACTTAAAGTCATTTGATGTTTTCAATACCAAATTTGCAAATATAGAATTATTTTAGAGTTCCAAACAGGTAGAGCGTGATTTAGGTTAGTATTCTGGTACATTGCCCAGCTCAAATGTATGAAATTGAGTGCTATGTCGCTTTTTGTCATGTACCATTTCATCCAGAAAATTTATTCCAACTTTTTAAACAACCAATCGATCGATCCAAAATGAATACTTTTTTGCATATAAATAAACTTTCCTTTTCTGGCAATTTCCCCGGATTTGTTTGTGGAATACTTACACTCTGAATCCAGTTGTATGACACCTTTACATAGGTAATAAACAAGACAGAATATTAAAGCTTACTTGATGTAAAATCGCGAGTTGTATTTGCTGTTACCTATTTTCGTGGTATTTTGTGGAATTAGGTCTATTTTATATTTTCTGGGGTAAAAATACCAATAAAAAGCACCGACGCGGGGGTTAAAAGTCGACGCGCCTGTGAAACAAAAACCTTTTTTTTTTTGGCCTAACATTGGAAAATTCGTAGGGTAACATCAGAAAAGGGATTTATACAAGCCTGGAAATAGTATATCTGACAGTTGCAGAATGAGGTGCCCACACAGTGGGCTAGCATCACCAAATTTACCCTCTGGGGACCTCATTCTGCATATGCCTCATCTTATAGGGAAGTATCTACAGTCTCAAATTAACCTTGTTTTTAGTTACTTTTCCCTTCTGTTCAGTTTATATATCCCCTAATTTGCAGAAGATAAAATGCATAATCAAGGTGACTAATGGATGATCATCACCATCGTCAACTGGGAACTTCAATTAATCTGATCCTAGGTCTCCGATAGCAGTTGAGGCCAAAGTATAATGAGGTTTCCAGAGGGTAAATTTGCTCATGCTAACCCACTGAGCAGGATAGTGTCACTAAACTCACCCTCTGGGGACCTATTTCTGCCAATGTCAAATGCACTATTTCCAGCCTTGGATATATATCTTGTATGTGGATAGTTCACAAGGCTTGAATAATAGGGACTTCTGGCCACGGGATTTTCCAATACATTTGAGCATGCTTTTTGCATTCAATATGTACACATGTAATGGCAGCCTAGAGAATTAGGGAGACTGAGTTTCATTTAGTATTCTTTCTATTTCAGAATTATTCCATTTCTCCTACAAAGAACCTTTCCATTGAGTAGGTATTAATATCATAGCCCCACTTTGAATTCATTCACCTCTGTGCGCAAATTCAAAACTGACAGAATATTTCTGCAAAAAAGTCACATTCCCCAAATGAAATTCATAGAACATCACGATGTAAAGGGACATCGAACAAACGATAACTGTTACTCATTGTACATCGAACATACGATAATTATACACCCATGATGGAAGGAAATGGTGGGTATACTTGTTGCGTCCGATTGTCAGTCTGTCTGTCCCGGAAGATATCTCAACCACCGGTTGTCGGATCTCATTACAGTTGGTATGGATGTTCACTACTATGAGGACATTCAATGGAGTGTTCAATAGTTTTGTTCAGGTTTTCTGTTCTAGAGTTATTCATCTTTGTTTATCTGGAAATGTTGTTTTTTTTGTCCGTCCGAGCAGATATTACAGTCACAGGTTGTCGGATCTCAATGAAATTTGTACGAATGTTCACCACTATGAGGGCATTCAGAGGAGTGTTCAATTGTTTTATTTGGGTTTTCCGTTCTTCAGTTATTCATCTTTGTTTTTCTGAAAATTATGATTTTTGGGTCTGTCTGCCTAAGTATCTCAGCCATGGGTTATAGGTAGGCCCACACACTGGGCGGTATGCCAGATGGGGGTAAGGCACCGTGTGACAGCCATGGGTTATAGGTAGACCCACATTAAAGTGGTATGCCACATGGGGGTATGCAGGGTATGGGTCAGCCCAGCTCTTATTGTTACTTATTTGGTTGCGAAGATGTTATATTTCCGCCAAAGGAAGCCCTCACACTGAACTATATGGATAGATGTCCTGCGTTTGTAAACCATAGCAGAAAAGGGTTAACTTTTTGGTCGCCTACGGTAACTAATGGTCAGTGGCTTGCCTCGGCATCAGTCACGCATGCGCAGTCCCAATATAATTCACTGTACAGATTGAATTAGCCAGTTTATTTTTCTGCTACCAACCGAACGGATCATAAGGGAGTATTTTTCCGAATTTGTCGTTTAACAATAGCGACAAATTCAATTTATCGATACAATAATTACTGGTCGCCTACGCGTTCGTTTTTATAATTATCGTTTCGAATTCACGGACCGTTTCGTTTCAAACATATAATTGTTCGTGTTTTTCGAATAGGCGGCTGACTTCAAAATTTTCGAATATGAAAATCGACATTTCGCCATAATCAGCCGCCATTTCAAGGCCTTACGAGGCGCATAGACTACTGTGAACAATTCATCTATGTAATTATTATAGAACCTATAAGGTATGATATAATTTGTCAGATATAAAAAATGCCACGTGATTCGCTAACGGAAGTCTCCTAATTTCGTGGGAATTTATTTACGCGTGGACATTTATTTAGCAATAATTACCATCGCTACTGACGCTATCTATCATAATGTTATGAACAACATTCTTTCTCATAATACTTTGTTGTTTTATGGTTCTATACCACTGATCCAGATGTGTTGGTCACATTCGAACTTAAAGTTGATAACATTAACAATCTTGGTTTATCAATGTCAAAAACAGATACCATTTCAAGGCCTTACGAGACGCACAGATTATTGTGAGAAATACATCTATGGAATTATTATAGCACCTATAAGGTATGATTGAATTTGTCAGATATCAAAAATGCCACGTGATTCTCCGCCGGAAATATCATAATTTCGTGGGAATTATTTTGACGTTTTAATGCGTGGAAATTTATTTAACAATAATTCCATCGCTACTGACGCTATCTCTCGTCATGTTATGAACAACGTGCTTTCACATAATACTATGTTTCAATACAAATGATCCAGATGTGTTAATCACGTTTGACCTTGAAGTTGATTACAATCTACCCAAGAATACTGACAGTTGATTAGATCTTGGTTTATCAATGTCACATGCATAACAATAACTTCATATGACAGTAGTACCGTAGTGCTACGAATAAATCTCAGCCATGTCATAGAGGTATGTCGATTAATAGCTACCTTGTATATACCGCTATTCTCAAAGTGATTGACCAGAGAAACGGGGTGATACCCCGGTCATGACCGCGGTGATACCGGTAATAAACGGTAGCGGTATCGAGACGGTCATGGCGTGAAGTTACGGTATTGGGTGATGATACAGTGGTCTTTTAGCGGGCACCGCATTAATTTTGTTGAATACCGCGGTGATTTTCATGGAACTCTTTTAGGGGAGGTATTTACTCGCGCATGCTTGTTCGCGTTAACAAGCGGTATCGGTGCCGCGGTGTTGGAGGATACCGCGGTATAGTACCGCCATATTAACTGGGTGACACCACGTTATTGGTGGTTAATTACTTTAAGTATGGCGGTAGGTCTAATGAACAATAGCTGCGATTATACACCAGCCGGTTCAGCAAGCCGGTCTGAACCGGTGGGCTTGTAAATTTCTGAGAAGGATCCAGGGATGTTTTTCTACCTGCTACAGGTTTGGGCGCTCAAACTCTGGAGACCCTGGGGATAGTAATTATTAAAGTGGTTCTCCATTATTTCAAAAAAAAAAAAAAATTTCTAAGAGAAGAATAATTCAACAACTAAACATGAAAATCGGATGAGATAGTCTACTAGTATGATATAGAGCCTTTATTTGCACCATCTCTGGATCCTTCCCAGGTAGTATTTCTCGGTCGGATCTCTTCTCGGGCAGGAACAGTTCACGCTCCCCCGATTATGCCGCGGCATTAAATCAATTAGTGGGGAAGCGACCGGTGGCGATGCAGGGGTACTTGGGACCCCCAGGACATTTGGTCCCACACCGGCGCAAGCGGTTCTGTGTGCTGAAGTTGCCAAAATCGCGTGCGAACGTAACGACACCGGCTGGGCGGCCTACGGCGACTTCGGCATAGGGCAGTGGCCCTACCCATGAGGTAGCAAGCCCGGTCCCCTTGGTCACGATCTATATAAAGACACGGCCTTGCCTGCCTATCAGCCGTCTTGGGGTTTCTGCTGCAATGGCCTCTACCCATCGTTCTGCTTGGACAGGACATTCAGCTTGGTCGGGACCACCTGCATTTGGGGGGGGGGGCTCACCCCGGTCCGATGGCTCCACCTCCTTCCGGTTATCAGAAGAAACCAGTTTTGGCTATGGGATTCTTCATTTCGACACTGGACTCCAAAATTGGAACTCAGTTTATCAGCCTTAAAATTCCATGGGAGGTATTTACTCCTCGATTGAGCCATCGCCGGAATGGGCCTCCCTCTAGTGTTTTGTCGTCCATTATTGCAGGTCGTTCCGACGCTAGGGCAGAGAGCGACATGCTATCCTTACACCCCAAGGCGTCTGAGGCTTTCGATGACGACCCGTCTGCGCACAATACGTTAGACTGTGGATCTTTTCGGTCGTCACAGTCTGGCATCGGTAAGGCAGAAGCTGCGGATCGTGATTTCCTATCCACGGATTATCTCATCTATAGGCTTCTTCCTACTGAACTATGAACTCTCAAGCCCTCCTGGCACGCCCTGCGCAATCGTACCACCGTCTTCAAAATGCATCGAGAACTCGATCTATCTTACCTGTGATATACATTTCATAGGTAAGTGACACGACTGACACACTGGTCAATAGACTTCACACATGAATGAAGCACATTTACATGGAAAGCATTTCTCTTGTCACGTGCCACAACGACCCTGCCAATGGCCTGGCCGACAGAGTACATCTCATGGCTCTTCATACTACTATTACCAATATCAATTTGATTATCTGGCACATGGTAATAAAATTAACAGGGCACTGCACGCCTATAGACAATAACGCGGGCAAAGACGTTTGCACTGTCCATCTCAGCTTTCTAGGAAGCTCATTGACTAGCGTTATAGACCTTTCTTTGCAGGCAGGGGACCACCCAGTCCGAGTGGATCCCAACCCCATGGCACCCGATCATACGGGCCTGAAACCATGCTGCCAACTCTGCGCGCTTCGGTATATGCCGGAATTGTCCTATCAACATTCGACAATAAAAACAGGCAAAGACGTTTGCGCTGTCCAGCTCAGCTTTCGAGGAAGCTCTTTGACTAGCCATCAAACCTTTCCTTGCAGGCAGGGACCAACCCATATGAGGGGATCCCAACCACATGGCACCAGCCGCCCAATCATAAGGGCCTGAGATCATGCTGACAACTCTGCTCGCTTCGGTCTATGCTGGATTTGTCCTATTTTCCTTAAACATGCCTTCAACAGGACCACTTAGGTCGGGGGAGCTCCTCTCCATCATGGCTCTTAAAATTCAATAAGTAACAACATTATAAAGGGATGTGTGTCCTTTACTAGGAGGATAAAAATTTTCATTTGTTTCCTTAATCAGCGAGCCTTTTTGGAGGGGGTCTTCCCCTAGTTTGCTGCATGCCTCACACTAACATATCACACACCTAGGTCGTTCTGCTGCATGTTTGGGGGGGGAAAGTGACATGATGTTCTGGGCAGAGGCTCAGAACTGAATATTCCGCATGGTGACAATTTACCCGTGGTTATCATCTGATTACATTGTACATCATTTGAACTGATTTCAGTTGTCAAAGAGCCAAAGGGCCTTCTGCAATGATCTCATTGTGACTTATAGATCACCTTGATATATAATTTTTATATCATTTTTATATATTTATATCAGTCCTTCCCAGGAGACGGGAGTGATTGCTCTCGAACCCGTATGCACTCGTAATTTTCAATTCACGTGTGCTAAAATTCGCACCCGTCCTTCTTCACAAAATACTAATGGAGACTGTAATTGTTGGTTCAATATTGAACTATTTTAAGGTTTATTTAGATGCTTTACCATCTCAGTGCAACTATGGCATATTAAAGTGTAACTAGACATAGGTCTATTCCACAATGACTTTTGGTTTGAGCAAAAACCAAAACTTACATGTACAATTATGGTATCGTATGGGTGCCATATTACACCCGTCTTCTGCATGACGGGAGCAAATAAATGCTCTCGGTGTGTTTTCCTCATGGGAAGGACTGTTTATATACTCGTAAGATTTGTATCACAGGATTTCTGTCGGATATCCTGTGATGCATAGGTACCTCAGAGAGGGCTCCCTCTGTTCAGATGGCTTGACTCCATTATCGTTGTACAACCTGTTTGGCCTAATGGGTTCTCAACTCAATCCCTGTGCCACAAATTTGGCATCAGGTTCTCTGGCTTTTTCTTTGGCGAATAGCAGTTAGTTAACTTAGGTTGTTGTCTCGCCATCGATGGAGTGGGCCTCCGTCTGCAGGTCGTTCTGTCGCTAAGGCGGAGAGTGAGTTAGTCTCCTTCCTTCATGATCCTGCATCATGGGACCTTGACGGGTGGGACCTTAGAACAGACAGCTGAAGAAGACGACACAGAGAGGAACGAAGAGTTTCTTCTAACGTTATACTTGCTCGGTTCGCTCGCAACTATGCATTGGATGGCACCTCATGGGATGTTTGTTTCAAAACAAGGGGGGCGGTACACATTTGAGCAATATAGCACTCTAACTATATGAGTTATTTCACGTAAATAATCCTAACAGATTCATTAAAGTGTTCATATATGGTACAATCTGTTTTAGAAGAGTACCTTTACTCAAAATTTGGCTATTAACTTTATTGCTCGTGCCTCCTCCTGGGCTTGCATTCTAATCCATATAGTTCAGTGTGAGGGCTTCCTTTGGCGGAAATATGATATTTTTAAAAATATAATATATATTTCCTTAAAGAAAGCCTGAACACTGAACTATCATAGGGCCCTCCCATGGCGGTGCCATTCCCAACCCCGCGACTCGCCAATCTTCTGATTGAGTTGAAAATAAACTGGCTAATTCAATCTGTACAGTGAATTATATTGGGACTGCGCATGCGTGACTGATGCCGAGGCAAGCCACTGACCATTACCATTTTTGTCCTGTGGATATATGCTAACTTCTTTGAATCATACCAGTTTTTGCTCAGTTTTAAATTCACATATCAAGGTGTATGTATATAAACTGTACTGCACAAATTTAAATACAAGTAAGCTATGTAGTATTCCAGGGTTTAGAGATTTCAGATTGAACAATGATTTCCTTTAGAACTTCACTAAACATCACCGAATTAGAAACATTCTAACTATGAAAAGGGGACTTATGGTTCCCCACAATAACCCTGGATTTTAAATTTCACTATTTGTCCTGTGACATTCTATCGGAGGACTACAGTAATGACCCTCGTCCATCGGTACATGTGTGCATCCGTCTGTCCATCCTGAACTTTGCCCGAGCCTGTATTCTGTCATTTTCTGTTCAATTTAAAAAAATCTTAGCACATATATCAACCAGCATGGGAACCTGCACAACTGCGATTTTGAGTTCGGTCAGACTCATTTTGGCGGAGTTATTACCAATTTTCGACATAGACCTGGGACTCATATTTTGTCCGAGCCAGTATGCCATCATTTTCCAGTCAATTATTTTTAAACTTGGCACAGATGTCAACCAGCATGGGAACCTGCACACCTGCGATTTTGAGTTTAGTCTGAGTCATTTGGCGGAGTTATTGTCCTTTTTAGACATAGAATCGTACATCCTGGGACGCAACCCATAAATCCATCACACCTGCCACCTTCATCGGGGGACATTTTGGTCAGTGACCTGAAACAGAAACCTATATTTTTCATGAAATATATAGAGGTTATATATCCTTATCCTTATTTAATCATGCCTTTGTGATGCAATGAATGCTACTTAAGTCACTTGTCCACTTAACCCTTACATGACTGGAGCTTCCTGAAATTTACAAAAACCCTGTGCCAATGTATTCTTTTATATATGCGAGTCTCCCTTAGGGAGCCTCGCATATATAAGAGAATGCACTGGTGCCGGATCTTTAATGCTGCACCAGCACAGCTCCCATCATGGAAGGGTTAATGCAAGTTATGATATACAATGTAGAGAATACACCGACCATTGAATACCAATATTGGGAACATGATTTGTAAATGAAATTACCCGGATGTATTGAGGGGAAAACAAGATAATTACATGAAATTTATAGCTAGGTTGATATCATTTTTATGTTTACCCATACCATGTATGGTAAACATAGTTTCGTTGTCCGGATTGACCACTCGTCGTTCGTCCGTCCGTCCGTCCGTCCGTCTGTCTGTCCGTCCGTCTGTCCGTCCGTAGACACTTCACGTGTAATGCGATAACTCAAACATTTTCTATCCAATCAGAAGCAAATTTTGTATATGGGTATATCAGCCCAAAATACAGATCGAGTTCGAATTTCGGTTTGATCCGAGTTTTTGTTACAGAGTTATGGCCCTTTTTCTACTTAGAATTCACACATTCTGCCATAACTCAAACATTTTTTATCTGATTGGAACCAAATTTGGTATGTGAGTTTCACAGCCCAAAATACAGATCTAGTTCGAATATGGGTTTGATCCGATTTATTTGAAAGGAGTTATGACCCTTTTTCGAAGAAAAACAATTTGAAAATAAAATCGATTTTAAAAAAATATTATTTTTAACTTTTATAATAATAATAAAAAAAATCTCATTGACATTGTCATTTGTTTTCATTTAGATATTGATGATTATGATACAAGTTGATAAAAAGATTTCCAATGTGTCCCTTTAATTTTTTTAAATAATTAAAAACAATTATAACCATTATAACTCTGCCAAGGGTACCCCGAATCACCACACCAAATTTGATTAAATCGGTCCAAAATCTTGTGTTATGTACTGGTAAATCTGTTTGGAGCAACATTAAATCCAATTCACCAATTGATAAAGCTATATTATTTTCTGATGTCTCTTATGCCAATGTGCAAATAATCTGATAAAGAAGCCTGTGGTATCTAATTTAAAATAAAGATTCAACAATAAACATCACATGATATTAACAGTAGACTTGGACATCTGTGCTGCAGAGTTATATCTTCAGATGGTCTGATATCATTATAATTGTTATTGGTTTAATAGAGGTCAGTGTTCAACATAAACAATTCCTGTGATTTTTTGACAGCTGTGCTATATAATTGATATTAATGGGTCAGTGGTGAGGTTGCTTATCTGTATACTAGGACACATTATTATTGTAAACTTAAGTTGGACTCTCTTAACCCAAGTATTCCATGTCCAGGGCACACCTACACATTTAACCCATGGACTTGCTGGCTGTGGCGGTTTAGAATTACAGATCCTGTACCAGTGCATTCTCTTATATAAATGCCAGTGACCCATAAATTCCAATAATTTGTGTTATGTACATTTGTCTATAATAGTACATAACAGTATACTCTATAATTCAACACCAAAACTCTCATTTATCCGATCATATTAAATTTTTATCGCCAAGAGATGGGTTAACATCTGCCGATCGTGATCGGCCTCTCGTTACTTTACAGTTTTCTAAAATATTTATTTTTTTCGTTACAGGCAAAAGACTACAGTGTTTGTAACGTTCATCTATAACTGTGGTAACTTCTGTATTCAGACGGAAGATAGCTGTATCGACATAATCCAAGAAGAAGTTGACAATCACTGCAAGGTACATTAAATTTCCCACTTATGTTTCCAAATAGTGCTATAACAGGGTTTCCGCTAGGGCGGCATTCGCTCCGAAAAACGGACCCTGTTTTTGGTCCCATTAAAAAAACAAAGCAGGAAAAGGGGGATCAATATAATAAAGAGTTGACTTGCATGGGTCCGGTTGTTTTTTATTTTCCGATCATCACATGCACCAATGCCAAAAATACACCACTTCAAAGGTTGATAATGATTTGCAAAACGTCACACATGTGGCAAAGATTAAACAACCAACTGCAATAGGCGTCGGAACCACTCAACCTAATTCTGACTATAACTATGATCAGTGACTGACGTTTTAAATCAGAAGTTCTCAATCTAAACCTTTCTGTTGGGTGGACATCGGGTAACGAGAAGTCGCGAATAGATTAAAATTCCGAAATATCTTCATCCCTGACAAGTTATTATGATAGACTTCAAGCATAATACTCGTTGGCCATAACATGATCACTCGACAACAGTGATGTTTTGGCGGAAAATTTGTGAATTTTGAAATTTCATACAAGATAATGTTTGATGAAAAAGATGCAAGTATGCCCATATATAGACACATAAAGACCTCATAAACCTTCACCAAGCCCCATGATTCTGGTGTTGGCAATATTTCATTTGAATAAATATTAAGAACATGACAACTGCAATAAGTCCGAAAGTGATTCTCAATGTAATAGTACTTAAATAAATCAGTTGCTCCGGGTTATTAGACCTATAGAAACGATATACTATAGAACCCAGGATAATAACCAGTCAGTACTTCTGTCAAATCAGTCGATATATAAAAATTACTTGCAGAAATAATGAGTATATTCAGGGGATATATCAGCATAGTTTATTTCTTGACATGAATTCTTAGAAAACACATCATCCAAAACACAGCTCCCATCATGAAAGAGTTAATGACCGTAATTGCATAATTTCAGACTGCTAGGAATTTAGATAATGTGGAAATCAAAGAAGGAACATTCTGTTGTGCGAAGTATGCAGACGCCTGGTCTCGAGCAGAGATTCTGTTCCCTGGAGAAGAGGTACATTATATTCATAATTAGAAATGACGACGAATGTTCGTCTGTCCATCCAAAATGTTTGTTTTCCAGATGATTGTATTAAACTTGCAAATTATTTTCTTGTCGGGTGATAACTTGAATAGTATTTGATGAAACTTGGTATGTGGCCTTCATGAATAAGAGAAATTCTCTATCAAGTTGGAATTTGGATCTGGTCCGACCATTTCTGATGGATTTATGCCCCTTTTCTGCTCAGAATTTTCTGATTATTTTTGTTGTCCAGATGATAATCTATTCTCTTATTCAGACTGTGATGCAATGGATAGATCTAGTCATATACCTATGTCATTTTTTATTTTTTGTTTCTTAAAAAGCCAACACTCCAAAAAGCCACCTTTTTGGGGGGACGCATGCATGGCCTTGCAGCCTTTTATTTAATGTAAAAGACAAGTGGTTGCAAAGATGTGGGGTTCTCCAGGTACAGTCCTGATAATAAACATAATAACATCGAGCAGAACTGTCCCAATGTTACCCAATGAACTTCCATGGTACCCGCCTTACAGATCGAATACTAATAATTATACGCCACTCGAACATTGTGGGTTTCCATCTACACTCTTCCATCCGAGCAGATATCTCAGCCACTGGCTGTTGGATTTCAATGTTTGATGTCAATGTTCACCCTCCCAGAATCTTCTGAAGAAGTGTCAAATGCTGTTGCATGCATTTTCCTATCTAGGGTATTCTTTGTCTAACTTGTCTAACTAGAAATGTCAAGAAAGATATCTCTGAAGATATATTACCGTACTGACCCGCGTTCAGGCCCAGGGGGCCTTTGTTTTATTTGAGCTCAAAAATCCAAGTGGGCTTAAACTCGGATATGGCCCTTTGCAAACCAAAAATCCTAAGAAATCGGGACAGTAAAACTGATGAAAGCCGATCTAACGCCGATTATTTGGGAATTTTTTCAATTAAATGTGAATATTAAAATATTATAATAACACTTTAAGTCTTGTAGTTTTATTGGACAACATTCCCATGTTAAAATGACACTATTATGTAAGTAGTCTTGACTGACAGCCGTCTTGTTCCCAAAGTGTATGCTTGGAGTCAGGAATGCCCTGGTTATTATGTAAGCGGCAGTGTGGGTTATCTATAGTCTGACTATAGTTTATATCAATGTTCAGATTTAATCGGATTAGGAAAATAATAAGCCTGGCGCTTTATTCGTGATCCATTGTCTACATAGAGGATGTTACAATGGCGACTAATTGAATGTTTAACAAAAGCCAGTGAGTGTAATTATTTAACAGCACTGACAAGGCAGTTGTATTTCTACTAAAACGGCATTCTGAACTCCTCGACCTGTGACCTCTGGGGGGCAAACGGTGACGGAATCTGACGAGGTTTGCCGAATGCTAAAACGTATAAAAAACGTATACAAAAGCACGTGTTTGAATATTTTGGTTTCGAGTGAATAAAGTTGACGCAGTTTGGAAGACATTTTTGTTAATTGACAAGTTCCCCCTTCTGCTCCATTATGATACCCACTGTGTGTTTACATAACCAAGAGGCCAGTTCTTTGTGTTTGGCCACATGTAGGAACACACAGGTCTACGTTGTCACTGAACACGAAAAATATGTTTTTACAGTACCGGTACTGTAGTTGGAACAGGTGCGCTTTGATTAAACTTAAAAGTATTGCACGCGCATAGCCGTACATGGCTTTTAAAGCTATACGCTGTTAGCAAGTGGGTTCTATTGTATTTTATGTCTGTTAAACGTTTGGTTTCCCCAGGGAAGTATAATTGAATAAAGAAATGTGAATTTAAGATTCACTTTATTTTATTTCATTTAATATTATCACTTACCTACGAATTATAACTTTCCATTTTTCGTGGCATTCTCGCCGTCACCGATCGTTTGTGAATAATACTTCTTGGAATTATTTATTTGGGGAGTATCATTAGCAAATACTTACTTACCACTGCTGAAATTGAACAAAATTTGGGGTGGGCTTAAACACGAATATACCCCTGTGCATGGAATTTGGCCAAAATATATGGGTGGGCTTAAACACGGGCATGGGCTTTGAACCGGGTCAGTACGGTATGCTAATGAACAAAATAATCTGTTCTACTGACATTACAATTTTGCAGGTTGCAAGTTGCTTATTCCATTATTGAATAGCTCCAGAATATGGATAGTGTTGTTTAAATCTGATAAATACATATTATCAGTACAGTGAATTGATCTGGCAGCAGTATCACATCCAGTTGAAGAGATCATATTGCTGGATGAAATGAGTCTCCACAGACAGAGAATTTGATTCAGCAAGATAAATTTATTGTAGTGATAATAGGTTTATTATATGTCACATATTAACCCTTTACCCAACAGAAGGGCCCTGTGCCAATGCATTCTCTTATATATGCGAGTCGACCATAGGTCGCCTCGCATATATAAGAGAATGCATTGGCTTAACACATTAAAATTATAAAATTGTTTAAGAATGTAAGAAAAAATGGTAAAAAGTGTTAAAAAAAGATTTTTTTTAGGCCAATGCATTCTCTTATATATGCGAGGCGACCTATGGTCGACTCGCATATATAAGAGAATGCATTGGCACAGGGCATAACTGTAACTATCACAATGTGGTCAAGGAGCCGGTTCCAATGATATCCATATTTGTATGGTTCTATTGAGACAGACCGAAGATATTTTAGGCTGTTGAAGCTTTATTTGGCCGGTTGTGGCCGGTTTGTTGGGTAAAGGGTTAAGCAAAAGTAACATTTGAATGCACCCACCCATGTACAATAGATTAGATGATTAGAAGTGATAACAGGAAACAACTGCTTCAAGAGCATGCGCAATCCCTAAGATAGAGGATGATGGTATGTCATCGGATCAAACTAGCTCATCCATTTGTCGAGAAATGATGGGTATTCTATAGTGCTATTTGGGGAAGAAAAACAATAGTCATATAGTATAGTATATTAACTCTTTCTATACGATATACTCATTGACGAGTAGTTCCCTTAGGAAATGTTCAGATAATAAGTTCAACAAACGACCAGGTCTTTTGTTGAACTTATTATCTGAACATTGCCCCCCCCCCCCCCCAATGAATGTGAATTCTTCAGCACTTGTATTATCTTTTTGTCTGGTTAACATCTGCTCATATATCCTTACCATCCCTCCAAATGTATAATAGACCATTCCATGGTCGACTTTTATAACTGAATGGAAGAATCCATTTAGTATAGAAAGGGATAATGAAGCAATAGCTTGTCGCATTCCATGAATATTGACGATTACCAAGCACTTAAATCTCCTTGCAGCTGTCGGTGATGTATGTCGATTACGGAAATGATGAGAAGTGCAGATCTGATGAAGTTAAACCCTTATCTGAGAAGATCTCATCCTATGCAGCTCAGGGCATATTCTGTAGTCTTTACGGCATTGAACCAGTCGGGGTATGTACAATAAAATGTCATACTAATTGTTATAAGCAGTGAGATCTCATCATGACATATTATGCAGCCTCTATGGCATGCAATTAGTAGGGGTATGTACAATATCATACTGATACTAGTGGAATGTTCCTGCTGTTTGCAACACAGGGAATATTATAAGTGACAGGGCGTTTAGTTGCCGGATACATTGTCATGTAAGGCATAGTGAGATTAATATCGCTAGTCGAGCCTGATATTAATCTCGCTCAGCCTCACATGACTAAGAGTCCTGTAATGTTTTTATCATGCCTTCCATGTGAGAAATTGAATTCGCGGTACAAAGTTTATTTTAGTCTGGTAAGCTAAACATGCCGCTTATGGCTATTAAATTGTGTAACGTCACTTAGTCAATGGCTCATCACTAGAAGTTTGGTAAGAAATTGAGTTTGATAGTTCAGTTATGTGTCTTTAAAAAATCGTCAAATATACCAGATGCAGGTATTGGTACATTGTACTGCTTTTTTAAGTTGTAGAAAATTATTTTGGATAGATATCCCTTTTTTTTCCCACCAATATACACTGTAAATTCTGACTGAGGCGGCAGAGCTCCAAGAAAAACAAGATGGCGTTTATTGACCCCATATGAACCCAATATGGGGTCGGTGTCAATCAAGGTAAACATAATATCCCCTCATCTCCTGTTAGTAGATCTACATTCTCATTGGTCAATATAGTAGGTCAGCATGATAATATGCAGTCTCGATGGCATGAGAACCAGTAGAGGTATGTACATTACCATACTGGTACCAGCTGAAAGTTCCTACCAACTGTAACACAGGGCAAATTCTGCAGCCTCTATGGCATTGAACCATTAGGGGTATGTACAATACCGTACTGATACCGGATGAAAATTCTTACCATATGTAACACAGGGCAAATTCTGCAGCCTCTGTGGCATTGAACCAGTAGGGGTATGTCAATATCATACTAATATAAGCAATAAGTTTAAGTACTTGACACATATATACTAAATTATACAATTTTGAAGTGATGCATAATCATTCTTAGATTACCTAATTATGGTATATTATTCACCTAATCCCCATTTATAGCAATTTGTGGGTGACAAGCCTTCATAATTAATAGTTCAAACACAATGACACACAATCAAGTAAAGCAGGGGTGGCTCTTGCAAATTGGAGTGTGACTATAGTTACACCCATATTGCATTCTGGGATGGAGATTATTTTTTCTCCAATGTTTTGTTGATGCTTTCTTTTGTTTTGCAGGACAAATGGACAAAAGATTCGACAGATTATTTTGCTGAGATGGTCAAGGATAAAGAACTAATAGCACACACATATGAAATCAGAGGTCTGTCTATAAAAAATATCTCTGTATAATTTTCATCAAGCCTCCAAATAAGTGTGTCTATCATTTGAAGAATGAGGTCCCCAGAGGGTGAATTTAGTGATGCTATCCCACACAGCTGGGTAGCATCACCAACTTCACCCTCTGTGGACCTCATTCTGCTTAGGCCTCATCTTCTGGGAAGTATCTATAGTCTCAAATTAACATTGTTTTTAGTTACTTTTTCTCTTCTGGGAAGTTTCTATATTCGAGGTGACGGATGGGTGAACATCACTAACTTCAACTTGGGAACTTCAATATGATCCTAGGTCTCCCATAGCATTTGAGGAAACTAGATAGGAACTATTTTTTGTTGAGATTTTTTATGGGAATCCCCATGAAATCGGAAAATAATACCAAACAATCTTTCGTAAATAGTCAAACAGTTTAATTAATTTTTGAAAATGTGAAATTTAATCAGAATATTGCGATTCAAACGAACACCTGATAAATAGTTCCGGACTTCTGGTGACCTAATTTCAATCCATGTACTGATACAGATTTCAAAGGATACTGATGCGGCTCAGGATCAGACCCTCGTTGTCCGCCAGGTACAAATGTATTGCCAAAAAGTAGTGGTATTCGTAGGAGATTAGTGCCAGTCATATAATAAAGAGGTGTTCTTCCCATGTTATACCACCTTCATTGCTGTTTCTTTTTTATCCAGATAATATGTGCGATATAGAGGTGTTCTTCCCAGACAATCCCATCTCCCTGAATAGGATCTTGGTCGATAAACATCTTGCCAACCTGATAACTCCAGATCTTGTTTCGGGAACATCATCAGAAACTACGAGCGAAGTCGATGAGAATGAAAGAATTGAAGCAGGTAAAGTTATTAGACATAATCTCACATTTGGCTTTTCTTAATAATTTATCCTAATTTCTGGAAAGGAATGTGCCGAAGAATAGAATTCCCTGAATTAGTAGCTGGTGAAGACTTTCCAACTGGAAATGACATGCCGTATTTATCTGCCTTTTGTTATCTTCTGAAAAAATGTACAATTTGATATACTTTTAACTGTAGCAAGCTACATTTGAGACCATTTATTCACTAACACTGTTATAACATCTGCCCAGGTACCCCGAGTTACCACACCAAATTTGGTTGAAATCGACCCTTGAATCTTTGAGAAAAATTGTGAACAGACAGACAGATCCTACTCTTTTATATATATTAATATGGAACATCCATAAACTTGTTTTGAGCTCTTAATCATTTAGTGTTAATATAAATTATTCATTATACAGATCACCAGTTGGACTACAAAGATCCACTATTCAATGTATCAAGAAAATGCAGCTAGTTTTGTTGAATACTTATTTTTGAAACCTCTTTACCAAATAATTTAATTGTTTGCAGAAATTTGTAATAATATAATAGTTTGATTTTTTCTATTTACAGATCCGATTGTGTTCCCAGAAAACAATCTATGGGACATGTATGTTAGCTTCATCAATAAGACGACTGATGCAGTTATGATAAGACTAGTTGGAGACGAGTACTCGGTATGTATGCATGTCCATTATGATCAGGCTGGTGGGAAAGGAGTACTCGGTATGTATGCATGTCCATTATGATCAGGCTGGTTGGAGAGGAGTATTCTGTATGTCGATTATGATCAGGCTGGTGGGAAGGAATACTCGGTATGTATGCATGTCCATTATGATCAGGCTGGTGGGAAAGGAGTACTCTATATGTATGTATGTCCATTATGATCAGGCTGCTGGGAAGGAGTACTCGGTATGTATGCATGTCCATTATGATCAGGCTGGTGGGAGAGGAGTACTCGGTATGTATATGTGTCCATTATGATCAGGCTGGTGGGAGAGGAGTACTCGGTATGTATGTGTGTCCATTATGATCAGGCTGATGGGAGAGGAGTACTCGGTATGTATCTGTGTCCATTATGATCAGACTGGTTTGAGAGGAGTACTCAGTATGCATGCATGTCCATTATGATCAGGCTGGTGGGAGAGGAGTACTCTATGTATGCATGTCCATTATGATCAGGCTTGTGGGAGAGGAGTACTCGGTATGTATCTGTGTCCATTATGATCAGGCTGGTGGGAGAGGAGTATTCTGTTGTATGTGTGTCCATTATTATCAGACTAGTTGGAGAGGAGAACACGGTATGTATCTGTGTCTCACTCTCAACAAAGCATTATCAGGCTAGTGGCATGGGTGGGGAAGGACTACATTGTATACATGGTTATGTTTGTCCACTGTAATGTGTTATCATAAGTCTAGATGACTGTTATATATAGTTCTGTGTGTGCCCTACTATCAATAAAGTACATTATGCCCATGTTCAAAGACGACACACAATTAAGAAATAAATACACGCTGCATAGCCATTTATAGTCATGTCAAGAAACTGCTTAAATAGCAGTGAAATTAGACATTATTCGTGCCATTTAGTTAATTTATTCAATTGTAATTTTATCATAATCATGGTAATAACTTACTTTAATAATTAGTCGAGTTTTTTTCCAAAACTCGACTTATAGTTTGATGGGGGACGGTGGGCGGGCGGGCGGCGGACGGGCGGGCGGGCGACGTGTTTTGCTTATAACTCAACCGTTTATTGACGGATTAAATTTTTTTTGGTGTGTGAGTACATATCCATGCACGTAAGCTGCAGACAAAAAATCGGGTTCGTCCGCACATTTATTACAGAGTTATGGCCCTTTGAATTTTCAGCTCGTTAGCGCGATAACTTCAACAAACGTTATCCGATTTGATTGAAATTTGGTATATAGGTGTCTCCCAAGAATATCTCGGATGAGTTCGAAAACCGGCCTGGTCCGATAAAATTTGATAGAGTTATGGCCCTTAATTAGTCATTTTTCACGAATTTTCAGCTCGTTAGCGCGATAACTTCAACAAACGTTATCCGATTTGATTGAAATTTGGTAAATAGGTGTCTCCCAAGAATATCTCGGATGAGTTCGAAAACCGGCCTGGTCCGATAAAATTTGATAGAGTTATGGCCCTTAATTAGTCATTTTTCACGAATTTTCAGCTCGTTAGCACGATAACTTCAACAAACGTTATCCGATTTGATTGAAATTTGGTATATAGGTGTCTCCCAAGAATATGTCGGATGAGTTCGAAAACCGGCCAGGTCCGATAAAATTTGATAGAGTTATGGCCCTTAATTAGTCATTTTTCACGAATTTTCAGCTCGTTAGCGCGATAACTTCAACAAAAGTTATCCGATTTGATTGAAATTTGGTTTATAGGTGTCTCCCAAGAATATCTCGGATGAGTTCGAAAACCGGCCAGGTCCGATAAAATTTGATAGAGTTATGGCCCTTAATTAGTCATTTTTTCACAAATTTTCAGCTCGTTAGCGCGATAATTTAACAAACATCATCCTATTGGATTGAAATTTTGATATATAGGTGTCTCCCAAGAATACATCGGACGAGTTAGAAAACCGGCCCGGTCCGATAAAATTTGATAGAGTTATGGTCCTTAAGTAGTCATTTTGTACGAATTTTGAGCTCGTTAGCGCGATAACTTCAACAAACGTCATCCGATTCAACTAAAATTTGGTATATAAGTGTCTTCCAATAATATCCTGGACAAGTTCGAAAACCAGCCTGGCCCAATAAAATTTGATAGAGTTATGGCCCTTAATTAGTCATTTTTCGTGAATTTTTAGCTCGTTAGCGCGATAACTTCAACAAACGTCCTCTGATTTGTTTAAAATTTGGAATAGACATACTTGCCAAGAATATTTCGGACGAGTTCGAAAACCAGCCTGGCACGATAAAATTTGATGGAGTTATGGCCCTTAATTAATCATTTTTCGATTTTACCTATTAATTAGTCTACCGATACTGATGCACACCAATTGGCGGTAGCCACCGGTGGTAAGCCACCGAAAACGAGACACAGCATCTCTGATGCCACCTCTTGTTTTAGAATTGTGTTTATTAAAAACAATTTGGAAATTACCAAGAAATAGCTTTGTCCAGCCTAGAGGGCGACTTGTGAAACATTTTCTCCCTCAAATGTGCCTCTTCTCCCTATTTATGTCCCAGCGGGAAATGATTCTCTCTCATATACTGGTCAGTATGCATATGTCTCAACAGCATATTTAAAGGATATTTACTTATTTATAATGGTGTTCTTACTCGCTAGAATGTTTTTATAAATGAGCTCTTGTGTTGCGTAATACTTATTGGGTCATAGTAAGATGATGTTGGGTGTAAATTGAACTTCAGCCATTGTTACTTCGAATACAGGAGAAGTCGTCCCAAAACGAAGTCGGCCCCGCTACGAAGTCGGCCCAAAACAAAGTCGGCCCCGGAGAAGTCGGCCCAGGAGAAGTCGGCCCCGTACGAAGTCGGCCCAGCTATTACCATTAGTTAGTGACATGTTTACTCAATTGAGTAACATTATATCAGGTGTCACGGAAACCTTGTTTAACACTATATGACTTAATGTTTATCTTTATCGCTGACTGCTTCCGTGTGGAAATCCCTCTGGCGCGACGCCCATTATAATTATGACAGGACATTGTTTATGCCTATATATTAATTGGCAACCTAAGTGCGAAGGTTCGTATCTGGTCAAATAACTTGTGTCGTATATGTGGCTATTTTTTCCGGTACATCGTCATTATGGTCCATCAGCAGTCGGACCTCCAGAGAGCTTGGATCGCCACCTCTCATGATGAACTCGCCACTGCTAATCCCAATTAGTGTCACCAATATGCTGGACGCCATGCATGTCACGCCTTGTCTGAGCTGGTCACTCCACGCTCACAAAGGCGGATACCAGTTAATTCTGGATTTCCAGTCCGGCCCGGCACAGCCCTTTTCAGGCCTCTCTGCCGGGAGTGGACCGGTAAATACCAGATCAGCACGGAAACCTCGACCAAAGATGAAGATCTTACATGTGGAGGAAGTAACATATATATGAGTTTATTGATGGTGGTTCGCAAAAATCTGGGAACATATAGGTAAACCTGGAATTTAGACACAAATACGAGTAAAAAAAGAAGCCCATGATACAGCAAAAAACGATATCTTCCGACATGCAGCCACAATTGTCGAGGATGTTATCTTGTATCATGGGCCTGAACAACCTCCAGATGTCCCAGATAGCAGACCAAATCCAAATAATCTGACACGAAGTTCCAATTACCAGCGAAAGAACCGAAGATGGATCAACTAGATTTTGATATTGCTGAATATTTCATACCCAAAACATGGTCACTCTTGATCAATCTTTGATTTACCGGGCCAACTTCTCTTGGGGCCGACTTCTCTTGGGGCCGACTTTGTTTTGGGCCGACTTCTCCAGATACCGTTATTTCTCCCTAACTGTCCATTTCTCCCTAATAACCTGAGCTTTGAATGGTCTTGAATTTGAGAATAGAGATTCTTCAAAAGCAATTGAAATAAGTCAAATCAGAGCTTATTGACATAGCCTTGAATTTCACTACAATTGACCATTGGGAACCCTTGCCTTTGGCAAATGTCCAGATTTATTTTTAATTGTTAAATTAAATTTGTATCTATTGCAAAGTTAATATTCTGTTATACAAATTCAATTTTAGGATAAGTTGGAGACTTTGGAAGTCCAAATGCAGGATTGGTATACAAACAATATTGGCTATGGTGAATCATCTGTTGCTGAGGGATCGGTGTGTGTAGGCTGTATCGATGGAATGTACTCACGAGTTAGAGTGTTATCTATAGAAGATAACAAGGTAAGCATTGAAGGATTAACCCTTCCATGTCTGGAGCTTCCTGAAATTTTGCGAAAACTCTGTGCCAATGCATTCTCTTATATATGCGAGTCTCCCATAGGGAACCTCGCATATATAAGAGAATACATTGGCCTAACAATATTTACCTTGACCTTGTAGGCCATTGCATTCTCGTATATATGTGAGGCTCCCTATGGGAGATTTGCATATATAAGATAATGCAGTGGGACAGGATCTTTAATGCTGCACCAGCGCAGCTCCCGTCATGAAAGGGTTAAATATTAAAGATGTCTCTCCTTTGATTCTGAATGGATTATTCCACTCAGTTCTAAAACTTATATCTTTGAGTGGGTTATTCTTATTTGCTGGGATGTTTAGATAATATAAGCAGACTACAGAGAAGTACCCTATAGAATATCCCACATTGATTTTAGGAATGTTCAGACATGGAGCTTAAGATCTTGAATTTATTAGCTGAACATCACTACACACGATTAAATGGGAGTCAAGTAGCTACCCTTCAGCGAGTATCCCGTGATCTAAGCATTAAAATATGGAGGGATAGATTTTTCTGATAAGCATATCTTGTTATAGTGTAATGAATTAATCTATTATATGGCCGATCACTGAAATTGCATCTCAATATTTTTTTGTTTGAATATTTTTATTCAGAATCAATGTATAACATATATATGCAGGATTCAAAGCATCAATGAAACAAAAATACAATTACACAATAAGCGTACAGTATCTGTGATATAAATGACTTGTTTCTGACTATCCCAAAGGGTAATAAATTATGTGAAATGTAAAAGGCATTTTCATTAGGGTATTTTCATTGTCTGTGTTATCAGGAATGTATGTGCTTTTCTACAAATTCCTGTTAGTATTGTCTGACATGCATAGATGTTGTTTAGCTTATCTCATGGTCTGCATCTCAATATTAATGAAGGGGGTATGGTACCCACATTTGAAACCTTTATTAGCTACTATATTTTAACATTTCAAGGCAAAATGTCACTTCCTGGATCACGGAGACACTGATTTTATGCAGCTTGACAGACTGGTGGTCGTTGATCCCAAATTAAACAGATCTCTGCCTTACCAGGTTAGTCTATTAATAAACATATCCAATCTGATTCATTTGGGGTATTTAAAACCGCCATCCAGATGCCGTGTGATGCAAACGATTTGACAGAATCGTATGAATCGCACTGCAAATGCAAATTCTGCGTATTTCTATGAAATATATGATTTGAATTATTTCTGCATTAGGAATAGGAGGAAGACATTGTGAGAGAATTTCATTTCTATTTGCCTATTGAAAAGCAGTTATATTAATTAGTCAGTCTATCCACCCATCCATCTGTCAACATGTTTGGTTTCCAGATTATAATTTTAATATTTGTTGTTTGATTAACTCAAAACTGGGTATTTGGTTTGTTGGGGTCGGTCTAACAATTTGTTCGTGATATATATTAGTTTTTTTTTTATACTTTAATCCGCCATTTTAAAAAAAAACCCTCCCCAGCTTGCCCATCCATCCGCCCATCCATCTGTGGACTCAAATTTGTCCGAACTTTTATTCCTACATTTTTATACGCCCATTTTAAAAAACCGGTCGTATTATGTAAATGGGTTGTCCGTCATCCATTGTCCGTCCGCTTTTGGTTTACGGATGATAACTTTAGATTGATTCGAGTGAACTGAACCAAATTTGGTATGTTAGTTTTTGACTGAGTTATGCCCCTTTTTATGTTTACCCATACCATGTATGGTAAACATAGTGTCGTTGTCTGGATTGACCACTCGTCGTTCGTCCGTCCGTCCGTCGAGGCATCCGTCTGTCTGTCTGTAGACACTTCACGAGTAATGCGATAACTCAAACATTTTCTATCCAATCGGAACCAAATGTTTTGTATATGGGTTTCTCAGCCCAAAATATGGATCGAGTTCGATTTTGGGTTTGATCCGAGATTTTGTTACAGAGTTATGGCCCTTTTTCGACTTAGAATTCACACAATCTGCCATAACTCCAACATTTTTTGGAACCAAATTTGGTATGTGAGTTTCACAGCCCAAAATACAGATCTAGTTCGAATATGGGTTTGATCCGATTTATTTTAAAGGAGTTATGATGCTTTTAAATCGATTTAAAAAAAATAAAATATTTTTAACTTTTATAATAATAATAAAAAAAAATGTCATTGACATTGTCATTTGTTTTCATTTAGATATTGATGATTATGATACAAGTTGATAAAAAGATTCCAATGTGTCCCTTTAATTTTTGTAAATAATTAAAAACTATTTTTTTTGTTTAAGTTAAAAAAATTTGAAAAACTAACACCATTATAACTCTGCCAAGGGTACCCCGAATCACCACACCAAATTTGATTAAATCGGTCCAAAATCTTGTGTTATGTACTTTGAAATCTGTTTGGAGCAACATTAAATCCAATTCACCAATTGCCTTTGGACTACTTAGCTATTGATAAGGCTATATTATTTTCTGATGTCTCTTATGCCAATGTGCAAATAATCTGATAAAGAAGGCTATGGTATCTAATTTAAAATAAAGATTCAACAATAAACATCACATGATATTAACAGTAGACTTGGACATCTGTGCTGCAGAGTTATATCTTCAGATGGTCTGATATTATAATTGTTATTGGTTTAATAGAGAGGTCAGTGTTCAACATAAACAATTCCTGTGATTTTTTGACAGCTCTGCTATATAATTGATATTAATGGGTCAGTGGTGAGGTTGCTTATCTGTATACTAGGACACATTATTATTGTAAACATAAGTTGGACTCTCTTAACCCAAGTATTCCATGTCCAGGTCACACCTACACATTTATCCCACGGGCTTGCTGGCTGTGGTGGTTTAGCATTACAGATCCTGTACCAGTGCATTCTCTTATATAAATGCCAGTGACCCATAAATTCCAATAATTTGTGTTGTGTACATTTGTCTATAATAGTACATAACAGTATACTCTATAATTCAACACCAAAACTCTCATTTATCCGATCATATTAAATTTTTATCGCCAAGGGATGGGTTAACATCTGCCGATCGTGATCGGGCCAGATCGGCCGATCGTTTTATTTAGATTTTACCTGATTTGCAGTTTCCAGATGATAACTTTAGATTGAATCAAGTGAACTGATCCAAATTTGGTATATTAGTTTACCACCCCAAAATACAGATCAAGTTCAAATATGGGTTTTTCGTCCGCATGATTTTGACTGAGTTATGCCCCTTTTTCGACTTAGATTTTACCTGATTTGCGGTTTCCAGATGATAACTTTAGATTGAATCGAGTGAACTGATTATTCCGTCTTCAGTCAAAGGTTTCAAACAAATGAATGAAACCTTGCCCCACTCTACTCCAGAAACGGGCGTATTATGCCACGCCCCGATGGCATGCTCTTGTTCAGTCAATTATTTTGAAAAGTGACAGATATTTAGTACCATGGGAACATGTGCTCCTGCGATTATGAGGTCTGTCTAACTTTTTTATTATCTAGTTTATTTCTGGATTCCCATTCAACTTTGATTTTAGATTTGGTCTGTTCCCAAACATATTGGATATCAGTTTTTAGCTCAACTTTACAACGTAAAGTTTGAGCCATTGCCATGGGTTGGCGTCAACTGTCCATGCATGTGTCCGTCCGTGTGTGCATCAACAATTTCCTTTGGCATGCCCTGCAGGCTGCATCCCTTATCTGATCTTTACCAAGCTTCATATGTAGCTTCAGGGTGACATATAGATGGGAGCTATCAATTTTTTTCGAATTTCAATGAAAAACATGGCCTCCAGCAGCCATCTTGGATTTAAAATTTGAATTCATCGGTACACCCTACAGCCCGTATTTATGGCTGGATCATTTTTAAATTATGCAGGCACAATTGTGTTGACCTGTAGATGGGAGCTATTGAATTTGAACGATTTTTATTGAAAAATATGGCCGCTGACGGCCATATTGGATTTTACTCTTTGCATGACCAAATCCTTTGGCACACCCAAGACCACATCCCTCATCCTATCATCGCCAAACTTCATATGGATCTTCTTTGTATGACTAAATCCTTCGGCACACCCTACAGGCCACATCTCTCATCGGATCGTCACCAAACTTCATATGGATCTTCGGGGTGACCTCTAGATGGGAACCTCCTATTTTTATCGAAATTTGTTAAAAAACATGGCCTCCAGCAGCCATCTTGGATTTCACATTTGAATCCATCGGCACACCCTGGAGCCCACATTTATTGGAGAATGGATTTAAAAAATTTTAGAATCACCTCTAGATGGGAGCTATCAAATTTGAACAATTTTCGACGAAAAACATGGCGCCGGCAGCCATCTTGGATTTTACTCTTTGCATTACTAAATCATTTGGCACACCCTACAGACCACATTCCTCTTCTGATGATCACCAACTTCAAATGGATCTTCGGGATGACCTCTAGATGTGAGCCTCCTATTTTGTCCGAAATTCGTTGAAAAACATGGCCAACATCAGCCATCTTGAAATTTACTCTTTGTATGACTAAATCCTTTGGCGCACCCAACAGACCACATCCCTCATCCGATCATTACCAAACTTCATGTGGATTTCGGGGTGACCTCTAATTAATTTCCTTCTTTGTCATTCTATTCATTTCTCAGCAAAAAATTAACTCCTTCCCAAGTTGAGCTACAGTGTCACTGACACTTTCATTGTGTATGTCAGTAATATTATGATCAAACAATGGGCATATATAAACCACGCTCCAGTCATACAAGCCTGCAAATAATGTGTCTGTCATTTGCAGAATAAGGTCCCCAGCAGGCCAGCGGCACAAAATTCACAATCAGGGACCTCATTCTGCTAAGTCCTCAACTGCTATTGGAGACCTAGGATCAGATTGAAGTTCCCCAGTTGAAGTTTGTGATTTTCACCCATTCTGCAAATGACAAGACACTCTATCTTACAGGCTTGCAGCCGTGCACTACTTTACTTTGCTGAATCAATATTCTGCTAATCCACCAGAAGGCTGAATAATCTCTCTCACTATTTACCAATGACACATCTTTTTTCAGGCATTCCAGTGCAATCTACATGGACTTGAATCTGTTTCTGAGAATGAGGTAGTCTTAAGTAAGCTTGTTTCAGAAGCTCTTGGTAAGACTTTTGTTGCTGAAGTTGTTACCAGGTAAGAAATTATTAACGAAAATTAGATTTGTTAAAAAATATTTAAATGGCTCATATCAAACTTCACAAAATGTAATCGTGCTGACTGCTGAGCGAAAATAAAATATTTCAAATGGTTTTTAACCAATTCTGGAGATATTTTAGTGAAAAAGAATTTTGAAATTAATAAATACCATACTTTCTTCATAATATCCAATATATTTTATCGGCCCTTTCTCTTTCCAAAAATGAATCACTTGTGTTTGAATGAGAAAATTGTTTGTTTTCCGTCTTCTGACAGATGTGTTTCTATTTTCTGTATACATCAGACAAATAACATTTACATGTCCCTAACGCTGCTTTCGCTTCCCCAAGCGTTATCATAGCTCTGCCCCTTCCCACTGAATCATTGTGTTCATATATTAATATGAGTGTAAATCTGATTGTAGTGCAACCTTGCCAAATACTTCTTGCAAGGCTCGTCCTGATTGGTAATAGTCTGTGTTCCCATAAAAATATTGACATCATTTTGTGATACAATTCTCAAATGTTCCACAGAAAATCATGTCACCATCTCGAACTTTCAGAACCCCCATAATTTCAACCACATGCAAATTGGCTAAAATCATGCTATGCTGATGAAAGAGACATGGAATGGCTACCAACCAATCCTAGTTATGAATTGAGATGTAACAGAAATAAACTACAGTAATACCCTAAGTAATCGACTCCTGAGAGCTTTCCGATGAATGGCAACAAGCCATATTTCCGACTAAATCCTGAAAAGTTACCCATAATTCTGCTGTGGTTAAGGAGTCGATTACTTAGGGCATTACTGTATCAAACTGAACAAGCCTAGAGAAGAGACCAAGAATAGTAGTCACTGTTTAACTCTTTCATTATGGGAGCTGCGCTGGTCCAGCATTAACGATCCTGTGCCAGTGCATTCTCTTATATATGCGAGTCTCCCATATGGAGCCTTGCATATATAAGAGAATGCACTGGCTTACAAGGTCATGATAAATATTGTTTGGCCAATGTATTCTCTTATATTTGTGAGGCTCCCTATGGGAGACTCGCAAATATAAGAGAATGCATTGGCACAGGGTTTTTGCAATATTTCGGGAAACTCCTGTCATGGAAGGGTTAATAGTGATGTCATCATTGACATTACAGTTAGAAGAAATGAACTTTCTGCTCGAAAATCTTACCACAGAAACTGGACTATTATAGCGGGTTCTTGAAACCAAAATCTGCATATCGGTCAATATCATTTCAATAAAATCATATGCAGTTAAATTATAAAGGAAATAAACACATGACTTTCGTTTTGTTTCCTTGTTTTGTATACAAACTAATTTCACTTATGTATGGTTTTATTAAAGGGAACACTTAATATCAGTGATTCTATACGACACAACAGGATCAGAGGATATCAACATTAATGATTTGATATTGAAGGCCATGACTGAGGCATCAGAGGCCTCAGTGCTCGATGGCCTAGGGGCCCTCAACTTACAGGTATGAACTTAATTATCCCAATAGGGCACCTCACATATATAAAAGAATACAATGGCCTAACATTCTTTACCTTGACCTTGGTAAGCCAGTGTTTTCTCATATATATGCGAGGCTCCCTATGTGAGACTCTCATATATAAGAGAATGCGCTGGCTCAGGATCTTTAATGATCCACAACGAGGCTCTCATCATGAAAGGGTTAACCCAATTGCATAATTGTGTTTGGTTTAAATTTTTTCCTTGAGGGATGATGCATAGGAAAAAAAGCACACCTGAACTAATGAGATTCATTGTTTGCTCAGCATGTAAGATTGAACCATTTCTTTGCTAAATGGAGTCTGCAGTTCAGTTATAAAAAACAAAGTATACATTGGAATGGTCTATTATTCATTTGGAGGGATGTTCAGATAATAAAAGCAGACGACATACAGATAATACAAGTGCAGAAGAAGTCCTATTTATTGATGGGAAATGTTCAGATGATAAGTTCAACAAATGGTTGTTTGTTGAACTTATTATCTGAACATTTCCTATGGGAACTACTTGTCAATGAGTATTTTGTATAGAAAGGGTTAACAATTGACAGGATTAGCCTTTCTTTTCCCATAAATATGATACTAGTACTGTATACACCTGTCAGTAAGCCAGGGGGGGCTCGTGCACGTTTTTGCTCAAAAAGTGGGTATGGGCTTACTCACGAGGACCCCTCTGTGCAAAAATTTAATTAGCCTTCAGGTGCCGACCTGCCATCATATTTTATACCAATACCATATCTTTGTATTGAATAAAGATAATAATTAGAGGTGGGCCGATAATCGGTATCGGTATCTGGCCGATAACTTTGTTATCGGTAACATATCGGTATCGGCAAAATATCACAAACTTGCCGATATCATCGCCGATATAGAAGACGTTGCACAGATTACTACAGAACCGTTACAAATTCGTATGGATGACGGCAAAACGATGTAACAGTAACTTAAAGGTGTCATATTTATGTATAAAGTACATCATTTTGGATAAAAATCGCTCAGTGGTAGGCCTAAGCATAATTACATGTAATTAATGCAGACATAGTATATCGTTTTATGGATACTTGCAATGGACTACAGTGTACTGTCAGTGACACAAAAACAAATCGGGATCGCAAACATCTATTAGCACTGAGCAGTGAGCATTATGAGCAATATGGTACCCTGATTGACAGAGTGAAAGCTCAAATAAACATGTGTTGAATAGTGTCGGGATGAACGGCCTTTGAAATTCAGGCTGAGCAACTTCAATGACCGTGTGTAAAAACTTTCTAATTAGGCCTACAAGCATCACACGTCGCATATATTTTGCGTATAATGCAACACTCAAGTACAAATGCTCATCGAGTCATCATGTTCACAAACATGTCAATTCCATGCTTTCATCACTCAAATGTTTAGCGGCAACATCAAACAGACACGTGCAGTCCATGCCATGAAGTCACACATCCGGTGACTGCATTGTGCTTTGATCATGCACACCGATCATTGGCTTCCAAAAGAGCTCAATTGCGCGCGCACGAGGTGTGAGATGGTCTGCCAAGTTGAGCACGTACCGAGTCGTACTCAGTAACCCCTGCTGATCCGGTCTTAGACTCTGTCGTAATGATGTACATGAATGTACAAATATAGCCCGGAAATAACCGGTATTAATTGTGTTTTGTCTATACTCTATAGAAACCAATTTATGTGGTGTCCCGACATTTAGTGAATTTGAATGGATGTGAATAAGATGATGAACAAATAATCCCTCTGTACACAGGGTCGGGAAAAATCGTCACGTGACCGTGCAGTCTTAGTAAACCTCGACCAAGTTTAGTATAAACAATATTTATTCCTCGATTAATAATAATGTGTACATAATATATTGAACAAATATCCTGCCTAGACACTCATGGTAAATTTTATTTCCGTATCGGTGGGAATTCCCCGATCTGCGAAAGGTAATTAATATTCATGTTTCCAATATAGCATAGCGTCCCGTGACTCCTTATCTATCGATATAATTTGTGGGCGGGGACCAGGCTAATATAGCCATGTTTACAGTTTGATTGACGTGAACACACCAGCAGTAGGCCAATGTACGATTTCACAGGGCGCCAAGAATGAACAAAGACAAAGTTAAACACCTCTGTGATGCCACAAGCTTTGCGACATGAAAAATACTTGATGTATACAACGTTACGTGCTGGCGGCTTAGAACAAAGCGAGCTTTCACTCAACACTGATTGATATCATTCACGGACAATTTAGCCACGCAAGACTCCGTGTTTTTATTTGTAGCATTTATTTCTGACGACTGAATTGGAATTTATTTTCAATGTATATATGACAAAATGTTTGTCCAGATTCCAATGTGTATGCGGAAGTTCTTTGATCGTCAATAAAGACTGCCATTAACTCGAAAGATTTTTAATTTATGCGTGCACAATATTCTGACATTGATGCCGCGTGCAGCCCAAACTTTAAACATAATTATTTCCGTGGGCAATCCTGATGTCATGCCATCGTTCCCCAAGTATATACTTACCGTCGGGAATTCACTTACTAGTAATGTCCAGTATACTTACCATGTTCACAATGTATATATACTTGTAGGCTACGTGTCGTCCCCGATTTCTATGTCGACATCCGCCGATATATATCCTTACACAGTATACACGGATGTTTCAGTTTACTTAAATTGTATTCATATTATTGGGATATATACAGGTCTGTATAATATATCGGTATCGGTATCGGTATCTGCCGATAACAAAACGTAATTTATCGGTATCGGCGTTACCGATAACACCAGTATCGGCCCATCTCTAATAATAATGTGTTTTATTTATATTATTAAGAATTTAAAATCACATTATAATAACCAGAAACAGTGATAGAAGATACATTTGGGATCAATTTGAATAAGGTTGTAAATTTGGGGATTAATTTGTGAACACAATAGGGTTGTATGATGAGTTCACAAGTTAATTTAGTTACACTAATGCTTATTAATCAAGCAGATTCTAATAAAAACACAACTGTGAGATGCAGGTGAACTTACATCAATTTCTGCATTATCAAAGGATCCTATAAAAACACCAAGTTATTACTCCACATCCCATTGGATTTACTCTGATAGAGGTGTGTACAATAAGTGATACATCCTTTTATTATGCCCCCGACTTGAAGTCGGCGGGTATATAGTCGACGTCTCCGTCCGTCCGTACGTCCGTCCGTACAAACATTTTGCGTTATTGTTCAGCAACCGCTGGGCAGATTTAGCTGATATTTGGTATGATGATAGAGCAGAATGGGGGAACAGCTACATGAATAGCGCGGGTTTCGTCCACCCATTTTCACCAGAGTTATGGCCCTTTTTTGACATAGAAAATTCTAAAAATTATGCATTATTGTTCAGCAACCGCTGGGCAGATTTAGCTGATATTTGGTTGGTGATAGAGCAGCATGGGGGAACAGCTACATGCATAGCGCGGGTTTCGTCCACCCATTTTTACCAGAGTTATGGCCCTTTTTTTACTTAGAAAATTCAATTTTTCTCTTGTTTTTTTTGTTTCCAGATGATAGCGTGAGCTTTGGTGGTACGATTGCAAATCCCGTATTTTTGTGGATCAGTTATATGAAAATACATGTCAAGGTCGAATTTGGGTATGATCTGATGATTTTTGCCAGAGTAATGGCCCTTTTTTCAACTTAGAAAATTTGAATTTTGTCCGTCCGTACAAACATTTTGCATTATTGTTCAGCAACCGCTGGGCAGATTTAGCTGATATTTGGTATGGTGATAGAGCAGCATGGGGGAACAGCTACATGCATAGCGCGGGTTTCGTCCACCCATTTTCACCAGAGTCATGGCCCTTTTTTTACTTAGAAAATTCTACGGTCGAGAGCAAATGCCACGCGACAGCGTACCTCTTGTTTTATTGATTTGATACCTCTTTGATTGATCCAACAACTAAGAATAGAATAAGATGTGTATAATTCACAAAAATATTATACTATAATACATCTTTATTTTCTAAGAAAAACAACTGGAAAAAATAATAAGAGCACAGATGAGTATCTTCTCCTATTCTACAGGATAGAAAGACATGATTGTATTCACCTTCCAAATGCACAAAAATGGGGGTGGGCTTATCTACGAGGACCACCCCAGGTAAAAAAATACAGACTGGACTTATCTTCGAGGATGGGCTTACTGACGGGTGTATACAGTACATCAATTTGATGAGCTATACGCTGTTATGTTGTCATGTCATTATCACAGATAGAAAATTAGGCTGTTGTGGCTAAGTCTATGTGTGATGGCAACATAAGGGAATAATATTGTATATAGTTTATCTTTTGCTTTGTATCTCACCGTTTCTATATAATTTTTTTATTAGCACCATTCAAAAATGTAGTTGGAAATGCATTGATTATTTGGAATTTTATAATTTCCGTGATGTGGCATGATGAAATTCATGTGTTCGACGTTATCTTCACCTTGATATGATAATCATATTTAAAATATGCTTTTTGAACCAAAGGAAAAATTACTATAGAATATGAAGTGGATGTATAATTACTAATTATTAACAAGCCTGCAAATAGTGTGCCTGACATTTGCAGAATGAGGTTTCCAGATGGTGAATTTAGTGATGCTACCACGCACAGTAGGCTAGTGTCACCAAATTCACCTCTGGGAACCTCATTGTGCTTAGTCCTCATATTCTGGCAAGTATCTATAGTCTCAAATTAACATTGTTTTTAGTTACTTTTTATTAACATTGTTTTTAGTTACTTTTTCCCTTCTGTTCAGTTTCAATATCCCCTAATTTGAAGATAAAAGGCATTAAATCGAGGTGACTAATGGGTGAACATCACCAATTTCAACTGGGGAACTCGCTTTGCGGGATAGCATCACTAAATTCACCCTCTGGGCACCTCATTCTGCAAACGTCAGACTCGCTTTGCAGGATAGCATCACTAAATTCACCCTCTGGGCATCTCATTCTGCTAACGTCAGACACATTATTTCCAGGCTTGATTATTAACCCTTTGAGTGCCAGGTCGATTTTTGTATCAACCCATATACCCTGTGCCAATGCATTCTCTTATATATGCGAGTCGACCATAGGTCGCCTCGCATATATAAGAGAATGCATTGGCCTAACAATTTTTTTTTTTTTTTTTTAATTTTTTTTTTACAATTTTTTACAATTTTAATAATTTATTCTTATATTCTTTAACAGACTTATTTTGTAGGTTTAGGGCCGATGAGATCGGCACCTGGCACAAAGGGTTAATGTTTAATTAATCTTACAGGACAAAAGTTTTGAGGTTCAGAATGATAGTTCTTCTGTTACATCATCAATACCAGGACTTACTTCTAATGTGTTCGCAATGTCCAATCCGGCCTCAATCTCTACGGCAACAAACTCACGATTTAGTTCCAATGTTTCTACAACGAACACTAGGTTAGATTCTTCAACAGAAAACTCTGAACATAGTGCTACAAACAGTGAAATTGATCAGTCAGAAGTTGGTAGGCCAAATGCTAAAAATGAGGCAGATAAGAATTATACTTACACATGGGGTCACGATCATTCTGGTCCAAGGACAGACACTGATTCAGGAATTGTTGATGACGTGACTTGTGCTAATATTGTGAACCATGATTCACGGACTTCCACCAATGATAACAGGATTATATCAGATCCTAACACGGAATTGTTCGGAAGGTTGGAAGGCGGATACGACAGAATGATTTACGAGCAGCTGACATTACCAAGTAGTGTGATAGTTCCTCCCGCGGGATCTTATTTTGATGTTCATGTTTCATGGATTTCTGATCCGTCCCATTTTATTGTAAGTATCTGTTGTAATTAAGGCCACAGAGTCAAAGTTTCACTTTCCAAGCCTTGCATGAGCCTTCTGGAGTGATAGAGCTGAGTATGGGCATATATAACCGAAAATCGTATCCCTCCTATATTGTTATAGTGAACTCACATTTCAAACATTTGTATATTTTAATGATTTAATTGTCAATCTAAAAGAAATATGATCTTTTTGTTTAGTAATTTTGACTTGGAGGTTATCTCAATAAAACAAATTGTCAGGATGCAAATAAATGTAATGTTTAAAGCATCTTTAAGCAAGTAATTGGTTAAGCGCTATATAAATATGTCATTATTATTATTAAATAATGTCATAAATTCATTACTGTTGTCCCCCATTCTTCAAAGGCCCACTTAATTTTCGAATCACCAGATCACATTTTATACAACATATTCCATATTATATACCATTTGAAAGAGGAAACTCCAAAACATTGTATTATCCACTGATCAGTCGAATAAACTGGGAACATGTTTTTTTCAAAGTCCCGAGGTGTGTTCTGTGCTTAATTTTTTATCCGGACTTTAATGTAAAGTCTGTTATTCTCAATGGAAGGGGAATAACTCTTTATCTCTTAATTTAAATTCTGATGCATTCTGGTTGATAAAGGGTTAAGTCTTGGCATGAATCTGAGAATCACTTGGTGGACACTCAAAGGCCACAGCTGTTCCGTATTCTGGTGGAATATATTTATTTTTGGTTCCTCTTCCAAATGGTATATAATATGGAATCTGTTGTGTATAATGTTATCTGGGCAATCGAAAATTAAGTGGGCCTTTAATCAGACAAAGTGGATGTTTTATTCACTAAGTTACTATGAACATTTTGATGTAATTGATTTTTTGACAGTGTCTGCCATACGAGACTTTAGATGAGTTAGAGAATTACATGACAGTGCTCTGTTCTGATGCTGAATCAGATGTAAGTCGTATAATGTTGAAACCTACCTTTCTTCTTTTCCCACAATTGACACTTCCATGACTGGAGCTTCCTGAATTTTTTTGAAAACCCTTTCAGGGAGCCTTGCATATATAAGAGAATGCATTGGCCTAACAATATTTACCTTGATCGTGTAAGCCAGTGCATATCTCTTATATATGCGAGGCTCCCTATGGGAGACTTGCATATATAATAGAATGCACTGACACATGGTCTTTAATGCTGCACCAGCGCAGCTGCGGTCATGAAAGGGGTTATAATTCACTAATTTTGGAGATAATATGTGACAATATAGTATAATTAGCTCTTTATCCCATGCTGAATCCATTCAGTATAGAAAGGGATAAATAATGGGAATAATATAAACACTCCTGATTCGTAATTTATTTAAGTATGTAAATATAAATAATTAACTGGGTACAACATGAATAATATAAACACTCCTGATTCGTAATTTATTTAAGTATGTAAATATAAATAATAAACTGGGTACAACATGAATAATATAAACACTCCTGATTCATAATTTATTTAAGTATGTAAATATAAATAATGGGAATAATATAAACACTCCTGATTTGTAATTTATTTAAGTATGTAAATATAAATAATTAACTGTGGGTACAACATGAATAATATAAACACTCCTGATTCGTAATTTATTTAAGTATGTAAATATAAATAATAAACTGGGTACAACATGAATACTATAAACACTCCTGATTCATAATTTATTTAAGTATGTAAATATAAATAATAAACTGGGTACAACATGAATACTATAAACACTCCTGATTCATAATTTATTTAAGTATGTAAATATAAATAATAAACTGTGGGTACAACATGAATAATATAAACACTCCTGATTCGTAATTTATTTAAGTATGTAAATATAAATAATAAACTGGGTACAACATGAATAATATAAACACTCCTGATTCATAATTTATTTAAGTATGTAAATATAAATAATAAACTGTGGGTACAACATGAATAATATAAACACTCCTGATTCGTAATTTATTTAAGTATGTAAATATAAATAATAAACTGGGTACAACATGAATAATATAAACACTCCTGATTCGTAATTTATTTAAGTATGTAAATATAAATAATGGGAATAATATGAACACTCCTGATTTGTAATTTATTTAAGTATGTAAATATAAATAATGGGAATAATATAAACACTCCTGATTCGTAATTTATTTAAGTATGTAAATATAAATAATGGGAATAATATAAACACTCCTGATTTGGTAATTTATTTAAGTATGTAAATATAAATAATAAACTGGGTACAACATGAATAATATAAACACTCCTGATTCGTAATTTATTTAAGTATGTAAATATAAATAATAAACTGGGTACAACATGAATAATATAAACACTCCTGATTCATAATTTATTTAAGTATGTAAATATAAATAATGGGAATAATATGAACACTCCTGATTTGTAATTTATTTAAGTATGTAAATATAAATAATATGAATAATATAAACACTCCTGATTCGTAATTTATTTAAGTATATAAATAATGGGAATAATATAAACACTCCTGATTTGGTAATTTATTTAAGTATGTAAATATAAATAATAAACTGGGTACAACATGGTTATAGGTTTTGACTATGATAAAATTCTATGACTAATTTGAAACCGCCATCCATTTGTTATGTGAAATACTTTTTATGGGGGAGGGGGGTCTCGAACAAATTCCAAGATACAAGATGAAGGTGGGTGGGTGGGTTTGGGTGATTTTGAGCCATTATCACAGATTTTTCAAATGTCGTGTAAATTTGTTTCCAAATTCATGTTTAAAGACAAATTATGACTACTAAGATACAGGTAAATTTTCAGGCTTATAAAATTGAACCAAAATAAAGCATTATTAAAGATAAGGGGGCTTCCATTTTCAATATTAAGCGAATATTTCATATTTTATAATACAATACCATGGGGTGGGTCCTGCTTCTGACTAGGAAAAAAATGCACTAAATAAAAAAACAATTCCATCAGTTCTCACAATTTTTGAGAAAGATATTGGAAAGATATACAGATTTCCTGTATTATTGTATGATGTACATCCTTTGGCAAATAGGTATGGAAATTCTGGGGACCTACTCATAATAAAAAGCTAAATAATTGAGCATAACTTGCTCATTATTACACAGTCAGTACACATCTTCATGAGGATAAAAACCTTTTGATTTCGGGGTTCCTGTTTTTGCCATTACCATGAATACATGTATTTCATCAGTGTTTTCTTCAATAGTCTACTTGTTATTGGTTATCAGAATAGACTGCAGATGGAAAATTATACAATTAAAACAGAGACTTGGTCACCCTATGGTCATCTATCTGGGGCTAGTCACCATATTAGAGAATGTCCTGGTGTTCATACACATCTTTGTCACATAAATACTGGTGATGTGGGTAACCTGTGAGTGGATGCTTTAACACCGATTTTGATTAAGTTTAATTTGCGAGTTTGGGTTATTTTGGGTGCTTTATATTAAGCATACATGATTGGAATATCATCCGTGTTGGTTATTTGAAACATTTCACGCACTTGTCTGCCTTATCCTGCTATTTTTACCATTTATCATCAAACTTCCCGGGGTGGTAGGTCACAAATATTTCAATCTTGTATCCTTGAATTGTTTCCTGACCCCCACCCCCCTAGTTCAATTGTAAAATTATACAACGGAATGGTTTATTCTGGATTCATCGATTCATTTGCATTTTTTAACTTATTATTTCTGCAAGCAGCCTATTCACCTTATTAACCCTTTACCCAACAAACCGGCCAAAACCAACAAATAAAGCTTCAACAGCCTAAAATATCTTCGGTCTGTCTCAATAGAACCATACAAATATGGATATCATTGGAATCGGCTCCTTGACCACATTGTGATAGTTACAGTTATGCCCTGTGCCAATGCATTCTCTTATATATGCGAGTCGACCATAGGTCGCCTCGCATATATAAGAGAATGCATTGGCCTATAAAAAATCTTTTTTTAACACTTTTTACCATTTTTTCTTACATTCTTCAACAATTTTATAATATTTAATGTGTTAAGCCAATGCATTCTCTTATATATGCGAGGCGACCTATGGTCGACTCGCATATATAAGAGAATGCATTGGCACAGGGCCCTTCTGTTGGGTAAAGGGTTAACTGAACATCCATACAAACCCATCAGCAGGTATTCAAATTGTTAAAGCGTTAGAAAAGGATTACAATACCTCAGATTAGACACATTCTTGAGAAATGTTTTCAATTTCAGCCTACCGATTTGAGTTCAAAAGATATTATTGTTGGTCAGTTGTACACAGTATTCCACGAAGATGTGTGGTATCGAGGGCTGATAAAGACCATAATGTCTGAGGCTACGGTTTGTATTATATGCCCCATTATATACCCTCCCTGGCAGTAATCTCTATCATATATCAGGTGTTTTTAGCTCACCTGAGTCGAAGTCTCCCATGGACATCACTCCTCATCTATTGTCTGTCCATCCATCCATCCATCTATCTGTCAACAATAATTTTTGGTTTATGAGTTGGTTGCCTCAATATCTCGGACGAGTTCGAAAAAACCAGTTTCGTCCAATTTTTCTTACCTGAGTTATGTCCCTTAGTTTGACGATTTCTCGCCATTTTTTTTGTCGTAAGCGCAATAACTCGAACAAATATTAACCGATTTCAATAAATTTTGGTTTATGAGTTGGTTGGCACAATATCTCGGACGAGTTTGAAAAGCAGTTTCGTCCGATTTTTCTTACCTGAGTTATGCGGTTTATGCCCCTTAGTTTGATGATTTCTCCCCATTCTTTTGTCATAAGTGCAATAATTCAAACAAATATTAACTGATTTCAATAACACTGCCAATCTCGGAGTTAGCCATCTTGACGTTAGTCACCATTTAGCGACCTTTTATTTATCATTATACCCCCACGTTTCAAAGATATGCTGGATTGACTTTGTCCGTCTGTCCATCTTGGCAATTATCTCATCCAGGGATCTCATGTCGGATCTCAATGAAATTTGGTATGATGGTTCGCCATCATGACTGCTTTCAATAGAGTGCCAAATGAAGTTATTTGCATTTTCAATTCTAGAGATATCCTTCTTTGTTTATCTGCGAATCAAGGCCTTTCTTTGAAGCGTTTAGTGATGTTTGCATTTTCTCTTTTAGAGTTGTTTATCCTTTGTTTATTTTAACTTGACTTCCGTGCTGCTCATGTTTTAATTTGGCCCAAGGCTGCAACTAAGGTGTATGTCATTTGCAGAATGAGGTCCCCAGAGGGTGAATTTAGTGACGCTATCCCTCAAAGTGGGCTAGCAACACCAAATTTGCCCTCAGGGGACCTCATTCTGATCGAGCCTCAACTGATATGAGAGACCTAGGATCAGATTGAAGAACCCCAGTAAAGGTTGGTGATGTTCACCCATTAGTCACCTCAAATATGCATTTTATCTTCTGCAAATTAGGTGTTGTAGAAACTAAAGAGAAGGGAAAAAGTAACTAAAACAATGTTAATTTGAAACTATAAATTCTTCCCAGAAGATGAAGGCTAAGCAGAATGAGGTCCCCAGAGGGCGAATTAGTGATGCTAGCCCACAGTGCGGGATAGCTTCACTAAATTCACCCTTTGGGGACCTCATTCTGCAAATGACCGACACACTATTTGCAGGCTTGGATATGCCAGCACCTGAGGTGCAACATGTTGCCATTTGTTAACAAATATGGTAATATCACATATTATATGCATTGCTAAATCAGGCTTACTTTATTTATATTATTCATGCATATTGACTAACATCTAAAGAAATTGGTTAGTTTGCTATCAATCCTTGAATTTGACATAAGACATGTATATGACTTGTTATGAGCAATTTTGAATTCTTAATCATCAAGTAACATTGGTTTTCCATGGCCACTTAAAAGTCGTTTGTAAGACTAATCAGCAAATGTACCGTGTCAAAATCTTCTGATGATCTTCATGTCATACATCATATTATACTTCATAAGTAACCCTTGGAACAAAAGTCACACTACCGACGAATCTAATTCAATTAGAATTAGACTCGAGTTTAATTCATAATTCATCTGTTGAAACAAACATCGCATTTAATTCAAGACGAATCTAAATGATTTCTTAAAATGGCATAAAGCGTTCATAAGGGTTTTCATCAAAACGGCTAAAATAGGAAGTTTTATATCAATTCTAAAAAGTAAATTTTAGTGAGACAATGTGGCTTTTGACTTCCAAGGGACTAAATTAATGTTACTATTCTGAGGAGTGGAAATTATTGGTTTTATATCGCTATTTCGTAGGTATTTTATACATATTTTAGGTCGGACATGATTCTTTAGGTGGTATTTTGCTTTGAACTTGTCTGAAAGAAATTAGGTCCAGTTTATTTTTATTCGAAAACATTGTACCGTTTTAACAATTTAATAGCAATTTGAGGTCAATGCGCTATATCACTATATATTGAGTCAGTATGCCTATCTAAAACCACGTGGTAAAATAACCATGTCGGGCAGGGACGTACGGCTATAGGGTCTCGGTTGGGGGGAGGGGGGGGGCTAATAAATTTGCGTAATTCAATTTGCACCCCCTTGGCTGTTCCTTCACATGCCTGGATAATAGCCTATTCTGAATGGATCAGTAGACTTGTGATCATGCACTGGGCGGACCATGGTTCTGCCAGTAGAAGAAAAATCATAGATCTGAACCTGAAAATCCGATCATAGTTTGGCACAGCGGGAGAAAACTTTGAACATGAAAACCGCAAAAACCTATATAGCATTAGACTGGCCTCAAGCTTTCCAAGTGCTGACAATTTCCAACCTGACATCCCCACGAAGGTTGGAAATTTGGAAAATTTCCAACTGATGACCATTTAAGTTCATAATTTTGAACAGAAGCATAGGAAAATAATTAGCAGTTTTTTTGGCTGGCCACAGAGGTCATGAGGGACCAGGACACAGACAATTTCAATCAAAATGTTGGACCAAAAGTAGGAAAATATGCAAATGTTGGTCTAAAAACAACAAATTCCCCAATAATTCATTGCTGGAAAATCAAATTACAAGAACAATTTCAACCCATCGTTGATGTTAAATTTGCACACGTCCATGCACAGTATAGCGTGTATATCCAAACGGAATAAATATTTATTTGTGCGTCGACTCGCATTTAATTTGAAACAAACGTCGCACTTTCGTTGACTCAAATTCAAATACCACCAAATTACGTCATGCTCGTTGATGTTTTCCAGTTTCAATTGGAATTCCCTCATTAGCATATCATTATGCAGCTCGTTTGCATGTCTCCGAATTAAATTCGAGTCGACGGTGATGCGACGTTTGTTTCAAACACGGATCTCAGACGCATCAGCAATTAAATTGTGTTGACCACACACATTCTTTGTCGGTAGTACGTCTACTCGCATTTATTTGCAACAAACGTCGCACCACCGATTAATCTAATTCAAATAATTGAATTTGATTCGTCGGTATTGCAACGTTTGTTCCAAGGGTAAGCGGCCTGTACATTGAGAGATGGTAACATCATTTGTCAGATTTCCCTTGTGCTTGCTTCTCGAGATGTCAACATGGGAATTATGAGACATCTTACTGGGCAGTCAAAGACGTTATTTCTTTCTGGAAATGGAACATAATACTATTGTGTTTTATTACATTCCTATGTGTGATTTACATTGATTTCTCGAGTGATTATAAACGATAATATCACTAGTGAATTATGCCACATTAACTACAGTAATGCTCTAATTAATCGACTCCTTAACCACAGCAGAATTATGGGCAGGGTTCGCGCTGCCGCTTGCCAAATTTGCCAATGGCAAAAAAAAATCTCATTTGGCAAAAAAAATTCTCAGTTGGCAAAAATTTTGGCAAGTGGATTTTCAATTCTGTGATGTGAAATATCTAGTCCGGAAACATCGAAAGTGGGAATATATCGCCGAGTGTACAAAGAGAAACCACATCGCGGACACTACAAAGGAAAACCCGGTCGACAACTATTAACCAAGCGATCACAAAGTGAGATGCAATCGTCTTTAGTTTTCACAAGACGGTAACACCTTATTTCATTCATAATCAAACTCACTGATGGGAGTTCATTAATGCTCGCGTGTCAGGTGGTGTTGTTACAGAAACTGTGTTTATTTTAGATTGCTTAAATAGTGACTGCGATACCAAACGCCAAATCATTTCTAAAATGAGTCTCAAACGAAAACGTTCCGAGTGCGACGATACCGTGACGAAAGGTAAAAAACTGACGGACTTCTTTGGACGCAAAACAGTTTTGCCTATGTTACCTACGTCTGACTGTGTATTGACTGACATACAAAAAGATGACGTGCGACCTGCAGATGTAACTGTTGTTGATGATGTGACAGACGAACGTGTGATTGATTTACAGACATTAGTAACCAGACTCCGACGACGCCTTCGAAATTGACTAACAGACCGACATTACTGACAAAACGGACCTTCAAAGACGCGTGGACATTAAACCGACCGTGGTTGATTTATGACAATGTGAAGAAACTATGTTTTGTAAAGTGTGCACTGACGCAGGTATAAGCAATTTGTTCGTAACAGGCTGTTTTAATCTGAAGAAAGATTACGTCACTCTGCACGAAACACCAAAAGGTAATTATTTTACATTTAATCCTCTAATCCCACCCTTTGTATGTCTGGTCACTCACTGGGCTACTGCACAATGCGTATTTATGATGACATTGTATTTATGACGGTCAAGGTTTATGAGCACCAAGTGTAAGACAATAGGTTAATCAGCCAAATGTGAATCAGGCATATATTTTATGGCTATTTGTCATCAATACCGATATAGTCAAAATAATAAGTATGCTTTTATGAGATTGTAATATGGTAATGGCGTAACAATATTAAGTTATTAGTTCCCAGATGTCGCTTAGATATTTTTCCAAGGATAAATAGTTAATGTTTAAAACAAAATTAATTAATAATTTTAATAAATGATATAAATAAAAATACTTCTAGCTCATCAAAATTATTTTAATTATTGTGTGTATATGTGGATATATTTAATTTTCAGGCATAAATTCTCACAACATTGCCGTACAAATGATCAACGAATCAAAAAACATGAAAGAAGTCCACAAAACTGCCGTCGTCAAAGCCGAGAAATCCGTTGTCGCTGCTATGAAAAATGCTTACTTCATAGCAAAGCATCAGCTACCCAACAGCCTATTAGGTGACCTCAACGAAATGTGCATCGACCAGGGTAACAGCGACTTGGCAGCACTAAAAGTCTGAGTGTCTGAGTTTGATTTTGCTGCTGCATTTTTGAAGTGGGTTGATGTTAAGTCTCGTAGAATTGTTCATGTTTAATATTAATGTGCATTACCATACTATAGGTTTATGTGATAAACTAGTATTTGACAATTGCTTGTCTAAATGTATTGTGTCTTCTATTAACATTTAATATTGATTTGTTGTCATTTTACCTGTGTCTGTTTACGTTTTATATGAATACAGATAAAAACGCTAATTTTCCTTATTTTTCCCCAATTAGACCTTCGATTTAATTTGGCAAAAAAAAAATTCATTTGGCAAAAAAATTGGCAAGAGAAAATTTTGGTCAAGCGCCAACCCTGATTATGGGTAACTTTTCAGGATTTAGTCGGAAATATGGCTTGTTGCCATTCATCGGAAAGCTCTCGCCGAGAGCTTTCTGATGAATGGAAGCCATATTTCCGACTAAATCCTGAAAAGTTACCCATAATTCTGCTGTGGTTAAGGAGTCGATTAATTAGAGCATTACTGTAGCTTGTTGTGTATTCATACTCGCTATCAAAATGTATGTGTCATGGGTATGGTGGTATTATTTGGATTTCTGGTAAATCAGATGTTTTTAGTGGAATATAAAAAACAGAATAATCACTTGATTGAACTGGTGACATGAAATAATTCATTCGAGGCAGGGACTATTTTGTAAAAACATTTGACCGCAATGGCCTCTCATGTTTGTACAACATCTCTGTCTCTGATGAATTATTTCACATCATCAGTTCAGTCAAGTGACTATTCTCTATGTATACTGTATGAGGACAGTCAATTATCAGTACTGTTTACATTTCAGATATCCGCATACCTGGTTGATTTTGGCGAGTTTTCCATCATTGGACCGAATGAAGTAAAGCCGTTACACAAGGATTATTGGTCATTCCCAATGCAAGCTGTCAAGTGCTCGCTTGCAGGTATGGTATATAATAATATAAATAAAGATAATATTAATCAGGGTTCGTACAACTACCCTGGAAACTTGAAAATGAACATTAGGAATTCCAGATTCTGGAAACTCCTGGATTAGTTTTTTGTGATGGTGGAACACCCGGGCAAACAATGATGCCAATGTAAAATAAAAATTGGTAGTCTAACTGCAACTAAGAATTGTTTGCCATGATAGTTTCCATGTACATACTAGTATGTTCTGTTAAAACATCCAGTGTTATATTGATATAAGCTGAAAATTACTCTTAAAGTTCAAGGTTTGAGTTTACTTGTTTGTATTGTTAGTAACATAATTATAAAATGTTATAATTTTATACTTGTCTATAAAATATTAGTAAATAGTATGATAACAAATGTATTGGACATGTGGTCTTTCAGTTATGGAAAAGTACTTGAAAAGTACTGGAATTTCACTGTGAAATATGTGTACGAACCCTGATTAATGATAAAATATAAACAATATATAAAAACAATCGGCTGGATACAGGGTTCGTACTGCCACTTGCCAAATTTGTCAATGGCAAAAATAATTCACATTTGGCAAAAAATATTTTCAGTTGGCAAAAGTTTTGGCAAGTCACATTTTAATTCCTCAAGAAAGTTGAAAAATATTGGTCAATCAATACCATTCATTTCAGGAAACTCTTACAAAATAATTATATTAGTTGTGTTTTTGAAGGTTTTGGAAAAGTTAACACCGCTATTAAGATGCAGTTAATCTCATAGCATTAGTACCGATGGTTGGAGTGATTTCTAGTATTTAGTGTGGTGGTGGTGGTGGTGGTGGTTATACCCTTCTGATGAAGCAACCCTTCTAACATTGTATTGTTCGGTGATTGCCTTATTATTGTATGATAAACCACAATAGAGATGCGAGTATAATTCATTATTAGCTAACTGCTTTTCTATCGATATAAAAAATTGTTCAAAACATTAGTGTCGAAACATAAGACTTTAGTTTGCAGAAAATGATACTATCAGGGATAGCATTTGGCAAATGCTAAAATAATTTGACAAAATATATTTTCATTTGGCAAAAGTAAATTTCAGTCCAGCGGCAGGTCGGAATTTTGGACTTCAAACATTTCTCCCACAAAATAGAAGTACAGTAAAATATCTCCAAACTGGACCCTCTATAAACCAAATCCCCTCTCCTAACCGAACCGAAACCAAATCCCTCTCCAAACTTGACCCTCTATAAACCAAATCCCTCTCCAAACCTTACCCTCTATAAACTAAATCCCTCTCCAAACTGGACCCTCTATAAACCAAATCCCCTCTCCAAACCAAACCCTCGGTAAACGAAATCCCTCTCCAAACTGGACCCTCTATAAACCAAATCCCTTCCAAACTGAATGATATGATCAAATTTACCAAATGTCTTCTAACTAGGGATTACCTCTGTAATCCGGAACCTTTCCATTCTGAAAAACAAATGGTATTTTGAGTCTGTAAGCGACCAAACAGATACATTTTCTCCTATGCCGATGCCAGTAATCGAATGTTTACAGTATGCAATTTCAGATGGCATTGTGCTGTTCTGATTGATTTGTTCTACGACACACTTTGGACCCATGTTCAGACTGATGTGCAGTTCAACCCTTGGTGAAAGATCTTCCTCTTTAGCTGAGGTGGTTTGTTCGTGGATACCTGATCACAGTCTGGGCTAGATGAAGATGTTGTGGTTTTGACCCCCGACACTGGGTGAAAATCGGGATAGAGTTTCAAGCTGGATCGAGTTCAGGGACATCTAAATGTAAATTTCTGATCATAATATGACCATTTCGATAAGAAGTGATAATTTGTTCATGGACATACATAGCAATAAACACATACTGAGGGCGCTATTGCCTCAACTCAATCAAATATAAACTATCTATTATTATTGTCTTATCTTGCAGGTGTTGAACCAGTTGGTGGCCGAGCTTGGTCCGAAGCGGCCAAATTTAAATTCCAAGATGCCACGAAAGAGAAAAACTTAGTGAGTCTGGTGTGCGGGAAGGATAATAAGTCTGGCAATCACATGTTAAAACTTGTTAACACTCAAAATCAAGATGACTTGTGTATCCATGAAGAGCTCATACGCATAGGTGTGGGTCTGCCATCTCTTTGCATAGCCGAAGATTCATGAATGGAAACAGTTAGTTATAAGTCTGATCTTTGCATAGTTGATGATTCATGAACGGCAGTGAATAGTTTTTTGCTGACCTTCCCATGCATAGCCGATGATTCATGAATGGAAATGGTTAGTTATAAGAAATTTGCTCTATGTTAGTTGATGATTCATGAGTGTGAAGTTACCTGATGTTCCGTGAGCATTAAAGCTGCTGGAAATGGTGAATCATAATAATTAGAATATCACAGTTTAGTAGTAATTATTTAATTACAGTCCGTGTTAGTCTCTGTTAGCTATTACTATCAAGGGTCCATAACCAGGATAAAGTCATTACAACTGCCAAAGAACTCACAGTGCTATATATTACATGTTTACGGCTGTATGTTATAAGTCAATGAAATCCAAGATTCATGAGCTGCGAGTGAAGCTTTCGATGTGGTGACGACATTTACATTGATTATATTAAAATGAGTTCATTATGTAAAATGATGCAGAGCGGTTACTAATATGTGCATCTTTTAAAAAATGATAATCTGAGTCATTCTTAATCAAACCACTACTGGATTCATGTCACCAGGAGATACAATATCATGGAATACCAAGACATTTCATGTATATTACTGTGCTAGACATACAGATGATAAGGATAAATATAAATATATCCCCTGTGTTGGGGATGTGTCTCAATGCTTCTGGAATGATGAATGTTTCCAGGCGACAGGTTTTGTGGACAACTGCCATGGACATTTTAAGTATATACTGTCACTCTACTGACATACAGACAAAATGGATTAACCGGCATAGAGCCCTGTGTTTGAGATTATTTCGCTACTAAATGATTCTTGAGTGATGACGAAACCTTGAATGTGCTTCTACTACAAACCTATCTCATGGCTAACCTACATTCCTTTTAGCAGCTAATAATGGACTCTTCAACAGGACAGATGTGGAAAAACCACGCTATCCATAAAGTATTTGTTTTTCGTTCAGTTTTCCAACCAAATATATATGGCTCCTGTCCATGGAAGTAGCAGGTGTTCAAAATGTCTTGTGAATTTGTGGAAGCAGGTTATAGCAATCTTTCCTTGAAGATATCAGGTGTTACTGGCTTTTACGGATGCAACACTGGAAGCTTATTTAACAGACATACAATTTGGGTGCAAAACAACTAACCTGCTTTTGAATTAGCCATCTTGTGTCATTGTATGGGTCTATTCCCATCTGCGCGGCATGTGTGTGTGTCTAGTCGTGGCAACTTTTAAGATGGGTGTACTGCAGAGCCTAGATTGTATTTGCTTATCAACCCGTCCTCAGGATAACTGGCCATTTCTGTGCCCAAGTCTGCAAATAGTGTGTCTGTCATTTTCAGAATGAGGTCCCCAGAGGGTGAATTTAGTGACGCTATCTCGCATGGTGGGCTGGCGTCACCAATTCTCCCTTTGGGAACCCCATTCTGCTTAGGCCTCAACTGCTATGGGAGACCTAGGATCAGATTGAAGTTCTCCAGTTGAAGTCACCTCGATTATGCATTTTTATCTTCTGCAAATTAGGGATATAGAAACTGAACAGAAGGCAAAAAGTAACTAATAACAATGTTAATTTGAGACTATAGATACTTCCCAGAAGATGAGGCCTAAGCAGTATGAGGTCCCCAGATGGTGAATTTGGTGATGCTAGCCCACTATGCAGGATATTCTGCAAATGACAGACACACTATTTGCAGTCTTGAATGGCACACAAGTAGTTTTTACGGTTGAATTCTGAATCATATTGCTTACTGTGTGACACAATATCTAACATTTTTATACAAATTCATCCATTATTGTTATATTTAGTAAGCAGTTGATCATGGATCGGAAGAAATAGCTACCACCAAATGAGAAAGAAGTAATTATACCCCCCGCAACGAAGTTAGGGGGGGGGGGTATACTGGAATCAGCTCGTCCATTGTCCGTCCACACTTCCATCCGTCCGTGGACACAAATTTGTCTGGAGTTTTTCTCAGTCGTGTTTTGATCAATTTCCGTGAAACTTGGCACAGACATCAACCACCATGGGAACCTGTGCACCTGCGATTATGACGTCTGTCGGACTTTTTTTGGTGGAGTTATCCCCCCTTTTCGACTTAGAATTTGTTTGCAACATGCATAATTTTGTCCGAGCTTTTATTCCTACATTTTTAGGTCAATGTTTTTTTTAACTTGGCACTGATATTTAGTACCATGGGAACCTGTGCACCTGTGATTATGATGTCTGTCCGACTTTTTTTTGTGGAGTTATTCCTCTTTTTCGACTTAGAACATTTTCGCAACATGCATAATTTTGTCAGAGCTTTTATTCCTACATTTTTCGGTCAATAGGTTTAAGATTAGGGTTAGGGTTGTGCACCTGCAATGGGAACTGTTATTTTATTATTTTAACTAAATGTTTACTGACATGTGAAACATCATAGTATTTTAAAAACATGGGGGGTATCCTTAGTCCCATTGGGACAGTCACACCTCTAGTTGAACTCAGTCACGGTTATAGAGTAGTTCAAAGTCCTTGAAAGTTGCCATGTCTGGACACACACACACACACGTAGGTTTAAAGATAAATCCAAGTGTGCTTCTTCATTGGACCAAGATCTTGGCCAACCTGCATAACTATACCAATATCTGCTGATGTTCGCATTTAAATGCTTCCCAGATGAGCTGAAGGAAAAGTGCCAAATATACATTATACAGGAATTGTTCACAATCAGTTGAAAAAAGCTTGTTTTTTCAATGTTAAATTTTCCAAGCAATCAAACCATGTTAGATTTACAAGTTGTATGCTTAAGACACGTTAATAATTGTTGTTTGTGCACTATGCAGTTGATTTAAAGCCACTCAGTTTGATTTTGTTACTACTCTAAAACCAGTCCAAGTTTCCTTTGACTGAAATCAACGTGATACTAGTTGTTCTAGCTGCTGGTTTACCTCAAAATATGTTCCGTAAACTTCTGTTACTCTCCTATAGCAGAATTTAAGCCATGTGACCGTTCATTTATAATTACTAATGTAACTAATAAATTATCAGTATTAACCCAGTCCTGCAGGTTCCTGGTTTTTTCCATAGTAGATATATTTGTTCTCAACTCATGAATTGTCAAATCAGACGGTAAATGATGAGAACAAATACAATTTATCACATTATTTACAGTAGTTCTGAAGAATATGAACCATTATTTTACCATCATAAACAAATGTTGTTACTTCTAGTTATTTAACCCTTTCATGGTGGGAGCTGCACGGGTTCAGCATTAAAGATCCTGTGCCAATGCTTTTCTTATATATGCGAGTCTCCCATAGGGAACCTCGAATATATAAGATAATGCATTTTCTTACAAGATCAGGGTAAATATTGTTAGGCCAATGTATTCTCTTATATATATGCTAGGCTCCCTATGGGAGACTCACATAAATAAGAGAATACATTGGCACAAATTTTTTGCAAAATTTAACGAAGCACCAGTCATGGAATTGTTAACATAAAATCTAGATTATAGTACTTCATTGTGAATGTAAGCCATCACTCTTCATGATATATGTAGCATTCTGTGTTGATATGTAGGATAAACCGATTACAATTGATGGAAAATTCTGCCCAAAGAGTCGGGGCATAATCTCTACTTATAGGAGAGTAATGGAATGGATATTTGACGTAAACCAGAATTTAGGAAATTTGGTCAAAGTCAAAGGAAACTTGGACTGCCCTAAAACAGGACATCCTTCAGGAACCACCTTCGGAAATACAGTCGCCTACCCAGAATTTACACTAAATAACCGTAATCAAACTCAATTCATTAAAATTGCTTATTGATCTCGACAAATACGATAGAAACCTATGGGAGGCCAAATTCACATTTATTACCCAATTATGTTTAAATGTAATTCAGTTTCTGTTATGCAGGGTTTCTGCTAGGGGTTCCCCTGTAGCAGCTGGGGGGATCTCAGTCCATCAACAAACTGCGAATATCTAACTAGTATTTAGTTAAATCAGTCGATAATTTGAGCCAAGTTCTGAATGTCTAAGGAAATATAAGCAGAAAAGTCAAAAGTAAGGCCAAACAAAACATATATTTGATTCTCAGGCAATTTTTTTTTTAATCATTGCGGGAGCGAGGGTTTTATTTATATTTGTTCTGCCCATAGTAAGCATGGTTGTTATACCTTTCCAGGTCCAGAAAATATAGGGAGAACTTTGTAATGGATATAAACTAATTTAATCTGATATAAAGAATGACAAATCATGACATTGTACTACCCGTACATCATATAGGGAATACTTAGAATGATATATATTGATATGATTTTAAATATCGACACAATAATTTTAACACGCAGATTCATATAAAAAATATGGAATGTAACTACAGTCCAAACGAAAAGATAAAGTGATATTCCAAACTATCATAGACAGTCTTGATTCACTTATTCCACTGACTAATTAGAGACTGTATATGTACCGCAATGGATGATAGACAAAACTTCAAATAACCATCATAAACATGGCCAATATACATGTACACCGCTTGTCAAACTGCTCTGATTTTCCTACCTTCGATCGAAATAGCGTAGCAATGGGATAAACCCTATCTTGCAGGTTTACTTACTTACTGTGCAAAGGTTGCCAAGGTCAAGTTGGCGGAAGACTCATTCAATATCCAACTTCCTGCTTTTATCGTATTATTTCAACACATTTTACCAATAAACATGGGGGTTTGGACAGCCTGTGCTGACAATATACCTGATAGTTATTGTTGTCTATGTCTTTTTAGCTCACCTGAGATGAAGTCTCTGGTGGAGCTATAGTCATCACTCCTCGTCCGTCCATCCGTCAACAATTCTTTAAACCTCTTCTTCTTGAGAACCATAAGACCGAATGGGTTCATATTTGGTGTGGATGTTCCCTAGGTGACTCACATTCAGATTTGTTCAAATGAGGTCACTGGGTCAAATAGTTGCGAAAGCAGGGCCATAACTCTATTCCTCCATAGTAATTCTTAGAATGACTTCTTCTCAAGAACTATTGGGCCGATTTAGCTTATATTTGGTATGGAGGGTCTTTGGGTGACTGGGGTTCAGATTTGTTCAAATGGGGTCACTGGGTCAAATAGTGTCAGAGCCAGGGACACAACTTAAAAAAAAAAAAAAAAAATTCAAATTAATTTTTTTATTTTAATTGAGATTAATTTCCTGCTCAATTTAAAAAATAAATAACACCATTATAACATCCACCAGGGTGACTCAACCAAATTTGGTTTAAATCAGTCTAAAATCAAGAACATGCAAACAGCTAGCAGATACTCATAGCTCTATGAGATATGAGGAAGGTGTCTGCAATTTCAGAATGTTTACTTAACACCATATAGAAGTCACATTGATTATAAAGTACTAAATGAATTGGCAGTGTTAACAAAATCTGATTGGAATGACAGCTCCTTTGATTAATAGCCTAACATTCTCTGCCTGTTAAAGAGTTTGTATATAAATGACCCATAGCTTATGATAACAAACTCCCAAGGGCAAGTGTGAATGATGAATCTGACAGTTAGGCCAGTAAAACTAAATACCTGTTTTCTCAGGCAAATACATATGGGAAACTTGATGAGAAAGAAGGAGGCATTTTTCTTAGCTTACCTGAAATGAAGAATTGATATTTTATATGTGAATGGTCCCTAGGTGGCTGGGATTCAGTTCTGTTCAAATGGGAGTCACATGGTCAAAAAAGTGGCATAGTTAGGGACCTAACTCTTTCCATCCAGAGTTATTCTTAAAACATCTTCTCAAGAACCAGTTGGCATATTTAGCATACATTTTGGTATTGAGAGTCCTTGGGTGACTGGGATTCAGATCTGTCTAAATGGGTTCACCAGGTCAAATAGGGGTGTGACCAGGGACATGACTCTTCCCCCATAGTAATTCTTAAAATGGCTCCTCCTCAAGAGCCATCAGTCCTATTTAGCTTATATGTAGTAACTAGTATGGAGGGTCCTTGTGTTACTTGGGACTGGGTTACACGATTTGTTAAAATGGGTTCGACCAATCAAGAAATGGCATTTTGTGTATATTGCCTATGGAGAGTTGGGATTAAAATGTGTTTGTATGGGGTCCACCATTAAAAAATGGGGGCATGTCAGGTTATAACTTTGCCACAGTTTAGGAAAGGAGCAGACTATGGACTATGTGAGGTGGGGGATCTGGACCATATTTCAAGGTGGACACCCCACTGCTCAACAGAGACCCTCTAGGCTACGTCCCTCTTTAGGACTACTTGTTTTTAAGTGAATTTGACAAGTACTAACTCTTATGGTCTTCCGAGTCCCAGTCTTTACAGTCTGGTGAGCGTCTCCACAGTCATTGACTGTCTTGTTTTGAATACCTACACATACACCGTTGTAGCTCCTGTTCGATATTTGAAACATAACTAATTTCCGTCTGACAGTTTCCTATTTTCGTGTTACCGGTTTACAACTACGGTGAAAAAATCGGAATAAAATGGTCCAATGCAGACCATTTGTTTCAATGCGGCGATGCCTGAGAATCAAAACCCTTTTTTTGTGTGGCCTAATTGTGTTTTATTTTTAACAATTTGAAGGCTAAAGTAATGTAAGGGTGTTGTAATTTGGCACTGCATGTAAACATTGATATTGTAAAGGTACCGTAAACTTTGTGACAAAGTTCAAGTTAAATTCGTGGGTACTTTCATGACAACATGTTATACCATTGTCAATTCCATGAAATATTCCTGATCATACTTCAGTGGCTAATATCTGGCATAACCAGGCAAAATGAACCACGTGGCATTTAGCGATATCCACTTCAATATCTGTCAGAATAATTGTATGTAGAACTGAAAAGTATTCTTTCTCCGCAAAATGGTTCACTTGTGATCAGTTTAAGCAGGCAAATAAAATAATCTTTGTTTATCAATCCCTGTTGGTTTTATTAGTGGCAGATATGCAGGTGATGCAGAAATCTGGATCGTGTAGGGGAATATGGTGAGGGGAAGGGGACCCGCTGCCCCAATAGCAGAAGCCCTGGTTTATGCTTAAATGAATTACTGTTAAGCTCAATATAATTATGCTTTAGTGTAAATGAATTTTGCTTAAGCGTATTGGCTGAATTACATGTAAGTTTATTTGAACTACGCTCGAGTGTAATTGGGTTTTCTACTTTTCTTTATCTTGTACAAAATGGTATGATCTAAAATGGTATCAGTGTGGGTGGTGCCTTCACCCATATGCCCCCTGAAATATAATTTTTACTCAATGACTGATATGTCAATGGTTTCACCCAATTCATGAGGGAAGTTTTAAGAGAGGGTACATGAATTAAACTTAAGCACAATTCAATGATGTATTATTATTGTTCAATTTTGCAAATTACGCTTAATCATAATTCAATTATTCTTAAGTTTACAGAATTACACTAAGTGTAATGCAATATCTGAATTATATCAAGATTGTGATAACTTACCAACTAGATATCTGTAGCTCGAACCAGTGACAAATCCCAGATATGTTGGGGAAGTTTAGATTGAAAAACCTATAATTTTGCCTGTTGAAGGACAAGCCTTGAAATAGTGTGTCTGTCATTTGCAGAATGAGGTCCCCAGAGGGTGAATTTAGTGATGCTACTGGTGCATAACTGCTACTGGTGCATAACAATTCACACTAAAGATCCTGTGCCAGTGCATTCTTTTATATATGCGAGGCTCCCTACTCCCATAGGGAGCCTCGCATATATAAGAGAATGCACTGGCTTACAAGGTCAAGGTATTGTTAAGCCAATGCATTCTCTTATATATGCAAGGCTCCCTATGGGGACTCACATATATAAGACAATGCATTGGCACAGGGTTTTCACAAAATTTCAGGAAGCTCCAGTCATTAAAGGGTTAAGCTACCATAGGACATGGTTCTCACACAAAGATGAATACTTTATAGGCTATTTATGCTTGATGGGCGAGGTTAGAAGTTTTCAATCTAAACCTCTCTATTTTTAGAATATTGATGAAATTGATATCTTTCAGCAAGATTTTCGGCCATAAGATGTGAACTCAGAACTATTATTTTTTTTGTCAAAAGTTAGAGTATTATATATACTAAGATATGTTACATGTATCTCTCTAGTGTGAAATCGAACCCAGTGGCTTTACACGTTGTTCATGTTCAGTGCTATTTTTCATGTGCCAATTCCGCTTAATCAGTGCCCAAGTGTTATAAATCATGCAATTGTTGTATATTCCACACATGAAGCACCAAATGATTGGTCAGCCTGAGCTTCTTAGTGCGACATAACTGTGTTGATATTCATATGTGATGAGAATGTATTCTCTCTCAATTGTTGGAATATTTTTATTTTAACCAGTGGATGAACCGAAAGTAATTATTTGTACTCATTTTTGCAGTAATTCAAGGCGCAGAAAGAGAAATTAAGTCAGAAAAACTTGAATATAATTTTATTTTCTCGCAAACACCGAAAAAATAACTACAGAAATCTACTTTCCTCATATCGGTGGTATGATAAGCTCTATTTCAAAGCTAAATTTGTCCAAGGAAAAGGTACAGACTTTCAATAGTCCATCAATGAACATCCTAATTTTGCGCAAAAGAGAAGCAATATTTGTTTGTGTCTCGGTATAAAATTGCACCGAATCTGGGATCTGGAGGATCTTCAGTTATCACCTGTGATGCATCAAGGTTAAAATATTTTCTGGTAACTGAGTATCGCCCAATTGTACTGAGAGTATAATAACATTCCGCCTCAAATTATATTGGTACGAACACGAGTAAAAATGATTACTTCCATTCATCCACAGTGGTTACATCTGGAAATTATGAACTAGGGTCCCATGAATATTCAATCATTTATTTTCTTCCAATATTAGATTTGCATTCAATTCTTGAAATAGTGTGTTTATCATATGCAGAATGAGGTCTCCAGAAGGGGAATTTAGTGATGCTATCCCACACAGCAGGCTAACATAACTAAATTCACCCTCTGGGATCCTCATTCTGCTAAGTCCTCAACTGATATGGGAGACATATGATCAGATTAAAGTTCCCCAGTTCAAGTTGGTGATGTTCCACCATTTGAGCACCTCGATTATGGATTTTATCTTCTGCAAATTAGGGGATATAGAAACTGAACAGAAGGGAAAAAGTATCTAAAAACAATATTAATTTGAGATGGCCGTAGTTGATGCACCTTAGTAGTGGAAACAAATGAAATTTTAGACTGTTGGCAATCATTCAAACCATGTAAAATGCTCTCAGTATATCGAAAAGCAACTAATTATACATGTATTTACACATATGCACTTGGTCCTGCATATATTTCCCCTATGAAAAGTGCTCACTGGGATATCTAACTGCACTTCCCTGAACGTTTATCCAGTTCAGCATGTTTGTCCTTTTATATTAACACCACATTCACTACACTCAGACTACATATGAATATCAACACGTTAAATTGTTGATGGAATACTGACTAGTTAACTATTTGTTAAATGATGTTCAAAAACTTAGCCACTAAGGCACAGTTATTTTCATGTTATCTTTTATCATTTTAAACCATTCCAATTGACATTGAGACCCGACGACTGGAATGAATTAGTTATTATTGTCTCTTAACCCTTTCTATTCTGAATGGATTCTCCCACTCCGTTATAAATGTATGCATTGATTGGTCTATTGTTCATTTGGAGGGGTGTTCATGTAGTCAAAGCAGACGACAGACTTTCAAAAAGATAAAACAAGAGCAGAATGAACAAGCCTTGAAATAGGGTGTCTGTCATTTGCAGAATGAGGTCCCCAGAGGGTGAATTTAGTGATGCTACCCTGCATAGCGGGCTAGCATCACCAAATTCACCCTCTGGGAACCTCATTCTGCTGAGGTGTAAGCAGAATGAGGTCCCCAGAGGGTGAATTTGGTGATGCTAGCCCGCTATGCGGGATAGCATCACTAAATTCACCCTCTGGGGACCTCATTCTGCAAATGATAGACACACTATTTCAAGGCTTGAGAATGAATCATATTCATTGAAGGGAAATGTTCAGATAATAAGTTCAATAAACAAGTTCAAACAACACAACCTATTGTTGTTTGTTGAACTTATTATCTAAATATTTCCTAAGGGAACTACTCATCAATGAGTATTTAGTATAGAAAGGGTTAAAATGAGACTTTTGAACAAGCTACGCATTCCAGATTCTAAACTAAATAGCTGGTAATCCCACTACTGCCAAGAAGCATTACTTCAGTGTCAAACAATGATAACATGTAATGATAAAACAAGGAAGCTAATCAAGCGATTGTCGCAAATCCTATACAGCGACCGCGTTTCCAGGAGACTTGGCCATATAGCTGAAAATAGCATAATAAATATTCTGCCACATCTATCACATTGCTAGTTTCCCACTGTGTTTACAAATTTATAGAATACAACAACTAATAAACACTAAAAATTATGTGCGCTGTGACATCATTCTGCAGGGATTGTCTGCAGAAGCTATTTATAGAGACGGTAATATAAATAATGGTGAGATCTTTATAGAGGCGGTAATATAAATGATGGTGATATCTTTATAGAGGCAGTAATATAAATGATGGTGATATCTTTCAGACTTTCGAATGTGAAGCTTGTTCAATAGTCTGATTTTAATGAGACTGGTCATTATCCCATGGTTTTAATAATTATCCCATGGCTTTGATCTGTGGTCTGATTCGGATTCGGTGTTGACACTAACATCAAATTGAATCTCAAATATTTGCAGAACTATGGGTAATTTTTCAGGATTTAGTCAGAAATATGGCTTGTTGCCATTCATCGGACCGAAGAATGGCAACAAGCCATATTTCCGACTAAATCCTGAAAAATTACCCATAATTCTGCTGTGGTTAAGGAGTCATAGTTACTGTCCGATAGTGGATGATTAACACTCTCAGCCTTCAGCCTCTCGTGCTATCCTTACAGCATCACACTCGTCCCATAAACTGACGTGCTGTTCTGTCTCAGCATCAAATCAGGTACAAATTTTTTCGAACCTAATTACCCCAGTAATAAAAAACCATGGAATGATGACCAATTCTTAGAGGTCTAACATAATGTCACTAGATTTCTCTGTGCTTGCAAGTGTAGTATAAACACTACATTGTGGACATTCTTTTGATGCAGAAGTTCTATTATTAAATTTGTAACAAGCCATTTCTCATTTGATTTAATTAGTATAAGAGACAGGAGCCTGCCATATTTCAGAAAGCATATCTCTGAGAAAAACACTTGTCTTGTCCTGTCAATATAGAGTTCCCCTGCTCTCTGATTTTAGTTTTTGCAGTTGGTTACAATGTGACAAGAGTTCTATTTTTACCAAACATTTTTTGTGTGTACAGATTACAGCCATGTTATATTTTGTTGAATAAAACTGAAACCTTCAAAAGTTTTGTGATTTTTTGCTGGTATCCAAAGCTAAAATTAGTGAAACGATTATTGGTGTTGTTCATGAAAACATTTTATTGACTTCATGTATTCATGAGGATCAGCAAGTAATGTAGTCTCAGTAAACTTAAGACCCACATATATAATAGTGGGTCTGATTACCTGTCATGGAGGCATAGTGAGTCAAGGGCTTCAATTGTGAATTTTGTGTCCTGTAAACATTTCACCTTGTAGATCATCAGATTGCATACTGCTTTGGAATGGTGATTGCTTTGGTATGGTGATTGCTATGGTATGATGATTGCTATGGTATGGTGATTGCTATGGTATGATGATTGCTATGGTATGGTGATTGCTATGGTATGATGATTGCTTTGGAATGGTGATTGCTTTGGTATGATGATTGCTTTGGAATGGTGATTGCTTTGGTATGATGATTGCTATGGTATGGTGATTGCTATGGTATGGTGATTGCCCATTTTGGGGGAAAGGATACCAATCATTTACTACGTGGTTCATCCATTGCTCGTTGGGTTTTTTTAAATTTTGTCATTCAGCGCAGACAATTTTAGCTCAACTTGACCAAGTCAAGTTTGAGGTATTGCCATGGGTTGGTATCTATCATTCGTGTACGAGTGCCTCAACAATTTCCATCAGCATGGGCTACATGCCGTACCATTTGTCTGATAATGAAATTTGTCATGGATGTTGACATTTTGATGCCGTAGGAGTCATTCGGCCAAAAAAACATTAGTGGTCGTCTGTTTTCATTATTAAATAATATAAATCCATTAACCCTTTACCCAACAAACCTGCCAAAAACGCCCAAATAAAGCTTCAACAGCCTAAAATATCTTCGGTCTGTCTCAATAGAACCATACAAATATGGATATCATTGGAACCGGCTCATTGACCACATTGTGATGGTTACAGTTATGCCCTGTGCCAATGCATTCTCTTATATATGCGAGTCGACCATAGGTCGCCTCGCATATATAAGAGAATGCATTGGCCTAAAAAAAATCTTTTTTTAACATTTTTTACCATTTTTTCTTACATTCTTTAACAATTTTATAATTTTTAATGTGTTAAGCCAATGCATTCTCTTATATATGCGAGGCGACCTATGGTCGACTCGCATATATAAGAGAATGCATTGGCACAGGGCCCTTCTGTTGGGTAAAGGGTTAACGTGGGTTACATACATGCCATACTGTTGGTCTAATGATTATGAAATTTGACATAGCTGTTGACATTGATGAGATGGGAGCTATCAAATTTGAACTATTTTTAATGATAGAACATGGCTGCTGGCAGCCATCTTTAATTTTTGCATAAATAAATCATATGGCACACCCTGCAGAAGGTTACACTGGTGTAAATGTTTCCCATAGGCCTCAGTGCTAACGTTTTAGCGTATAGTGTTGGCAATATAAATGTTGGGTCCAAAATTTTCTTTAAATCTGAAAAATTGACATTTTGGGAAACTTTTTACACAAAAAAATCATGTCTGTCTAGCAGGGAATTCGCCTTTAAATCTTATGTTTTCGTAACTAGTGTCAGAACCGCATAAAAAAAATAGTCATATTTTAGACCACACCAAAATATTCAAACTTCACTACAAAGGGTTAATTCCTGTGCCAATGGTTATTTTAGGGAAGAGGTGTGATGATTTTTTTATGTGAAAAGCACACAAGGCTATTGACCAATCAGGGCCCAGTGTCTATTTTATTCTCTCCTATATATTCCTCCCGCATCCGCTAGATGTCACTCGGAACCTTATTTACACCAGTGTAACCAGAAGACATCCCTCGTCTGAGGTCACCAAATTTCGTATGGATCTTCAGGGTGACCACCAGATGCGAGTCATCAATTTTTTCCGAATTTAGTCAAATAAGGCCACCGGCAGCCATCTTCGATTTTACTCTTTGCATGACTAAATTCTTCATCACACCCTGCAGATCACATCTCAACCAATCACCAAACTTCATATAATTGCATCTGCAGGTCATTCATTACCTCTTGTCAGGCTCTTAATGAGCTATCAAATTTGAACGATTTTTTATGAAAAACATGGCCGCCACAGATATTTTAATATTACTTGGGACATTTCAACTTTCCGCATTCCTAATCATTCCATTGTCTGCAGCATATGAAATGATCCCCTCTCCAAGTTGAGATACACTTTCATTATGTGTACCCATTCCCGACAACTGGAGTTGTGAGTGCACCCAATATATTAACCGCGATCGCATGATTATACCCCCAGCAACGAGTTGTGGGGGATATACTGGAATCAGCTTGTCTGTCTGTCTGTCCGTCCGTCCTTGGACACAATTTTGTCCGACCTTTTATTCCTACATTTTCTGGTCAATATTTTTGAAACTTTGCAGATATTTAGTACCTTGGGAACCTGTGCACCTGCGATTATGAAGTCTGTCCAATTTTTTTGGTGGAGTTAGCCCCCTTTTTCAACTTTCAAAATCTTCTCAAAATGCATGAATCTGTCCTATTTTTTTGGTGGAGTTAGCCCCCTTTTTCAACTTGCACAAATCTTCTCAAAATGCATAATTTTGTCCGAGCTTTTATTCATACATTTTTCAGTCCATAGGTTTTAGGATTAGGGTTCAAGATTAGTGTTAGGGCTTAGGGTTACCTGTTCACATAATTTCAGTGCCCAATATACAGTAATGGCTACTACATTCAAATAACATGTTGAATACGGGGGTATTCCTCAGTCCCATCTGTAGTTTTTTTTGGTGTTCCAATAGCATGGTATGGTGGTATCAATGTCTGGATGTACCTGGATTTCGTCGTTTATCCGTCCATCTGACGACACTATGCATGGTGCGATAACTCAAACATTTTCTATCCAATCAGAACTAGTGTTGAAACGATTAGCGATTTTAAGGAATCGACTAGTCGCCAGAGGTAATCGACTACTAGTTGACTAGTCCGACCCCTTCTAAGAGTTCCCGTTTCTATGCCCATAGGACGTATAAAATGGGCCATGTGGCATCGCATTTTTGAGTATCCAACTCTTCATTTCAGAACATTCCAACGGAAAGCACGTGAACTATATAATCTCCCGTTTTGCCAGCGAGTCTCCCAATTTGTTGTCTTAAACCCGGCCCTCCTGCATCTCCATATAATCTCACGGTTTGGGGAATACAGGTAATAAAAACATTTTATTTAAACAAGTTGTCGCCGGTAACCAGGAAAATAAATAGGCAAGTCTCATGTCTATTCAGTTACTGAGTTGACTTTACCAGCTTGACTTGTTGCGAATTGTTTCGTATATCATTGAAGCCATTTTGTTGCATCATTACTCTAGTATTACACGTGCCACAGTGAAGTTATCACTGGTCACATCGAACTAGACCGTGTTCAGTCGGCAGCGACACTTCTTTGATGATCAACATAAAAGAAACTGCGCCTGCACATGCATACATTGGGTTCAGTTCAGGTCATGGAGTTCACCACCCATGCATGACTGATGGCAGTGGCATCGTTAAGGAACAATGCAATAAGAAGTTAATATGTGTTAACCGTTACAAAATACGTGATAATATGGCTGTGCAATGGCACTGCAGTCATGATAGCACATAGGTAGTGCTTTTTCCAACTAATCGACTAGCAGATTTTGGGATAGACTAATTTAATAATCCCGTTGACTTTGACTTGTCGATTAATTGGAACCAAATTTTGGATGCGAGTTTCTCAGCCCAAAATATCGAGTTCGGATATGGGTTTGATCAGATTTTTGTTTTGTTGTTATGCAAGGGGGGAGTGGATAAAAAGTGCAATACACAATGTATCACAGATATACGAGGGGGTAGATCCCATAAGCTATAATTGCATAATGACCCTCCTATGACAGAGTATGTTCTATCTTGACTGTTCAGGCAATCAATGTTGTATAGACTTTTGTGTGGGCAGGCAGCTGGGGCTCGTCTCGCAAATGTACAAAAAACTAAATAATTTTATACCAGTTAAAACGGCAATATTTTTTCCAGATAGTCGCGAGATATTCAAACAAACTGCAGGTAATCTATATTTTCAAATATGGTTAAACTATGTTGAATGTACAGCTAACAACCTTAGACATATAGTCCATGAAATGTTTGATACAACACTGAAGACTTGACAAAAACAAGACGGTCAATGACTGTGGGGTCGCTCACCTGACTGTAAAGACTGACTGATGACTACAACAGTCAGTAATTGTCAAAATCACTTAACACAAGTAATTCTAAACAACAGGGACATAGCTGATGGTTCTCAGATTTGAAATTTTTAATTGCAGACCACTGACAAATATCAAACCTCTTACCCTTTTTAAACAAGACAACCAGACCACAGTCCTAAGTTCATAAAATTCCTTTTGCACTTCCCTCTTAGAATGAAATTTTACAACTGTTATAAGTTCTTCAAGCTCTTGAACATAGAAATTTCCAACCTGACATCCCCCATCAAGTTTAAATTTGTGGCCATTTCGGTTCTACAGTTCAACCCAAAGTAGGAAAATATGGACTGTTACTGGTTGAAAAATCAAATGGAACACTATCAGGCATAAAATTTCTAACTTTTCGAAAATTTTGATCAAAGTATTGGAGTCAAATCCCCACCACTCTACACTTTTTTTTGTTTTTTGGAGTCATGTCCCTGGCTCCATCCCTATTTGACCCAGTGACCCCATTTGAACAAATCTGAATGCGAGTCACCTAGGGAACATCCAAATCAAATATGAACAGATTCGGTCTAATAGTTCTGGAGAAGAAGAAGATTCTTTATGGACGGACGCCGGACGAGGAGTGATGACTAAGATGCTTTTGTCGAGTTTTTTGGCAGTCGAACCAAACTTCTGCCAATAAGGTGCACAACTCCGGGAAAAAAAGTTGGATGGTGGTATATTATTGCAATAGACCTATATACCAAATATCAATTGAATCCGTTAATATTTCATTGAGTTATCGCACTAACGGTGATAAAATTGTGATTAAAATAGACAAACTAAGACCCATAACTCCGGAATTTTTTTTCGGACAAACCAGGTTTTCTAACTCATCCGAGATATTGTTGCAATAGACTCATATACCAAATATTGTTGAAATCGGTTAATATCTCATCGAGTTATCAGTGAAAAACTTAACTAAAAACCATCCAAGATGGATAACTCTTGTAAAAAAAAAGTTCAGACGCGACCCATTTTCTACAGGCAGTAAATAGTCATTGGGAGCAACTGCCATACCAATTTTTTTTTTAATCCGTTCACAATTGTCAAAGTTATAAGGCATTCTTTAGGTCCGCCCGCCCGCCAACCGTCCCTCGTCAAACCATAAGTCGAGTTTTTGAAAAACTCTACTAAACAAGACAGTCAATGACTGGGGTCGGCTCACCAGACTGCAAAAACTGATAAGACTGGGACTCTGGAGACCAAAACAGTCAGCACTTTTCATAATCACTTTAAAAGAAGTAGATTTAAACAGGATATGTGGCTAGAGAGACTTCAAGTATGTAGATTGGTGAAAATCCACCTTGAAATTGGCAACTGTACACTACTGATCACCCACCCCCCACCCCCATATTCACCCATAGGGCACCTCATTTATGAATTTTATTTTTTGCAAATTAGGGGATAAAGAAACTTCCTAGAAGGGAAATTTAACTAACAATGTAAATTTGATACTATAGATACTTCCCAGAAGACGAGGCCTAAGCAGAATGAGGTCTCCAGAGGGTGAATTTGGTGATGCCATCCCGCTGTGCGGGATAGCATCACAAAAAGCGTGTCTTTTCCTACATTGTGCATGCCTGGCCTCAAGCAACACAATGTATTATACAATCAAGCCTTGAAATAGTGTGATAGTGTGTCTGTCATTTGCAGAATGAGTTCCCCAGAGGGTGAATTTAGTGACGCTATCCCGCACAGCGGGCTAGCATCACTAAATTCACCCTCTGGGGACCTCATTCTGATAAGGCCCTCAACTGCTATGGAAGACCTAGAATAAGATTGAAGTTCCCCAGTTGAAGTTGGTGATGTTCACCCATTGGGCACCTCAATTATGAATTTTATCTTCTGCAAATTAGGGGATAGTTAAATTTCCCTTCTAGGAAGTTTCTATAACAATGTAAATTTGATAATATAGATACTTCCCAGAAGATGAGGCCTAAGCAGAATGAGGTCTCCAGAGGGTGAATTTGGTGATGCTAGGCCGCTGTACAGTTACAGCCAAAGTAAATGCTTCTTATTAATGATTCTGTCAAGAATTTGAGTAAATTTTATTTTTGGGATCAGGCCAGGGTGGCAGAAGCAGTGCACTTGAGTGAAGGGCGAGGGGGCACAACTTTCAGAAATGTAATGGCATTAGTTTTTCAATTTTCAAAAAATGTTAAACAATATATATATATATAATTGACCATGGAGCTAAATACATTTTTTTTTTTTTATTATAAATATTTTAATAAAAAAAAACAATTCCAGTTTTTTTTAAATATTCTTTTATTTTTTAATACATCATTTCTTTTCTATTCTTTTCTTTTTTGGTTACAGAGTTTAATCTGAATTTTTTTTTTTTTGTCATGTCCCTGGCCCCACCCACATTTGACCCAGTGACCTCATTTGAACAAATCTGAACCCCAGTCAACCAAGGATACTTCATACCAAATATGAACCCATTTGGCCTGATGGTATTTGAGAAGATGTTTAAACGAATTACTATGGAGGAAAATAGTTATGGCCCTGGTTTCTCAACTAATCAACCTGGTGACCTCATTTGAACAAATCTGAATGTGAGTCACCTAGGGAACATCCACACCAAATATGAACCCATTAGGCCTCATGGTTCTGGAAAAGAAGTCGTTCTAAGAATTACTATCAAGGAATAGAGTTGTGGCCCTGCTTTCGCAACTATTTGACCCAGTGACCTCATTTGAACAAATCTGAATGAGAGTCACCTAGGAAACATCCACACCAAATATGAACCAATTCGGTCCAATGGAACTTCAGAAGAAGATGTTCAAAGAATTGTTGACGGACGGACGACGAGTGATGACTATAGCTCCACCGGAGACTTTGTCTCAGGTGAGCTAAAAAACTGGTTTAGCAAATAAGATTACTGGGATATTTTCCTTCATTCTGATATGGTATATAGATCAATCATGTAAAGCTATCAGCAGATAAAATATCTTCCCGAAACATGGAATGTGTCACCCATCAGCACAGGTCAGCCTACTCAACAATGTTTTGGGAATAGATAGGATCCCTAAGGATGGAGTTTGGAAACAAACAATATTTTTTTTGGTGTTTTATTTTTATTTTTTTTGAATAACTTATATTCACTTGCCAGGCAGGATGATGCCATCATACTGAAAGAGAAGAGAAAATACAAGTCAGGGTTATTCTCAAAACTTGGCTGAAATCTTCAAATGACGTGCAAAATCTCATAGAATAATAAAACTTCTTTCATTTTAAAGAGTCTCTATGGTTACAGGTATTCAGCATTGCTTGAGAGATTTGTTTTTGGTATTGCTTGAAAGCGGAGAAATCTATCAGTCAGTTATAAAAGTATACACTGGAAGAGTCAATTACTCATCTAAGGTTGTTCAGGAAATAAAAGCAGACAAATAGATGGAAAGTGAAGAAGGAATCTTATAAGAAAGGGTTAATTAATGAACTAGGAACTTATTATCTGAACATTTCATTTCACCCCCCCCCCCCCCCCCCCCCCCCCCCCCCCCCCCCCCCCCCCCCCCGAGAGATAACTCATCAGTGAGTATTTAGTATAGACAGGGTTACTATGGGACTACTCATCAATGAGTATTTAGTGTAGAAAGGAATAATAATTCAGCATTAGTCATCTTGAAATTGAAAATTTATAGACTAAAATACACACAGCAGCTACTGTCTTGCGTCTTAAGCTATACACTTCTATTTAGGGTTGCCACGACTATGAGTTTTCATAATCGACAGCTATAATCGACGGTTAGTCGATTAATCGGTAATATATGCGCCCTGTATTACACCCAGGTAAACAATTGATGAATGCGAAATTACGATGACTTCTTTACATCCATTTTGAAGACAGTTATCAACTGTCAATGCTCCCGTGTTTTACACTGTTTTATTTCGTATACAACAAGGAATACTCATGGCCTAATAGTCTCATTCGTCCCGATGTAGTTTTTTTACAGGCCCTTACTATTAAGTACTGCCAAGTGCCCATATTGCCGATGTTTCTAGCCAAGTTAGAGCAAACTGCATACACAATGTGATAGTAACTGTGCAAAATTGCACGAAGTAAAGCTAATCTCGATCGCGACTCCCAAGCCGCCATTACGTATTTCGGCAGGTCACGTGCATCACATTAATCGGTAAAATTGCGGCGAAAGGTGTGCACTTACAATGAAGTTAATGAGGACATAGGTAGACAGTGGGTGATATTTGAGCTTTTATGGGGGACCCTGGGGGGACGGGGATGCAGTCACAATTACTGCCGTGTATAGCCTGGACATTTTCAATAAAGAATTGCAAGAAATAATGAAACAAATTAATAGTTTATATTATATACGTAACCGGCAACCACTTCGGAAATGTATCTAGCACAGTAGCACTAATAGTAAATTAATATTCACAGTTAAACAATAAACATAATTAACATTTCGATGTCGCACACATAATTCTTTGAAGATGACCACCAAACGTCGGCGGCAACATCAAAGGCAGAGGACGCCGCAACGGAATTGTGCTGCATACGCAGTTAACAGTTACTTCCAGGCACGACATCGATGGAAAGTACTGCTTACACACACACGTTACACAACCATACACACCCCCCCTGGCGATTAGTCGACGGAAGTAAATAACCGTCGACTACCGCACCTGTCGAAGGTTAGTCGATTAATCGAATAATCGTGGCAAGCCTACTTCTATTATGTTATATGATAAATCAATGGATATTTTTATTCCATATTGTTCTAAGTAAATATCCTTTAGTACTCTGTGGCCTGGTATACTTACTTTTTGTTGGAACCATTTTATTGATTCACCCTTTAGTACTCTGTGGTTTGGGCCAATCTTGCTTTTTCGACTCCTTCTCTGGGCAATGTTGAATCCTAAAAAAACAAATTTGAAGTCATATTAATGGACACGATTCTGGCGCGTAGCCCGATTTTGTGAACTATAACCCAGGCTATAGTCTTTGAACTGTTTATCCGCCTGCTGACGTCAGGGTTGGTACGAGGCGAGAATTTTGTCATATATAATAAATGATCGCAGACCACATGTCCCCCGAAAAGGTGTATTTTTAGTAAGAATAGCTTTTTAACTCAGTCAAAATTCATCGGACCGTGGGTCCATGACCAAATTCAAACTTGGCCTTGGTCTTCTGAAATTTGACCCACACTTACCAAATATCAAGAGATTCAGTTGAATTTAAAAACAATCAGATAACTAAAAGTAAAGTTATCATCCGGAAACCAAAATAGTCAGCTAACTTTAAGTTGACGAGGACCATAATGCCGGCAAAAATGGGCAGACTGAACAATAAAACACCTATCGACTGCCTCGGGGTGAAATATAGCAAGCACTAATTTCCCTCAATGGTGTCAATTATGCATTTTATCTCCACCAATAGTCCTACTTGCTTTTCAACTTCAAAAGACACCACCTCGGGGAAAATTGTTTTTGCTGTTCCACCCAAGGCATATGTGTATATATAATACAATTTTGGCCTTTTCATTCTGATATAGCAGCAAACATGTGGAAATTGTTTTTTTCTTTTTCATGTGAATTTATTGTAAATTTCATGAACATTTGATTTGATGCGTTAAAAAACAACTATCAAACTTTTTCAGTCCTCTTAATTCAGATTGTTTGGCTTCGGCAATCAGCCATGGCAACCCTTTGCCATGGTCCAGTTTGCTTCAGCAAATGCCGTAGCCAATTACATGTATTGCTTTTCTATCACCAAAAATAAGGAAATTGAACAAACTAGACCACTGGGAGATTGATAATCTCATTAACTTTACATTTTTAATTTTTTAATTACAATGTATTATGATGATGATCTTTGAGAACTTTTTGCAATGTCTTAGTGTTACAATAGAGTTGATTGCAACCATTTGTTATTTTTTTCCCTTTCATTTGCCAGGTAAGCAGAAAATTGGCTGAGGAAATTTTGACTCTTATCAAATCGGGAGGGGTGCCAAACTATTCCTTCCAAAATTTACTATAATCCAATCTGAAAATAAGGGCATGGTCTCCCACATGCTTCAACTTACCAGGCCTGCCTAAAACGATGTAGAAATCCATTCCATAGATTCCTATGTTTGGATCGTACTTGATTCCCAAATCAATGTGTTCCTGGATTCCAAATCCAAAGTTTCCAGTTAAAGAGAAGTTGCCCTTTCTCAATTCATATTCTCGAACCTACAATATATGAAAAAAGAACACTTTGTAAGCCACTTATCAAATAAGAATAGTCTGAAATTAATTAGAAATTAGATACCAGTAAGAAAATTACCAATATTACAAGATCCACAAGTAGTTAGTTGCTAGGACTGAAAACGTTACTATAATGATATTAATGTACCCTGTATGGTTTTTCTACTCAGTAATAGCAACATAGTCGCTCTGAGAAGTTTATGGAATATACAGGATCCAATCTACAACTGACATGACATCAGGAGACCGGGTTTATCTACAATGTTGTGGGACGGGAATACACCTCAAGTCCGGAGACATTCAGCTCCCATATACCACGATGACAGAGCCTGGTCAAAGCTAGGCTTCCCCAGGATGCCAACATTGACGTCAAAAGCTTGCATTTTTCAATATTAAAATGATAAATCATCCAAACAATGTTTATGAAGATTATCTGGATTCTGGAATGAAGACAATTTCCATGTTTTATTTAAAGATAAATTCATAGTATCGGACATTAAATTTATAATATTCTGTTATATTTTTTTAACGTCAATTTATCACTAGCACCCGTCTGAATTATTGAAAATATATAAGGATCTACAACTCGTCCCCCAGAAATTTACAAAATGAGTCTGGACCGAGCCTTTCGAGGTGGCGACCTAAATTACTGGACTTGTTTTGTAAATTTTGCTATAACTGGGGACGAGTTGTAGATTCTATTTATCACTTGATAAATAAAACATACATAAATCAATAAATGCGATGTGAAACTAACAGTGGCTTCTATAAAGCATGCGATGATGTGTCAAGTAGCTATGCATTGTTTACCGCCCGTAAATAAATATTCCTCAGATAAATAAAGACTGACATATTAAATGGCATAAATTTAATAAAATTTCAATCAGTTGCATGCACGTTCTTCCTTCCCCGTCCCACGATTCTGAATCACGATTGTGTACCAATGCATTTGGGTACACCTGACCATTGCATATCATTATAAGAGAATGGGTATAATGAATAATAAGGGTTGGACCATGTAATAAATATAATTAATGGGTCAAACATTCTCTATAAAACAAGAGAGTCCCCCATTCCGGTAGACTGTCTTCAATTAAACATTTTATTTTATGCACAAGAATCCATAATCAAGCAAAAAAAAATTATTTGTTGACCTTCACTTGGAATTGTTAATATATAATTTTAATTATTCAGATATCAATATCAAGAATAGGATGATACTGATCCATGTAGAAATATGTCTTGGATCAAGTTTCTCCCAAATAATAGCAATGGGCGATCTGTGGAGTTTTCAAATACTGATGAATGACTTATCGGCATAAACAAAGGTGCTTTGCATAAAATAAGCCTAGACAATATGAGTTGGGAATTCAGAAAGCTACCCGATTCTATTAGAATAAAAGGTCAGCAGACCACAGTGTCCCCCGACAACATGGCAAGTCGATGCCGCTTTGTTAAAGAAATTAAAAAAAAATGTTGAAATTTTCTAAGTCGAAAAGGGTTAATAACTCCATAAAAAAAATATTAGCTATATAGATGTTGCAAATCACCAACATGTTAGGAACAATATCCCAAAGTTTCAAATCTCTACATTTACAAGACAGTCAATGACTGTGGGGTCGCTCACCAGACTGCAAAGACTGATAAGACTGGGACTCTGGAGACCACAACAGTCAGAACTTTTCATAATCACTTTAAAAGAAGTAGATATCTAAAGAGTTAAATCTAAAACAAAAAAATTGGAGTTATGTCCCTGGCCCCGCCCACATTTGACCCAGTGACCTGATTTGAACAAATCTGAACCCCAGTCACCCAAGGATCCTTCATACCAAATATGAACCCATATAGCCTGATGGTATTTGAGAAGAAGTCACTTTAAGAATACTATGGAGGGAAAGAGTTATGGCCCTGGCTTCGCAACTATTTCAAGTGAACTCATTCGAACAAATCTGAATGTGAGTCACCTAGGGAACATCCACACCAAATATGAAACCATTCGGTCTTATTGTTCTGAAGATGTTTAAAAGAATTACTATGGTGGGAAAGAGTTATGGCCCTGGCTTCGCAACTATTTGACCCAGTGACCGCATTTGAACAAATCGAATGAGAATCACCTAGGGAATATCCACACCAAATATGAACCCATTTGGTCTTATGGTTCCAGAGTAGATGTTCAAATAATTGTTGTCGGACGGATGGACGGACAGACGATGGACGGACGAGGAGTGATGACTATAGCTCCACCGGAGCACGGGTAGGGTGGCTGGTTGGTAATTAAATCTCTTATCTCCGCCCCTATTTGAACAAACATTATCCCCATCTATGAGATCCATTCATTTGGTAATTTCAGACATTAGATTTTAAGAGTTGAACTGAACTGATTTTCCTAAAATGACCAAATCTGAAAAAATCTAAACCCCCGTCACTGAAGGACCATCCATACCAAACATAATCTAAATAGTCCAGATGGTTCTTGAGAAGAAATTGTTTTAAGAATTACTATGGAAGGAAAGAGTTATGGCCCTGACTTCTCACCTATTTGACCTGATGAACTCATTTGAACAAATCTGAATGTGAGTCACCTGGGGGACATCCACACCTAAATATATAAACCCATTTGGTCTTTAATATGTATCTGGAGAAGAAAACAATTGATGGACGGATAGAGACATAATGACAGATGGATGGATGGGAGAACAGTCTGACATAGAGACTGACAAATTCAATCCAATATCCCCCCCCCCCCAAGTTTTCTTTGCAAAATCAGGGTATAATGAGTTCAACTGGATACAGGTGGTTAAGAACATAATATTCGAACAGACAAGCCTGAACAAATTGTCTGACATTTGCAGAATGAGGTCCCCAAAGGGTGAATTTAATGACACAATCCTGCAATGCGGGCTAGCATCACCAAATTCACCCTCTGGGGACCTCATTCTGTGTAGGCCTCAACTGCTATGGGAGACATAGCATTAGATTGAAGTTCTCCAGTTAAAGTTGGTGATGTGCACCCATTGGCCACCTCAATTATGCATTTTATATTCACAAATTAGGGGATATAGAAACTAAACATAAGGGCTAAATTAAGTAAAAATGTCAATTTAAGTGCCTATATACTTCCCAGAAGATGAGGCCTGAGCAGAATGAGGACCCTGGCTAGTGTATTTGGTGATACTAGACTGCTGTGCAGGGTAGCATAACTAAATTCACCCTCTGGGGACCTCATTCTGTTAAATTGCTACAGATATGTTTAGATTAGAATAATACATGTCATCTGGCCAGTTTATATAATTAATGACCTGTACCTATATATGCCTCTGTGGTGAGAAGAGGTATTAAATTGAGAGGTGATATGGCTTGGAAGGGATGTTGGTTGATGGCAGGGTTGAGCCTGGGCCATGTGGGAGGGGGTGGGTGGAATGTTTCCATAATTTCATTAAAGAGTAAAGTTTCATAACTCTGCAGATGTTATATATAATGGTGTCACTTTTTTTCAAATGTTTAAAAAAAAATTGTCCCAGAAGATGAGGCCTAAGCAGAATAAGGTAATTGAGGGTGTATTTGGTGATGCTAGCCTGCTGTATGGGGTAGCAACACTAAATTCACCATCTGGGGACTTCATTCTGCAAATGTCAGACACACTATGTCCAGGCTTGGAGAAATGAACAATGGACTATTCATTGTAGACTGGTAGAATAGTTGTTTAGCTAATGTCATGTCATGTAATGACAGATGGCAAACTGGTCTGAAGCAAGCAGTCTGAAGCAAGAATATCGGGTGACCACACTATGATAAATTGGCTTTTTCAATAATGCAGGCTTCAGTGTTCTCTTAAAAATTAATAGTGCATAGCAAAGAGGTCTGAATTATAAAGGGCCATAACTCTGTTAAAATATATCGGATCAAACCCATATTTTAACTTGATCTGTATATAAGTGTCAAAAATTCATATACCAAATTTGGTGTTGATCAGATGAAAAATGTTTGAGTAATCCTGTCTTGGATGAATTCTATATCAAAACAAGAGTGGAAGGGGTAAACAATACCAAAATCCATACAGATGAAGAACATGCTAAGAAAAATCTAGGTAAGAAATATGAGGCTGTGATGTGTCCTAAACAAAAATTAAAGGTCAAAATGCAAAAATAAAATTTTTTGTTTTTAAAGTTATGTCCCTGGCTCTGCCCCTATTTGACCCAGTGACCCCATTTGAACAAATCTGAACCCCAGTCACCCAAGGTATCTATGTACCAAATATAAGCTAAATCGGCCAAATATTTTTTTAGAAGAAGTCATTGTAAGAATCACTATGAGTTATGGCCCTGGTTTCTCAACTAATTGACCGGGTGACCTCATTTGAACAAATCTGAACACCAGTGACCCAAGGACCCTCCATACCAAATATTAGCTAAATCGGCCCAATGGTTCTGAACAAGAATTACTATGGAGGAATAGAGTTATGGCCCTGGCTTCGCAACTATTTGACCCAGTGACCTCATTTGAACAAATCTGAATGAGAGTCACCTAGGGAACATCCACACCAAATATGAACCAATACGGTATGATGGTTTCAGAGGAGAAGATGTTTTTAAAAAAGTTGACGGACGGACAGACGGACAGACGGACAGACAGACGGACAGACGACGGACGAGGAGTGATGACTATAGCTCCACCGGAGACTTTGTCTCAGGTGAGCTAAAAACTGTAGGAGGAGTTGATTACACCATGAAGGTACCCAATCTCATCCAATAGGCAAAAATGTTCCAAATTTTCTAAGTCGAAAAACCCCCAAAAATATGGAAAAAATGATATTTTTTATTAGCTATATAGATGTTGCAAATCACCAACATGTTAGGAACAATATCCCAGAGTTTCAAATCTCTACATTTAAAACTGTAGGAGGAGTTGATTACACCATGAAGGTACCCAATCTCATCCAAAAGGCAAAAATGTTCCAAATTTTCTAAGTCGAATACCCCCCCAAAAATATGGAAAAAAATATATTTTTGATTAGCTATATAGATGTTGCAAATCACCAACATGTTAGGAACAATATCCCAGAGTTTCAAATCTCTACGTTTAAAACTGTAGGAGGAGTTGATTACACCATGAAGGTACCCGATCTCTGACGCACGGACGGACACACGGACGGACGAGGGTCATTTCTATAGTCCTCCGACGGAAACGTCGGGGGGACAACTATTTACAACATGACGCTTAAGCTGTAGTTTCTAAATAAATATGTAATGAGATTCTGGAATGTACCCTGTATGGTTTTTCTACTCAGTAATAGCAACATAGTCGCTCTGAGAAGTTTATGGAATATACAGGTCTACAACTGACAAGACGTCAGGAGACCGGTTTATCTACAATGTTGTGGGACGGGAATACACCTCAAGTCCTGAGACATTCAGCTCCCATATACCACGATGGCAGAGCCTGGTCAAAGCTAGGCTTCCCCAGGATGCCAACATTGATGTCAAAAGCTGGCATTTTCAATATGAAACGTCAAGATTATGACAATATAAACAAGAAGTTTCACCTCTGGTGCTGGCAAACCCCCACATGGTGCTAATTGAAACATGGGCAGAACGGAACCAAATTAAAAAAGATAAAGGAGTGGACGGACAAAAATTCAACATTTTCAGATGAACAAAGAGTGATAAATCTTGAACAGAAAATTCAAACATAATATAATAAGTTAACTGAACCCTCTTTTGAAAGCCCTCCTGATGCAAAACCTCGATATGTGAGCGGATGGATGGATGGACGGACATCCAACATTATCAGATAAACAATCTGAAGAGGGATAACTCTTTAACGGAAAATGAATGCCAATTCACCGAAATTCAACAAGATCGGATAACCCATGGTTGAGATACATGAACGAACATGACGTATGTATTCCAATATAGTCCGCCCCCCCCCCCCCCCCATCTTTTGAATGAGGGTAAAACAAAGAACCACTATTGTGATTTAATACAATTTGTTGAAAAAATTCTAAACACATTTAAATATGTACAAAATCCCTTACACCTAGCTATTCAGTTGAATGACTAGCTTGTATGAAGACATCACTATTAATATCACACAAAGAACAGTGAGATGTGCTGATAAAAATCTACACATCTAGGCCAATGTGTTGTAATTTCATTATTTGCTGCTAATAATAAAACTATTTATCACAGAATTATCCCCTAAATCCGGCCTAATTTTTTAGTAAGACTCATGTATTATCGGCACGAGCACTCAGTGCAATGATATCAATGTCAGTGCCAGAACTTTATTTGTTACTATGTTAATTAGAATGTAATTATGATATTCCATTTCTGTTGGGTAATTTAGTGTTGACTGAGATAAATATGGGTACAGGGTTCATACACCTAGCTGAGAGTAAAATTCCATAACTTTTCCATACTTTTTCAAGACTTTCGGACAAATTTTTAAAGACTTTTCAGTTAAAAAATTCCACAACTTTTCCATACCTCGTACCTAGCTAAACAACGAGGAAGACCAATATATAAATTTCCAGGTTGTTTAAACAGAGCACACATATACGTTAGTTAAAATGAGCCCTTTATCTGCAAAGATGCATTTAACTAATTAAGCTGATATGAACAATAAATCATAAATGGTTGGCATCTGCAACAATTATCGGCCTTGACACCCAGAGTCTATAATTTATAAAATCATTGGGGGAAAAAAATTACGATTTTCCGGTTATGGATCACGATTTATTTCGAACAAGGCAATACGATTAAAACTATATTTGCACACTATAAAATGGTGCTCTCGAATAATTTTGAGTAACATCGGTGAATTTAGTGAGAGTACGCATTGACATATTTGTTTTAGGTTCGTTCGATTTGCGTTATGTTATTGCGTATATAAATGAGTTCCGGTAAGGGAGACAATTCGTGTTTCGGCATACCGTAAAACGTGTAGTTCCAACTAACTACGGAGATGGTATCGTAAGAACGGAAAGTAACAGCATTTATTTACCGAAGAACTCGGCCTTGGGATATTCCACGACTTTTCAAGACCTTGAATCTCAGGGTAGCTTATTTTCAAGACTTTTTCCATAGTAGGGTGAAAAAGGTCCCATTTTCCAGACTTTTCAAGGGTATTGAATCGAAATTTTCGGATTCCGTAACTTTTCAAGGATTCCAGACCCGCGTACGAACCCTGGGGTAATAAACGTGGTTTAAAATTTTAAATGGAACTATATTTTTTCTTGAAGTCTTGACTTCCTCTTTGGTTGTGATAAGGAAATCAATAGTAATTTTTTTTTAACTCCAGCCATTTCGATATCATTTTGCCTTGCTAAAATGTGATTATGCGATAAAATGGATCTCAAATTCATCGCAATTCTAGTCAAAATTTATTAACCTCGTCCACTAAATTTTATTTGAGCATCGCTAAAGCTCTATTCTAATCAAATTTAGTGCACTGTTAATAAATTTCATATGCAAATGAGACTCAGATCCTCTATTTACAACCATGCCACTAAAGCTGTTGTTCAATGTAAATATGGAAAATGACATATTGGAATGTACCGTGTATGGTTTTTCTCCTCCGTAATAGCAACATAGTCGCTCTGAGAAGTTTATGGAATATACAGGGTCTAATCTACAACTGACATGGTGTCAGGAGACCGGATTTATCTACAATGTTGTGGGACGGGAATACACCTCAAGTCGTGAGACATTCAGCTCCCATATACCACGATGACAGAGCCTGGTCAAAGCTAGGCTTCCCCAGGATGCCAACATTGACATCACTGCTTAATACACTAAGTAACGAAGGACTATCCACAACAAATACAAGTCCCTTTGGCCGTTCATTTCTGGAGAACTTATTAAAAGAAATATTGAGGAAGGGACAAGATTTTATGGCTATTATTCTACAAGTCTTCATCTCAGGTGTGACAAAAAGACTTCATCTCAGGTATGACAAAAAGACTTCATTTCAGGTCTGACAAAAGCGATTTAGGATATTATATATAAAGAACACATACCAGAAGACATCACAAAATGCAAATTAAAATATGTACAAAATCCCATAAACCTAGTTATTCAGCTGAATAACTAGCTTTTATGGAGACTTAGCCATTAATATTACACAAAGAACAGTGAGGTGTCTTGATACAATCTAGACATCTAGGCCAATGTGTTTAAGACAATTTCTAATTTATGGCTATGTTCATGGTGGCACTGCTCCTTGGATACTTTTACAGACACATTTTCCTCAGAAATGATACATATCAAAACAAATATAACAATGCCATTAGCTATTGTGTTTCAATTTTCAAAGATGACCAACAATCAATTGCAACAATTAGTTAACTTTCTGATAGATAAATGAGCAGATAATCTGTTTAAACGGTCCAATCCTTGACACTGGTAAATATTCCAAATATGATTAGCAGACCTTCTCATGAGAGCAAGCCTGTGTTGCAATTTGAAGTTTATCTCACACAAAGTTTTAGTCGGGTACAAAGAGAGGATCTAAGCACCTGTGCCAATGTGTAATGAACCTGTTGTTGGATGGGAAAATTATAAGCACAAATTGACAGTCTGGATAAATCAGTTATTGAATCTGGTATAGAAATGATGTGTAAAATAATGTTCTGGAATGTACCGTGTATGGTTTTTCTCCTCAGTAATAGCAACATAGTCGCTCCGAGAAGTTTATGGAATATACAGGGTCCAATCTACAACTGACATGGTGTCAGGAGACCGGGTTTATCTACAATGTTGTGGGACGGGAATACACCTCAAGTCCTGAGACATTCAGCTCCCATATACCACGATGACAGAGCCTGGTCAAAGCTAGGCTTCCCCAGGATGCCAACATCGATGCGACTTCTTGCATTTTTCAATATTCAAATTAGAATTTTGGCACTTAACAGTGGGAAATGTTTTAACCATGTCTATACTAAATACTCATTGATGAGTAGTTATTGCTCTACAGGAAATGTTCAGATAACAAACTACCATACCTATGGTCGCGTGTTGAAAGTATTATTTTATCATTTCACATCAAAATTATGATTCCTTCATCACTTGTCAATACCTATGCCAATGTGTATTAAACAAGTTATCTGACAAGAGAAATTAAGCTTGATGGGGATTGAACCACCAAAGTCTCTTGGAAGTTAAGAAACTGACATTTTAATCAAACTCAGTCGGATTCAGGGATCTAGTTTGGTCGGTCTTCAAGCCTTGAAATGGGGTGCTACCCCACATAGCGGGCTAGCATCACCATATTCACCCTCTGTGGACCTCATTCTGCTTAGACCTCTGCAGACAGGTTCCCAGAGGGTGAATTTGGTGATGCTAGCCCGCTATGCAGGGTAGCATCACTAAATTCACCCTCTGGGGACCTCATTCTGCAAATGACAGACACCCTATTTCAAGGCTTGTCGGTCTTTTGTTAAAGGTTTGGACTGAACAGCTAAGATAGGCAGTCTCATAATTTAGCATTTCAGAGAAATGGGGATCACTTTCGGTTCTCGTATCAATGTGCAAAATGATTGATTGAACATATTAAATTCTTAATTAGTATTCCAATTACATTAGAATACACAACAAACAGCTGGACAAGAATTTATTCAGGAAACAGTGGCCAAACATTATCTGGTGCTAATACGAGACAGAATTTGTAAATTTTTCCATTCTTTGACACCAAAAAATGTATACTAGTATGACCGACTAGTGGTTTGAAAGCAACTGTATAATCTAGGTTTAAAGTCCCGGACCTGAAAATAGCAGGGTCTGCTCTGCCATCAGAATCAATCATGTGATAATAAGTGTCCCAAACAATAGTAGCAGGCAGGTTCATGAGAACGTAGCCTGTGTTGCAGTTTGGAATTTTATCTCACACAAAGTTTTAGTCGGGTACAAAGAGGATCTAAGCACCTGTGCCAATGTGTAATGAACCTGTTGTTGGATTGGCAAATTATAAGCACTAATTACCATGTGGATAATAGTTATTGAATATGGTATAGAATTGATCAAGATTATGAACATACAAGATTGTTAAATTATTTGGCCTGGAGACCTGGGATGTGAAGGCAGGGCCTTGTTTCCACTGTGCTCAGTGGATATTTGGCTCAGCAGGGTTTTTTTTTTTACGTGCCCATAATACCTTTGATATGTGTAATACATGGCACAGCCATTAATGTTGGCACTCGACCCGACTGAGACACCCTAGCACCGACCTGCACAGCACTTGGGGGGGGGGGGGGGGGGGGGGGGATTCTTACAGATGCGTGGTCTAGCTAGACACTGGGAACTGATTTTTACAACCCAGGATTGATTCAAACTCTGGCAGAAATTATCCATTTAACTATGTAAACACACCAAAAAAAAATATTCAGGGATCCAGGCGTTGGCCTTTTGTTGGAAGTTAATATGGAAGGTCTAAAAATCTATGGAAGGTCTGACAGAAAGTAGAACAATTGCACTTCCCAGTAAAGTAGGGATAATTTTCTGTTCATGTGTATATTATGTATCTGAATTCCAATAACATTAAAATACATAAATCTTGTACAAAGATTCTCTTAAAGAGTCTAGAAACAGTTCAACAAACACACCTACAAATTGAGGTACTATTCACACACACTACGTATTCAGGTCATATCAGAGTGACGGTGAGTGATATGATATAACAGGTTAATTGATTATAACTCGGCTCATGTGTTAAAACTAGAGGATTAAGACCAATTGTGGGAGTGAATAGTCTCGCTCCCTGTGCGACAGTTAAAACAGTTCCAACGATGTGACCTAAATATGGTGGCTAGCCGGGGCATAGCATAGCGTGTGAACAGTAGCTAAGAGGCAACATAAATTATTTGACGTTTCTCCTACATATTGCAGTGAGAAATTTTGTAAATATTTGTGCATTACATTCAACATAAAAATTGTGCGGTAGTGTCCCAAACAATAGTAGCAGGCAGGTTCATGTGAACGTAGCCTGTGTTGCAGTTTGGATTTGATCTCACACAAAGTTTAAGTCGGGTACAAAGAGAGGATCTAAGCACCTGTGCCAATGTGTAATGAACTGAAATTTAATTGAAATGTCATGAATGCCAAGTGCAACTGCCAATTTGGATAAAGCAGTCATTGGATTTGATATAGAAATGAAACGAGAACATATACCAATCTGCATTGTACCACCTAAATACTATGAACTCGCATACTCTCAGGTGCCTAATAATAGTGTCAGCATGACTTAATTTGAGAAGATTCCCAACAATCACTATTATTTGGCATCGAGACAGAAATTATCACTATTATTAGTTTCAGCCTAAATCCCCACCCATCAGTATGATTAGGCCCTCACGATTATTAGGCACCTGAGAATACATTAATATAATTTTAATTACCCACCGCTGTATTCAGGGATTCAATTAGGTTGGGCTTTTTGTTGGTAGTTTCTAAATAAATGTGTAAAATGAGGTTCTGGAATGTACCCTGTATGGTTTTTCTCCTCAGTAATAGCAACATAGTCGCTCCGAGAAGTTTATGGAATATGCATGGTCCAATCTACAACTGACATGACGTCAGGAGACCAGGTTTATCTACAATGTTGTGGGACGGGAATACACCTCAAGTCCTGAGACATTCAGCTCCCATATACCACGATGACAGAGCCTGGTCAAAGCTAGGCTTCCCCAGGATGCCAACATTGACATCACTGCTTAATACACTAAGTAACGAAGGACTATCCACAACAAATACAAGTCCCTTTGGCCGTTCATTTCTGGAGAACTTATTAAAAGAAATATTGAGGAAGGGACAAGATTTTATGGCTATTATTCTACAAGTCTTCATCTCAGGTGTGACAAAAAAGACTTCATCTCAGGTGTGACAAAAAGACTTCATTTCAGGTCTGACAAAAGCGATTTAGGATATTATATATAAAGAACACATACCAGAAGACATTACAAAATGCAAATTAAAATATGTACAAAATCCCATAAACCTAGTTATTCAGCTGAATAACTAGCTTTTATGGAGACTTAGCCATTAATATTACACAAAGAACAGTGAGGTGTCTTGATACAATCTAGACATCTAGGCCAATGTGTTAAGACAATTTCTAATTTATGGCTATGTTCATGGTGGCACTGCTCCTTGGATACTTTTACCGACACATTTTTCTCAGAAATGATACATATCAAAACAAATATAATAATGCCATTTGCTATTGTGTTTCAATTTTCAAAGATGACCAACAATCAATTGCAACAATTAGTTAACTTTCTGATAGATAAATGAGCAGATAATCTGTTTAAACGGTCCAATCCTTGACACTGGTAAATATTCCAAATATGATTAGCAGACCTTCTCATGAGAGCAAGCCTGTGTTGCAATTTGAAGTTTATCTCACACAAAGTTTTAGTCGGGTACAAAGAGAGGATCTAAGCACCTGTGCCAATGTGTAATGAACCTGTTGTTGGATGGGAAAATTATAAGCACAAATTGACAGTCTGGATAAATCAGTTATTGAATCTGGTATAGAAATGATGTGTAAAATAATGTTCTGGAATGTACCCAGTCTGGAGTAAACTACATACCCACATATAAAAAATAGTGGGTCTGACGACCTTTCGTTCAGTTTTCATTTCCCAAACCCGGGATTCCTTGTAATTACCGCCAATCAAAACTTAGCTCCAAGAAATGTGTGCCCCAATAAAAAACTAGTAACATGTCACGTGCTCTCGGTGTGGAAATTCCGAAGGAGTGGCTAAATGTTGTTAAAATAGTATCCATGACATCATGTTATACCGGAAGAGAAATTCACAAATCGACAAATAAAGTAGATTGTTGACGAGCGGTCGAAAGTTTAAAAACAAGAATCACCGGAATTTGGATTGCAGGCAACTGTAATTTATAGGGTACAACTGGCCAATCTTCGGAGCTAATAATACGGCTGTGTAAGGTCGGGAGGGTTTCGGTGGGGTTGGTGGTAGAATTGTGTTGCTCTACGCTCGTTTTGGCTGCGGTGGTACTACTGCCGGTACTGGGGAACTGATAGATGACATAGATCGTTTTGTTATGTCATTTAACTTTTTTTTAGTTCTGTAGTTGTTTTAGCAGATAGTCCCGACATTCATGTATTTTTGATTTGTGGCCGTTGATTTGTGTGATTTTTTGGCAACATGGGCGACAAATCGCCTGGCCAATCTAAAAAATAATTCGTTCGGAGTCCAAGAGATCCAGACATTTTTTATAATTTCAAGAAGATCTGTGTCTTAGTTATTGTACAAATTATTTTGGATCCCGGAAGCTAGCTGTTTCCCATTATTGTCAGTAAAACAACCGCCGAACGAAAAGTCACAAACCCTGCAACTATTAATTCCGATTCTTAGAATCGGCTTCACATGGTTGAAGCGGCCATGACGGTACTGGCACATGACCATGTTTACGCCTGTCAATCAACTAATTTCAGATTTATAATTAGTGCGGTGTGACGTAATTTGGGGGAAGCCCACAACCGTTCAGAAATGAAAAGTTGATGGGAATGCAATAGACTCAGTATCAGTATGAATCTGAGTGTATGTTTACATAGACTGGAATGTACCGTGTATGGTTTTTCTCCTCAGTAATAGCAACATAGTCGCTCCGAGAAGTTTATGGAATATACAGGGTCCAATCTACAACTGACATGGTGTCAGGAGACCGGGTTTATCTACAATGTTGTGGGACGGGAATACACCTCAAGTCCTGAGACATTCAGCTCCCATATACCACAATGACAGAGCCTGGTCAAAGCTAGGCTTCCCCAGGATGCCAACATCGATGCGACTTCTTGCATTTTTCAATATTCAAATTAGAATTTTGGCACTTAACAGTGGGAAATGTTTTAACCATGTCTATACTAAATACTCATTGATGAGTAGTTATTGCTCTACAGGAAATGTTCAGATAACAAACTACCATACCTATGGTCGCGTGTTGAAAGTATTATTTTATCATTTCACATCAAAGATTATGATTCCTTCATCACTTGTCAATACCTATGCCAATGTGTATTAAACAAGTTATCTGATAAGAGAAATTAAGCTTGATGGGGATTGAACCACCAAAGTCTCTTGGAAGTTAAGAAACTGACATTTTAATCAAACTCAGTCGGATTCAGGCATCTAGTTTGGTCGGTCTTCAAGCCTTGAAATGGGGTGCTACCCCGCATAGCGGGCTGGCATCACCAAATTCACCCTCTGTGGACCTCATTCTGCTTAGACCTCTGCAGACTGAGGTTCCCAGAGGGTGAATTTGGTGATGCTAGCCCGCTATGCAGGGTAGCATCACTAAATTCACCCTCTGGGGACCTCATTCTGCAAATGACAGACACCCTATTTCAAGGCTTGTCGGTCTTTTGTTAAAGGTTTGGACTGAACAGCTAAGATAGACAGTCTCATAATTTAGCATTTCAGAGAAATGGGGATCACTTTCGGTTCTCGTATCAATGTGCAAAATGATTGATTGAACATATTAAATTCTTAATTAGTATTCCAATTACATTAGAATACACAACAAACAGCTGGACAAGAATTTATTCAGGAAACAGTGGCCAAACATTATCTGGTGCTAATACGAGACAGAATTTGTAAATTTTTCCATTCTTTGACACCAAAAAATGTATACTAGTATGACCGACTAGTGGTTTGAAAGCAACTGTATAATCTAGGTTTAAAGTCCCGGACCTGAAAATAGTAGGGTCTGCTCTGCCATCAGAATCAATCATGTGATAATAAGTGTCCCAAACAATAGTAGCAGGCAGGTTCATGAGAACGTAGCCTGTGTTGCAGTTTGGATTTGATCTCACACAAAGTTTTAGTCGGGTACAAAGAGAGGATCTAAGCACCTGTGCCAATGTGTAATGAACCTGTTGTTGGATTGGCAAATTATAAGCACTAATTACCATGAGAATAATAGTTATTGAATATGGTATAGAAATGATCAAGATTATGAACATACAAGATTGTTAAATTATTTGGCCTGGAGACCTGGGATGTGAAGGCAGGGCCTTGTTTCCACTGTGCTCAGTGGATATTTGGCTCAGCAGGGTTTTTTTTTTTTACGTGCCCATAATACCTTTGATATGTGTAATACATGGCACAGCCATTAATGTTGGCACTCGACCCGACTGAGACACCCTAGCACCGACCTGCACAGCACTTGGGGGGGGGGGGGGGGGGATTTCTTACAGATGCGTGGTCTGGCTAGACACTGGGAACTGATTTTTACAACCCAGGATTGATTCAAACTCTGGCAGAAATTATCCATTTAACTATGTAAACACACCAAAAAAAAATATTCAGGGATCCAGGCGTTGGCCTTTTGTTGGAAGTTAATATGGAAGGTCTAAAAATCTATGGAAGGTCTGACAGAAAGTAGAACAATTGCACTTCCCAGTAAAGTAGGGATAATTTTCTGTTCATGTGTATATTATGTATCTGAATTCCAATAACATTAAAATACATAAATCTTGTACAAAGATTCTCTTAAGAGTCTAGAAACAGTTCAACAAACACACCTACATATTGAGGTACTATTCACTCACACTACGTATTTAGGTCGTATCAGAGTGACTGCTAGTGATATGATATAACAGGTTAATTGAGTACAACTCGGCTCATGTGTAAAAACTAGAGGATTAAGACCAATTGTGGGCGTGAATAGTCTCACTCCCTGTGTGACAGTCAAAACAGTTCAACGATGGGACCTAAATATGGCGGCTAGCCGGGGCATAGCATAGCGTGTGAACAGTAGCTACGAGGCAACAAATTATTTGACATTTCTCCTACATAATGCAGTGAGAAATTTGGAAAAATATTTGTGCATTACATTCAACATAAAAATTGTGCGGTAGTGTCCCAAACAATAGTAGCAGGCAGGTTCATGTGAACGTAGCCTGTGTTGCAGTTTGGAATTTGATCTCACACAAAGTTTAAGTCGGGTACAAAGAGAGGATCTAAGCACCTGTGCCAATGTGTAATGAACTGAAATTGAATTGAAATGTCATGAATGCCAAGTACAACTGCCAATTTGGATAAAGCAGTTATTGGATTTGATATAGAAATGAAACAAGAACATGTACCAATCTGCATTGTACCACCTAAATACTATGAACTCGCATACTCTCAGGTGCCTAATAATAGTGTCGGCATGACTTAATTTGAGAAGATTCCTAACAATCACTATTATTTGGCATCGAGACAGAGAAATTATCACTATTATCAGTTTCAGCCTAAATCCCCACCCATCAGTATAATTAGGCCAAGACGATTATTAGGCACCTGAGAGTACATTAATATAATTTTAAATACCCACCACTGTATTCAGGGATTCAATTAGGTTGGGCTTTTTGTTGGTAGTTACTAGTTTATATGGAAGGTCTAACAATTAGAAGGAAGGTCCAACAGAAGGTGGCACAATTGTGCTTCTCCGGGAAGTAGGGACCATTTTATGTTGATGTGCAAATTTGCTTGTCGACTCCTGGCCTCAAATTCGTAATTAGAATTCCCATTAACATAGAAATACATAAATCTGGAACAAAGATTCTCTCTAGAATTAGTTAAAGGGGCACTCTGCCAATTTCAATAAATTCCTGGTAACAACAACCATCTTAATATCGATAATATAGAGAAAAATAGTTAATTTGGGTCGAAGAAGTCTTCTGTAAACATTCAGGTTAACAGGTTATCTTAAAATCAAATTTAATATAAATTTACTTTATGGCTCCAGCCTTAAACAAGTTACGACTTTCCATGTACAAGACTTAATCAAATTAAGTGACTTGAGAGTGGATTGGTCAATGCGTGGCATGAACTCAAGCCACTCACTGACTATACAATAAAATTAATGAGTCTCTAGGATATGTCTGAAAACTGTACAAAAATATCTCAGACTAGCGTTCTATTTTTGCATTCTGGCTTACCTGCGATCTGAAACATTACTTTGTATTGAGCTCAAACAATGGAAATCTGGTTATCTTATTCAACGGATCAGCCAGAGAATATGGAAACCAACAAACATTTGAGTACTCAGTATACTACCATTTTAAATACCCAAAGGCATAAAAAAAAAAATACCTTCGGACGTTGTAAACTTTTTATTTGCAAAATAAAAAAAATTTCAAAGTTCCCAATTTACAGTCTGAAAATTACCAATCTCATTCTCCCAACCTGACTTGATTCTTCCAGTTTCTATTAGCTTTAGCTGTTGATTTAATTCAACGAGTCATTACCCTAATTAACTTGCAAAATTGTGCTCGCAAACCACACTAAACCCGGTTTAATAGTGGGCTAACAAACATCCAAAAACATGATTCCTCGAAAATAGGCAACTTTAACCCAAAGTCTTTTAGACTGATGGGTATGGAATATGTTTATTTAATAACTCAATTTGATATGTTTAGGGGTGTTGATTAATAGAAATTAAATGGCTTTGGAGATATATGACAATTGATTGTTTCGTACAAATTCTCAACAATCTGTTGTTAAATTTTCTGATAGTTAGGCACTGAAGCATGTAACCGCAGTATGAAAATTGGATGAAACATTGATGATTTGTGAGAAGGTGCATGTACTGGTAGGTTGAGATTTGTTAGCAGGTTGAATATTGCTCACATACAGGGAACTCATGCTTTAATGGAATAACTACTCAATTCTACATGAATTTGCTAACTAATACCAAGAATCAATAATATATAATAGTCCAGACTATAATTTGTATATAATAATTTCAACTACCAGAATAAGGTCTCTCAGATTTATATGAGGTATTGACTTAGTGTGAGCTGGTTTATACTTGTCATGTATCAGATTTATCGAGACCTCACAGACTTTATAGTTTGAGCTGAAATATACACTGTTGTTTTATTCATTAGTTCATTAAGCTTTAAACATATTTTTTTAATTCATTTGATAGTGTCATTATTTCAATTAGAAAATTCCCAATTTACCCCGCTACAGTATCTATTTTTCCCAATTGCATGGACCCGGACCCTTTCCCAAAACTACCTAAGATTATCCTCGTCAGATCATCTAGAGTTGCCATACTATGGTTCTGGTATCGGAGAATTTGGAAATTGGGGAAGGTAGTGGTGTAGTGAAAGCTTCCCTAAGACAAAAGATTCAAGAGTCACTCCTATATGCAAGATTTGTACAAAGAGCGGTCTGACAATATTATATCCAGATAGACTATATACATAGTATACCTGTAACTAAAATACAGTGCCTTGCGAGTTCATTACAATATTATATCACCCCCCTCCCTAGTCCCTACCCTAATTTTTTGCCATCCGTTACCGGAAATGAAGGTAATTTTTTATTTGGCCAAATCTATACATTGATGAGAGAGGCCACATAAATTAGGTGGGTATTAATCTTTGTAATGATGTGATAAGTGTCCCAAACAATAGTAGCAGGCAGGTTCATGAGAACGTAGCCTGTGTTGCAGTTTGGATTTGATTTCACACAAAGTTTAAGTCGGGTACAGAGAGAGGATCTAAGCACCTGTGCCAATGTGTAATGAACCTGTTGGATTAGAAGTAGAAATAACATAAATACAAAAAACTGGGACAAAGTATGTCTCTAGAAACAGTTAAATACACAAAGCTAGATATTGAGAAGCTTTGGGAGTTATCTGCTCTGAGATTAGCTGGGGATATTAGTGAAGAATTAGTCCTTGCACTGATGTGGCAAGTGTCCCAAACAATAGTAGCAGGCAGGTTCATGAGAACGTAGCCTGTGTTGCAGTTTGGATTTGATCTCGCACAAAGTTTTAGTCGGGTACAAAGAGAGGATCTAAGCACCTGTGCCAATGTGCAAGATAAGATAAAAGATATATTTTATTTAAAAATTTGTAGGTAAAAACATCATACAAACACCGACTGGACAGTATTGAGCACTGAAGAGGGGATCCAGTCAAGGATTTTGAAAATCAGTCTGCCCTTGCACATAAATGAGCCAAGAATTTGGTAACATTAATGCAATTCAAAACATGTTTTTTCAAAAATTTTGTATTCTCCCAGATGGTTCATTGTATATATTCAGTGAAAAGAACATTGAGAGCGACCAGTCATATGATTTATATGAAATTCCATTTTAATCAATATATTATTGAGTCATCATGCATATTAGTTAATTTTTTTTTTAAATATGGTTAGTAATTTTCAGCACTTTAGTTTGGTACAGTAGATTGAAATAGAAATAAAATAAATAATTCAATACTAAGCTGAGCAAGCTGGCGATTTGTCAAGATAAAAATACAAATTAAAAAACTTTACACTTAATTAGAGCTGAAACGGTTGACCCATTCTTCTAACCGGTTAACCATCGGGGTTAATCGGATTTCAACCGGTTAACCGCTAAATTTCTAGCGGACTTCTCTCACACTAATTATGTCGACATTATGCCATGCTCCAGGGACAAACCTAGGTGAGAAGTAGTAGCTGAAATAAAGACCTTATTATTCACGGCATTTAACGATATTCAAAAACACGCATTAACTGTTCTTTTGCTGGCTCTCGTGATGGGGAATGAGCAAGTGAAATTTGTGAATGGCAGGGGAGATCGCTTATTTGCCGTGATCAGCATATGTTTGGGCATTTGTAAAACGAGTAAAATAGTATGGGTATTGGTAAAACGAGTAACAAAACTATATATTAAATATCTGTAATATATCATTATCATCATTGGTATATCCTCCAATGCATTATATATACAGACAAGAAAGTAATAACTACATGTAGAGAACAAAAAGGAAGGTCAGTTAGGTCAGACTCGCAGTCCTATTCAGTATTCGAGCTATTCGTCGGTATCATGATAGCGGACACTAGTGTTGGGAGGTTATATAATTTACGTTTCGGTTTCGGTTTTAGTATGCAATCACTTAACATATAGCAATTACTGCCAAATTGAGTGTTAATTAGTCCCACAGACACAACCAGTTACAGAGTAGCATGGAGCATCAATTTCCTTGATAAAAGGGAAGATTATTGAAGAAGTTTTGGGTTGCTTCAACTACGATGTCTGTTGGGTCACTCAATTGAATTGATCATATTAAATCACAACAGGGAGGAAGAACGGGAAGAGTGAAGACATTGTGCTGCTGATCTCAATCTTCAAACTTTGTCGACTTACATAGTTTTTATAAACCCCACTGTAAAACAGTTTTATATATAGTATGTCGTGGTGTGACTCCAATTTGAATCCATGTTGCTTCGTGCAGTATTAACTATTAAGTTACGAAAGCACGCATTGCCACACAACGCCACTTTTACGTTGTCATTTCCTTGTGTGCATTCAGACTTGATACATAGTGACTGCATACATGCTTTTGTCGGAAGAAAACTTCAAAGGGTCGGAATTGATTGAAGGTCGCCGACACTTCCAGACAGTTCGAGAATTGCTACTAAGTATCTGATACTACCGCGTGTACCAATTAATGCTTGCATTGCACTCTACTATCGGTGACACAGGATTTAGTATTAGTTTTGCATCATTTAACCTAATATTTTGAGGATTATTCACGTTCACATTCAACTGACAACGGGATGCGGTTACGTCCGGTTCATATTTTTCTAACCGGTTACGTCGCTAACCGGATGCTAACCGGTTAACCGTCTAACCGTTTCAGCTCTACACTTAATATTGAAATAAAATATCAAGAGTTTGTCAGTGAAGTCGACAAACCGAAATATTTTTTTTTACCTGGCATTCATAGACCAAAGTTGAATATACCCTGTATGGTTTTTCTCCTCAGTAATAGCAACATAGTCGCTCCGAGAAGTTTATGGAATATACATGGTCCAATCTACAACTGACATGACGTCAGGAGACCAGGTTTATCTACAATGTTGTGGGACGGGAATACACCTCAAGTCGTGAGACATTCAGCTCCCATATACCACGATGGCAGAGCCTGGTCAAAGCTAGGCTTCCCCAGGATGCCAACATTGATATGATATAAATTTAAGCAACAGCACAACCAGCTGAGAAATTTTATACAACTAACAAGACAGTCAATGACTGGGGTCGCTCACCAGACTGCAAAGACTGATAAGACTGGGACTCTGGAGACCAAAACAGTCAGCACTTTTCATAATCACTTTAAAAGAAGTAGATTTAGCCAGGATATGTGGCTAGAGAGACTTCAAGTATGTAGCTTGGTAAAAATCCAACTTGAAATTGCCAACTGTACACTACTGATCACCCCCCTCCTCCAGCTCAACAAGTCCCCTCCCGACCGGGATCCAGACTCCCAAGTCTTAGGTTGGAATTTCACAACCGACACCTCAAACTTTCTCAATTGTTGGAAATTTCCAATCTCACAAGCGCCTTTTTCTAAAACCATTTAAACATGTTTGAAGCCCAATTATCCATGGACCCAAAAACACAATACATGTATGTCCGACCAATCAGTCAATTGGTTCCAAGGTAGATGTTTTAATGAATTTGGTATTTCGATGATTTTATTAGACTCCCCATAGCCTGCCATTTCTTGACAGGTTGACCTCATTTTAACAAATCTGAATCTCAGTCACTAAAGGATCCTATTGATTCCTCCATACTATATGTAAGCTAAATAGTCCAAACTCTCTTGAGAAGACATTTTAAGAATTACTATAGAGACATATAGTTATGTCCCTGGTCCCACCCTATTTAACCTGGTGACTCCATCTGAATAAATTTGAATCCCAGACACCAAAGAACCCTTCATACATATCATAAATATCAGTCAAATAGACCTGATGGTCCTTGTGAAGGAAGCATATTAAGAGGGAAACTGTCCTTCGCTTGGCCCCTATTTGACCAGGTGACCCCATTAAAAAAATCTGAATTGCAGTCAAGGAAGAACATTCCATTCTATATAAGCCAACTAGTTCTTGCAAACATATTTTAAGAATTACTATGTAGTGAAATAGTTAAGTCTCTTGCTCTGCCCTTATTTGACTTTGTGTTCCCATTTTCACAAATCTGATAAGGATAAAAATTAAGTTCCCCAGTTGAAGTTGGTGATATTCACCCATTGGGCACCTCATTTATGAATTTTATCTTCTGCAAATTAGGGGATATAGAAACTTCCTAGAAGGGAAATTTAACTAACAACAATGTAAATTTGATACTATAGATACTTCCCAGAAGATGAGGCCTAAGCAGAATGAGGTCGCCAGAGGGTGAATTTGGTGATGCTAGCCTGCTGTGCGGAATAGCATCACAAAAAGCGTGTCTGTTCCTACATTGTGCATGCCTGGCCTCAAGCAACACAATGTATTATACAACAAGCCTTGAAATAGTGTGATAGTGTGTCTGTCATTTGCAGAATGAGGTCCCCAGAGGGTGAATTTAGTGACTCTAAATTCACCCTCTGGGGACCTCATTCTGATAAGGCCCTCAACTGCTATGGAAGACCTAGAATAAAATTGAATTTCCCCAGTTGAAGTTGGTGATGTTCACCCATTGGGCCCCTCAATTATGAATTTTATCTTCTGCAAATTAGGGGATATAGAAACTTCCTAGAAGGGAAATTTAACTAACAACAATGTAAATTTGATACTATAGATACTTCCCAGAAGATGAGGCCTAAGCAGAATGAGGTCTCCAAATGGTGTATTGGGTTATGCTAGCCTGCTGTGTGGAACAACATGAATTCACCCTCTGGGAACCTCATACCTCCAATGCCAGACACTTGGAGAAAATGAAATTAATCTGATTTTAATGACCACTGAGTGATAATGTAAACAACAAGGGTGCTTCATTGATAACACCATTAATCTCATTTAAATTATGAATGACATGAATACACTCCCTGGGGACTCTGCCTACATAAATTGATCAAGGAGTTCCTGAATATTTTATTATTTTTTGGGGAATTATGGCCATAACTCTGTTAAAATATATCGGATCAAACCCATATTTTAACTTGATCTGTATATAAGTGTCAAAAATTCATATACCAAATTTGGTGTTGATCAGATGAAAAATGTTTGAGTAATCCTGTCTTGGATGAATTCTATATCAAAACAAGAGTGGAAGGGGTTAAATAAACAATACCAAAATCCATACAGATGAAGAACATGCTAAGAAAAATGTAGGTAAGAAATATGAGACTGATGGGTCCTAAACAAAAATTAAAGGTCAAAATGCAAAAATTTAATTTTTTGTTTTTAGAAATGTCCCTGGCTCTGCCCCTATTTGACCCAGTGACCCAATTTGAACAAATCTGATTCCCAGTCACCCAAGGTCCCTCAGTACCAAATATAAGCTGAATAGGCCAAATATTTTTTTAGAAGAAGTCATTGTAAGAATTACTATGAGTTATGGCCCTGGTTTCTCAACTAATTGACCGGGTGACCTCATTTGAACAAATCTGAACACCAGTCACCCAAGGACCCTCCATACCAAATATTAGCTAAATCGGCACAATGGTTATGAACAAGAAGTTGTTGTAAGAATTACTATGGAGGAATAGAGTTATGGCCCTGGTTTCACAACTATTTGACCCAGTGACGTCATTTGAACAAATCTGAATGAGAGTCACCTAGGGAACATCCACACCAAATATGAACCAATTCGGTATGATGGTTTCAGAGGAGAAGATGTTTAAAAAAAAAAAGTTGACGGACGGACGGACGACGGACGAGGAGTGATGACTATAGCTCCACCGGAGACTTCGTCTCATGTGAGCTAAAAAGCTTATAATTAACAAGGTATTCTAATACTATTATAGGTACGGTGTCAGATCATGTTTTTCTCACACGAGAACACAGCTTCATCTACCTTGAGTCCTCTTTCCAAGATTTCTTCAGCCTTGGCACCACGAACGGTACAGTGGACAGCGATTCTTTCGTTTCTCCTGATACCAAATGATCTGACAGTGTATCTAGCTGCAAAAAATAAAATCACAAACATTATAAACCTAATATTGTATTTCGCGTGACTTCCGATTGTCTTGGCGGAGAGCTGTACCCCCATTTCATGTAGAGTTTATCTGAGATGATTGACACTTTAATAAGACTCCAACACAACACGCGTTGTCCCGGCCATATATGCAGATTTGAGATTGCCATTGAATGATAATGCATTTGAAAGTACAATATTGTTTGACTTCAGCATATAATTTTGTTTTGCTGTATGCAGACTTCCCAGTGTGACACTAAGACAATGTCTGCAGCAATATGTTCCAATTTTGCACAAAACATTGTCAGGTTCTAAAATTCACCTTTGCTACAAAATAGCCGACAAATTTCTTTTTGCCTCGGCTCATCCGATAGCAGATGGTAATTAACAGGACTCGTTATTCAATGTCTGTTCAAGAGAAAAGTAGGTCGAGCAGTTACAGTAATGCCCTAAATAATCGACTACTTAACCACAGCAGAATTATTGAGAGCTTTCCGATGAATGGCAACAAGCCATATTTCCGACTAAATCCTGAAATATTACCCATAATTCTGCTGTGGTTAAGGAGTCGATTATTTAGGGCATTACTGTATTTCTCAAACTTACCCTTAGAGAAAACAGGCTGCTGACCAGTGAGTTGTTCCAATACCTTGGCAGCCCTGGTCAGTCTGTCACCAGATTCGCCCACACAAATGTTCAGGCACAGCTTTACGATGCGAAGTCCTCGCATAACATTGTTCCTTTTCTTTTCATCCCTATCTTTATCTTTGGCCTTGAAGAAGAATTTAGTTTCAATTAGATCACTGGGGCAGCTTGCTCACTGCTATGCTCATAGACAATAGATAATTTCTCACATTTTTGGCGAGTCATGGTTGTTATTAAAGTTTTCATTATCGCTTAGGCCAAAGTGAAAAATAGGTGTGTTTCCACTCCCATCCATAAAAAAAAACAGGGGCGGGGGGGGGGGGGGGGGGGGGGGGGGTGGCTTTTCACTTCTTTTTTTTTTTCACTTTATTTTTTCGCGGGGAAATTCAAATATCATATTTGTGCTATCTTTCTAATAATTATTTCATTTATGAACTTATTGTGAAGGCTAACAATGTATGTACTGAATTTCAGTGCCTTGTATTTAATCTACATGTGCAAATTGTACATATGTTCATTAATATTCAATAAAACAACTAGTTTCAATATTTACAACAGTGTAGAATAACTTTCCACATAATTGGGCGTCAAGGCCTTTGGGGCATTTCTTTTCATAGACTTGAAAAAAGGTGTTGCAGTGGGGAACCTTTGTAGATCAAATGATCAATCAAAGGTGCCACACTTTGAATATGTGAATGTGTAGAGTAATCCTGCTGATGCGACTTAGTTGAACAATGATTGTCCCAAAGAGACATAAAAAGTGTCCCATTCTGGCGAAAAGGTTGCTATCCCTCTCGTCGTGACTGAATATCTATATCAGCAACATGTTTTTAGAATACCGTAACCAGACGGGGTCCATTGCAATCGTCTGGGCTTTATACACTTGGGCCATGATAAATATGGAAGTATGCTGCATGTATCAATGATTGCTACCTATTTGGGAAATATGGCAATTTATAGTGACCAGGAGATTGTAAATCGATTATCGAGGGGAAATGCGATTGGAGACAGGAATGAAGAAATGGTACAGCTAACCAATTTGCCATCATGTATTAATGACTCAAAATTGACAATGCAGCTAGGGGTGCGAGAGATCACCGGTGCATCGCGAATCAAGAGTTCTACGATACACGCAGCGGTTCCATAGTCAAAAAATCGCGCATCGCGATACACAATTTTATTTATCTATTATCCATTCCTTAAAATTGCTATATTCACGCCGGAGAATAAGAATTAAATACAACGGCACGCAAAGAAGCGTTACGAACTTCAGACGTGGTATTACTCCCCCTGGACTGTATTTAAATGAATTAAACAACAAACGTGGTATGTTTTTGTACTTAGTCGTGTAACCCCATACGACCTTGGATTAATCAAATTAATGAACTATTAAATAATGACTGATTGAATATATGTTTTTTTTCCAACCAATTCATGAATTCCATATGAAGGGCTGCATCCAGAAATACTAGGGTATCGTAGTATTGTATCGCGACCTGCATATCGTGATAGTGACCAATTTAGTGGCAATTTATAGTGACCAGGAGATTGCACACACGCGATGCCAACGACAAAAACTAACATAGTATGTTCTTAATAAGCACGAGACTGATAACAGTAGGTTTTAAGCAACGTGTACTTTATCAATTTTGCTACAATCTTTATCACTGAGGATTATAGACGAAATTACGTGTATTAAAAGTCAAAATCTGGTGCGAGATAAAAGGTCTTCAATGAATGGCAAGTTACATACTAGTAGTCTGACTTTGTCGGCTAAACATCAAAGATGCATGCCATCATCTTTGATGTTCCGATGTCTGGTAAAACATGTGCACTGACGCCACCGAGTCGTCGGCAAAGATCAATGCAATCGTTTTCATTGGAGTACGGCCTGGTCATTTGACATCTACTCTCAGACTCACTACATTTAGACGGTATCATGGATACTCAAGAAATGCGTAAATCAGATGTCTGGGCGCATTTCAGAAAACAAAAAGAAATTCGCAGAATGCGAAATCTGTAGAATTAACCCTATTTACATACGCATGGTCAATCTTTTAACATTACTGAGTTTGGGTAATCTCAGTGGACGAAGTTCCAATGAACTCGCATCGAAGTGGTGTTGCCATTCAGTCGGACTCGTTTGCATCTGAATGATTAATTCTCAGCATTTGATTGTGTTCCAACAGAAAACACTGTTTTCAGCTAATTTAAAAAAATTTCATAATTGTGTTTATCTGACGTTGGTCATCAGTCCTTCGAATTTGGAAAACGTAGGTGCGCGATATATCGCTCGGAGCTTTTGGAATTTGCGCGCGCCTTTTTTGAGGGAGCACAATTCAAATTAACATGGATGAAATGATTACTGAATAAAAGACAAACACAAGTATAATGATACACACGTATAATTCCAAGTGTGCCTGTGGCAACAAAGTGAAAAACAGAAATAAAAACATATGTTTAGATTGTAGTACAGTATCTAGTCCACAATAATCCGATTATCCGGCAATCCAGGTGAATCTAATCACGGTAATGAGTCCACTTCCGCGTCTGAGAGCGCATGCTCATCAGACTCGCAGTCGCTTAAAACTTCAAACTCGGAAGTGGAATCGTTACCGCAATCAGATTCACCAGAATCCGACGAATCAGCCGGGGGCTCTCTTTCGTTTTGATAAGAGTTGGTATTTCGGAGGCTCCAATGTCCATTTTTCGCTTTCTCCGAGTCGAGAGATACCGGCTTCGACGTATAGCTTCGAAGTATAGTTAAACTTAAACCCTAATCTATGGCAATAGTATACAAATGAATCGGCGAATCCCGCATGCCGAAACATCAAACGAGGCCGTCAAAGAATTGACACCGTTTTTTTGCGGGAACTCGCACGTGCAGCAGTTGTGATGAGGTGTCACCCCAATCATTGAGTGAGAAAGACTCCGGCGGCCGCTTTGATCTTTGTCGTCATGTTCGTAATCAACGTCATTGCTGCTGAGAAATATACACGGTGAATAGTCTTGTCGGCGTTTAACCATTTATGTGCTGTTTGTTAAAATCTCGTTCACTGGCTGCAAATTCCGACGCGCGCATTTAAAATTTTCGGCGTGCGCATTTAATAACTCGCTGGTTTTTAGATCCGCGCGCGCCAAGGCGCGCAAGCGCAATTGCGCGCCTCAAAATCGAAGGACTGGGTCATCATACTCTCGTGTGCCAAATAATCGTACATGTACGATTATTAATTTTCAATAAAAAATCCACCCTGTACGATTCTTATTCGCACCTGTACGATTATTAAAAATCAATGGATCTGTCCACGAAGAAGTTGGCAAACTAATCAGTTTATCGTTTATTTTTTTCATCAAATGTGTCTATTCGCGGGACAGTCGGCTGGTTGTAAATATTTGGGCGAGGTGGAAAAACGCTTGCATCATGGAACCACATGGTTCACAACAGTCGCTAACCAGTTATCCCAATGACGCAATGGAACGTTCTGCTTTTAGTGATGAAAGCATGGCGTCACTGGTTCGGGGCTCCATGCAGGTGCAGTTACTAATTTGTGTTTAACATTGGAATTACGAAATGATAGCTGTGTTTGAACGGCACAGAATTCAAATTAGTAACGCATGACTTTTTCTAATTCCAATCAAAAGACACGGCGTGTTAAAAGTTGCCTCCATGACCCAATTACCGCTTTGGTGATTTTACAATTTAAAACACCTCTCTTCCCGGTGTCTTATTTCCCACGTGGTCTGCAGACTGTTGCGCGCGATGTATATGTACAGTCGTGAGCAGAAGTAACAAATTGGGCAGTATGCATGGAGTCCCAAACTTCCCCAAAATTCACAACTCTGCAATGGTGATATTAGTATTTATTATATGACTACCACCAATCCCTTACAAATAGCACTATTGTTTGGGGATAAATTCTGAGCAGTCGGAAAACGCTTGTCTGGTCTTGAGCCGTATCGGTATTCTATGAATTCTGTATCAGTATCCCGTTAAATTAGATCACCGGAAGTTGGGAACTATTTATCAGGTCTGTTCGTTTGAAGCGTAAACGGATATATTCGAGTTATTATGAAAGATTTGTTTCGTATTTTTAATACGCGTTTGTGCGAATCGCCCCCACATTCAACAAAAAATAGTTCCTCGACCTTGGCCTTAAATTGAGAGTTTCGGGTGATGACTGGGAATGTTCAATGGAGTACTTTTGCCCGGGTGATGACATGGGGATGGTGTAACGAAGTAGTTTTGCCCTTTGTGATATGGGGTGAACCAAAAATGGGTCATATAATAAACGCTTTATCGGTACAGTGAAGCGATATGGGCTGCAGTATCACGTCTCGTTGACGATGTCAGATCGCCACATCAAACTCGCTGCCTGCTGCAGCTCTTTTGATACGGCGATCTGACATAGTCAACTCGGCGTGATACTGCAGCCCATATCACTTCACTGTACCGATAATGTGTATATATTACACACGGCTAAACTAGGTATCAGTTGTGCAATAAAATGACTTGAAATTGACATTTGAAGACAATTGAAAACCCAACAAAATAACATATTTCAGCTGACAGTTGACTGTACTTTCACATTGAACAAAACAGGTTTTTAAATGATGAGAGGGGGTGCCTGATAACAGATATATTTTTAATGGCCTGACCAGTAAACATATTTTTGGATCTATTTACATAGGACAAGGTGTAAATTATAATGTCAGATTGACACTGAAATTAGTGTATGATAGTTCAATTCATTCACTGTCTAGGATCATACATGGACATTGAAACGACTATGATATGAAATATCCAAATTCAATATAAGTAATACGAAAAATTTATTTGAAAGAAATGATAGAAATGATAGCGCACTAGAAATCTTAGTACGAGCAGTCCTTCGAATTTGGAAAACGTAGGTGCGCGATATATCGCTCGGAGCTTTTGGAATTTGCGCGCGCCTTTTTTGCGGGAGCACAATTCAAATTAACATGGATGAAATGATTATTGAATAAAAACAAACACAATTATAATGATACACACGTGTAATTCCAAGTGTGCCTTTGGCAACTTAAAGTGAAAACAGAAATAAAAACATATGTTTATATTGTAGTACAATATCTAGTCCACAATAATCCGATTATCTGGCAATCCAGGTTAATCTAATCACGGTAACGAGTCCACTTCCGCGTCTGAGAGCGCATGCTCACCAGACTCGCAGTCGCTTAAAACTTCAAACTCGGAAGTGGAATCGTTACCGCAATCAGATTCACCGGAATCCGACGAATCAACCGGGGCTCTCTTTCGTTTTGATAGAGTCGGCTCCAATGTCCATTTTTCGCTTTCTCCGAGTCGAGAGATACTGGCTTCGAAGTATAGCTTCGAAGTATAGTTAAACTTAAAACCTAATCTATGGCAATAATATTCAAATGAATCGGCGAATCCCGCATGCCGAAACATCAAACGAGGCTGCCAAAGAATTGACACTTTTTTGCGGGAACTCGCACGTGCAGCAGTTGTGACGAGGTGTACCCCATCATTGAGTGAGAAAGATCTTTGTTATTATGTTCGTAATCAACGTCATCGCTACTGAGAAAGATACACGGTGAATAGTTTTGTCGGCGTTTAACCATTGATGTGCTGTTTGTTAAAATCTCGTTCACTGGCTGCAAATTCCGACGCGCGCATTTAATAACTCGCTGGTTTTTAGATCCGCGTGCGCCAAGGCGCGCCTCAAAATCGAAGGACTGTACGAGTGTGTGACAATACTGAGGGGAAAACTCCGGCGTTATCACCCTGTACTATTATTCTGCCCTGTACTATTATTAATTTTGTCCCCATTTTCCGCCCTGTATTATTAATTTTATCCCCATTTTCTGCCCTGTACTATTATTCCGCCCTGTACTATTATTTGGCACACAATGCATCTCAAATCTCCGAAGAATACCTGACTCGCATGACCTAATATTCGCCCAGACCCGCAATGGCTATTATAATGACAATAAAAAGCTGCCGCGAGAACGACAAAAAGTCGGGCAGCAGTCACGACTGCAATACAAAAAGGTCAAGCATGACGCGTCGTCTATAAACACCGAGTTTTAGTTCACTGTGTCACCCGACAAGTTGTCAACACATGGCTTTTTACCGTTCGTGTTTGGTGATTTTCAATCGTTTAATACAAGCTATGCATGTGTAAACATTACGCGAGTTCGCCATGCAGATAATAAATAAAATTATGATATATTGGTACATATTATGGTGTAAATAATGAGTGTAAAGTCATAGGTTGAAAATAGCGCATATCCGGTTACACGCCGCGGTTAACCGGCTACAAAAATAGGTCAACCGTTTCAGCACTAATCTCACTTGGGAGTCGGTGCTTTGCAAAACGATCCCAGGAAGGAACTTTTTAGTGAAGAATGAACACTTTCATATTGTCAAGTTGCATAGGTTTATCCCCACCCCCCCCCATATCATGTATTTGACGGTGTCAGACCGGTTTTCCGAAGACCCATTACTACGAAGGCCCACAACTCCGAAGACCCGATTCTCTGAAGACCTATAACTCCGAAGGCCCGATTCTCCGACGGCCCATAACTCCGAAGGCCCGATTCTCGGACGGCCCATAACTCCGAAGGCCCGATTCTCGGACGGCCCATAACTCTGATTCTCCGAAGATTTTGTTTTATCGGGGTATTATATCGTTTACTAAATAGTGTACAGTCCAGTGGCGAAGCCAAGGGGTCCCAAAATTCCCACTGCCCCATTAAGAGGGAGGTAAAGTGGAAAATTTATTATTTTTCTCCCATAGGGTTTCCATGTTAAAAATTTGAGACAAAATCCAGACTTCATAAATTTTACTACAAAATCTATGAATGTACCTTCATGTAATTCCTGATTCCATCTAGTGACAAGGTGTCGTCGATTTTCGAAAAACGTACCCATTATTGAAATTTCACACTTCAAAAACTTTACGAACAGAAATTGGGGAAATTATGTCCGCCATTGGTGGAGTTATCGTTCCTGTGTTGAGAAATGTGCTTATTTTACAATGTTGAAAATAAAACGAACTGACTGTTGTGACAACACAGGGTCCATAACACAATTGGATAATCGTTTGTTGCGTAACACTATATTGTTTTCATAAGCGATCGCGCCATCGATTACTTAGTCGGCATCAGGGAAGGATCCAGATAATTTTTGGGGACACCTGTTCTGTATTTGAGTATGTGCCCATATAAATTTGGATGTTAAAATATTCAGTACTGGATACTTGATTGTGCAAATAAAGGCTCCATATTATAGACTATATATCATCTGCGGGCTGATGATTTGCATTACTAGTACATTTTGTTGAATTATAGAAAAATTCCTTGAAAATATGGAAGATCCAACTTGAATAAATACTATCTACATGGAATTTGGGGACATTTGGGTCTCTAGTTTGGGCAACCAAACCTGTAACAGGTATCAAAACATCCCTGGATCCTTCTCTGGTCGGCATCAAGTTTTACGAAAAATCTCGCAGGAATTTCGACGTAAACATAACAAACTATGCAATAAACATATCACTCCGCCGAAATAGTTCGGAATATATATATACGATAATAAGTAATAATATCACATAATACGTAATGTTAATGTCAAATACTTACACCGTATGGCAGAAAAGTTACACCTGGCTATTATTAAATGTTGATATCATCTTTCTTGATATCGACGGCGTGATTGAAATTTGGCGTAGTTACATCTAACGTGGTTGTTGGGCGACTTCCGCCTTACTGGTAAATTCTCCCCGCGAAATAAACATCAATCTAATAAATTGTCAACGTTTGACCGGTAAGGAATCAATATATTGATACACCATAGTATATACGTGTGTGTTAGATACATCAAAAAGTTATTGACGATCGCTTTATTGATCGACACGTACAGCTGAAGATTGCAAAGGGAATTTCTTGTTTATTTTCAGCCGAAATCGAAACTCACGAAGATAGGTAAACAGGAAGTATGAAAAGCTATTTCGCTTTGCATGGTATTTGGGACTGTACATTTTTGCATACATGTATTTTTTATAGTAAAGTGGTGCTCCATAGTTTTCTGAAATAGTTCTTGCAAATGGCCGTCTTTTTGGGCGGTTTGTTTACATATATTAAGTTAAAATTTCTGGAGTTTTAGGTTTGAAACTAGGAAATCCGCTACGCGTTGTCACTACATGGGAGTATTAGCTACATGTTGATACCTCCTGTTGGCTATTTGATATTCTTACCAGCGAGTATTTTCATCTAAAAAAAATTGTGTTGTTTTGACGTTCAAATGCATCTTTTTCGGAATGACAAATTTATTGCTTATCAGATATACTTAATCTTGGATTATTGTAGTATGTCTATGAACAAATATATTTTAAATTTTTTGGTCTTTTAAAACAAAAATACATGAATTTCAACCGGTCCCCATTTCTGGAATTGTGCCACTTTACCTCCCTCTTAAACCTCTACTTGCTATTTCAGACAATATGGGCCCCTACCAAAACACCAGTGGCGGAGCCAGGGTTCCCATTTAGGGGTGCACATTAATTAGCATATGTGGGGGATATATCATGCACATGATATGCCGAAAGCATATCACGAAGGCCTGATTTGGGGAGCGCATACATGGGAGGGGGTCGTCCCCCAATCGTTTGTCCGGGGGCTCCCCTGGAACACTGTGAATATTTGAATGCCTAGGAGGGATTTCCTGACGTTTACATGACATTTGACACGTTTTTTGGGGGCGGTCTTCCATAGGGCCCCATTGACCCCGCCACTGGACTGTACACTATTTAATAAGCGATAAAACATGATCTTCGGAGAATCGGACCTTCGGAGTTGTAGACCTTCGGAGTTATGGGCGTTCGCAGTTATAGGCCTTCGGAGTTATGGGCTTTCGGAGTTATGGGTCTTCGGAGTTATGGGATTTCGGAGAATCGGGACTTCGGAGTTGTGGTCTTTCGGAGAATCGGGGCGTCTGAGAATCTGACCTTCGGAGAATCTGACCTTCGGAGTTATGGGTCTTCGGAAAAACGCTACGTAACCGTATTTGACTCAATTGGGTCCCAGTCTGGCACAGCATAAACTTCCTTGGCTTTATAAATAATGAAACAACTTTCGAACATATTTCGCGAATTTGGTAATGTTAAGCCCATGTAAACAATGATACAAGCTCAATCTTACATTTGCATGAAACCCATTAAAAAAATCATGTTACCGCCATCACACGTACGTTCTGAAATTCACTATTTCAACACGCCGTTGCTATTCCAACAGGACACGGTTCGGGACCACGATATTACTACCCACTTTTTATTGGACTCAGGAGACTAGAATGAAATAATTTTAAAATAATAAAGTGAATTTGTAGCTAAATACACTGTCACCACACCTGACCCAATGTGGTGGATTGTGAGGATCGCGTTTAAGTAGATTATCGTGGATTAAAGTCGAGAGTCTTGAAAAAGATACTGACCGCCATGATGGCTTCGGAACGGAAGAGGATGAAAATGGCATTGTGGGTAGAAAGTTGACGATATGGTGTAAGCTAAACGACACGCATGATTATGCTGTTGGTGAATAATTGGGATAGTGGAACAGGATCCCAATAAGTTTTATTGGGCGCTTTGCTGCTGCTTCTTCTTCTTCTTCTTCTTCTTCTTCTTCTTCTTCGTATTACAGTGCAGGTCCTGGCAGAGGTGTATTTCTGTTGGGACAATATCGCACTATTGTGTGCCGGCGGATGGGGAAGTTGTTAAAATAAATTTATGATTAACACGTTGAGTGCCACTACGAGTTATCTCGTAGTACGCAACCTTCGCAGGTTGCCACTACGAGTTATCTCGTAGTGGTTTCCATGTCGTGTAACTGACAAACGGAAGCAGTGGAATGGGTCGATGCACCACGAAAACCCGCCTCGGGACATCAGAACAGTGATTTTATCAAATAAATTGTGTGTCTCTCCTTGCATTGTTCAGCAGAGGTGAGCACCATGAGCACATATATTCTACTCAAAATGATCCAGTTGTGAGTGAATACAGCTGACACTGTCTCACTGAGTGACCACCAGAGGCAGTCGTGTGTGGGCAATTGGACTGGGTTTTTGGAATTCAATAGACTGATAATGTGCATGCACGCTTGCAAACACAGTCAGGTTGGGGGGGGGGTATTCACAATGTACAAACATGCGAAGGCAGTTTCGAGGAATGGTTACATCGTTGTGTTTCAACACATTGAAACTTCGCACAACCACCCACACACGTCATACAGGCCTGCCAAATCTGTTCCATCTCACGCATGTGCGAATGGACGCATCCAATACAAGATAAGCGGATAATCCATGACGTTACGCACGTTGATGCTACCATTATCTCATTATTACGGAACACAGCAGTTGTTTTTGGAATACACTGTGCGGCTCCATTTGGGGGCTAGGTATTTTATTATTTATAATTCAAGTAAAGCGGAACAATTATTCCCCAAAGCTACATTGTACCCTCTTCCGAACGTGTTGGACAATGGAAAGCATAACAATTACCGTACTCTAGACGTCATGCAGTTCATCGAACTGTTCCACATGTATGTACGGATAAATGGTTTTGTGTAGCATAGATGTTTGGGGTAAGGGTAACTTATTTCCAGACGGATGGATTATATGGAATCGTTACATGTAGCACACTCCTGAATGTACAGGGATCTATTTGGCTTCTGTTGCATAGTTGCTTTAATTTTGTGCTGACAATTCTTCCTACACTATTATTTCGGGCTGTACTTTGGAACCCTAGCATAGGCCTAAATCAGGCTATATGGGAGATAACTTACAATGCCCGAAACAACAGAAGATGCATGCTCGTAAAGATGCATGCTCGTTGTCATGGACGAAATAAACTCATCCTCACAGGAAACAAGTTCACCCGATTCCACGTCAGATTCACCGTCTGTAGCCATGCATGCTCATATAAGTAATTGGCTCCAGCGTGCATCAGCCATAATATAATTATATAACGAGCTATAACCACAACAAGGACACACACACCTCCATAAATATGCTGACCACCAAAATAACTTGTTTGGGTTACATTCTACTTCATATTTGTTGCTCAAACGTGTCCAATTGTGTCTACGAGATAACTCGTAGTTGGCACTGGTGGTGGGAATACCCAAATTCCTTCCGCCATTGCCGGCTACGAGTTATCTCGTAGTACTATCAATCGCCGTTTCTGTCATCTAAAGTCGCGACGTCATCCAATTATTGCTTCATTGAAGCCAAATTATGGTCTACTACGGGTATCTATCTTGCCACGATTTGGCAAACTGGCGAGATTACTAATTGATTTCCGGCACTCAACGTGTTAAAAGAATTGTTGTATTTACAGGTTAAAACGTCTTGCAGTAAAATGTAGATGCATTGTTGTCCTCAGGCACAGCTATGCAGCTCCCTATTCAGTTCTTCTAGAGAGTTGCAGTTGACTACTTCTTTTGACATGGAGTTCCATAGTCTTATCGCTGATGGAAAGAAGGAGTACTTGTAGACATCAACCCTTGTATGATGTTGTCGGTATTTCTGGTTATGTCCACGTGATGACGATTTGTACTTCTCGAGAAGTGTCTTGTGGTCAATCGATACTAGCTCGTTGATACATTTGTAGAAGGTGGTGCATTTAGTAATATCCCTTCTTTTCTTCAGTGGTGTCCATTCCAGAGATTGTACCATGGCTGGTGCGCCACTGCGTCTGTGGTAGTTGTTATTCACCATGCGTGCTGCCCTTTCCTGTACCCTCTCTATCTTTTTGGTGTCTCCATCGGTGTGTGGACTCCAGAAGTTCGATGCGTACTCGGCTATGGGTCGAATCATCGCCTTATAGCAACGCTCTCTGGTAGCCGGTGTACATCCTGATAAGTTTCTTCTTATGAAGGCCGTGGTTGAGTTCGCCTTTGCACACATTTGGTTGATATGGGTGTTCCAACTCATGTCATTTTGGAAGGTGATCCCCAAGTATTTTGCCGTTGTAACAGAGTTGAGCTGTTTCTCATGGATGTAGTAGTGACTTTTGATAATGTTCTCCTTCTTGTTGGTGATGGTTATAGCCTCGCACTTGTCTTCGTTGAACTTCATTTGCCATTCTCGCTCCCAGTTCTGCAGTTTGTCCAGATCTTTTCGAAGTTCCAATGCATCCTTCTCCGACTTGATGGATCTGTACAACAAGCAGTCGTCAGCATATAGACGAGGTGTCGCTGTCACGTGTTTGGTTAAGTCGTTGATATATATCAAGAAGAGCAATGGTCCCATCATTTCTCCTTGGGGCACTCCAGATGTTACATTTGCTGAGCTTGAGTGTTGACCCTCAAGGACGACTTTCTGACTTCTTTCCGATAAGAAATCACTTATTCAGTCTAAGGTGTTATCTCGGATGCCATATTTCTCACATTTGAGCAGAAGTCGTTGGTGAGGCACCTTGTCGAAGGCCTTCGAAAAGTCCAACAATACAGCGTCAATCTGTTCCTGCTCGAAGATACCTCTGGTGAAATCATCCACAGTTGAGAGTAGTTGTGTCTCGCATGAGCGTTTCTTCCTAAAGCCATGTTGGTACTTGGAGAGAATGTCATGTGACTCCAGATGTGATATTATTCGGCTGTGTAGTATATGCTCCATTAGTTTGCAGCAGATGGAGGTCAAAGAGACTGGCCGATAATTTGATGCTGCTGTACTGTCCCCTTTCTTGTGGAGTGGCGTGGTGTATGCCTGTTTCCAGTCTAATGGAACCTTCCCCTGGTCGATGGATGCCTGAAATAACTTAGTTAGCATCGGCGTGATCTCGGTTGCGACTGCTTTGAGGAGCCTTCTGGGTATACCATCGGGTCCAGTGGCCTTGTGGATGTTGATGTTTTTTAGGAGTTTTTCAACTCCATTTTCTGTCACTGTGATGTTCGGCAGTGATGGGATACCCATGTCGGCGATGTTTGGAATATTTTGGATATCCTCTTGGGTGAAGACAGATGAGAATTGTCTGTTTAGGATTTCCGCCTTTGTTAATGGGTCACTATGAAGAATACCATCTCTCTTCAGTGGTGATACTCCTGAGCTATCACTCTTCATGCTTTTGATGTAGGACCATAGTCGGTTTGATGGTTTGTTTCCGCTGCTATCTGAGACCATGTTTGAAATGTACTTTGATTTTGTTGTTCGGCACATTATTTGACTCAACGTCTTGAGCTTTTTGTAATACTTCCAATCTTGATGTTTTCCAGTCTGTATCGCCCTGTTGAATGCCCTGTGCTTACGTTTTGAGAGTCGCTTGATTTCAGTTGTTATCCATGGTTGGTTGAAACGTGTGCTAGTCATTTTGGTTGGTATCAGTTGTAGTAGTTGATTACATATGTCCTTGGATGTCGTCCACTGCAAGTCGATGTTGTCAGCGGGTTTAATTTGAGTTCGGAAATACTCTGTTTGTATTCTAGCTGCCAATGATAGTTCTGACATGTCCGCCTGAGACCACAGGTGGATCTTTCTCCTGACTGGTCTTCGGTATGGAGCTGCCACTCTTGATGAGATGAATATGATGTTGTGATCACCAAGCACTGGCACTGGTTTGCATAAGATGGTAAGTGGTGGTCTATTTGTGAATGATACTTAATGATACTCTCACCAAAACAACAAGAGCATTCATTGCTAGGGCGTGGCAAAATACGCCCGTGGTAAGTTCAACAATAGGCCATAACTCAGGTGAAAATTGGCGGGCAGAACCCAACTTCGAACTTGACCTGTGCTAGGTTTTGTGCTAGGAAAAGCACATGCCAATTTTCAGGCCATTCGGTATTCAGTTTCATCCGGAAACGAAAATTAAGTGAAATTTCAACAGAAAGGGCAGTAACTCCGGTGAAAATTGGCAGGCGGAACACACTCAAATTCGAACTTGACCTGTATTTTGTGCTAGGAAAAACACATGCCAAATTTCAGTTTATTAAGTTCAGACTTACCAAAGTTATATATCACCCTGAAATGAAAAAAAGTGAACGGACAGATGGGCGGACAGACGGATGGACAGATCAATAGCATAATACGTCCCTTTTTTTCAAAACTGGCATATAAAACAAGTGCTGAAGGGTACACGGGTTTTGAAAATACGCTGAAGCTGTATACGTGGTTTGCGAGAATGTGCCGAAGGGTTGGGAATTTAGGATGTGGTATTGGATAATAAGCGAGATCACTGGGTCAGTTGCGGTCCTATTGGATTCATCCAGCCCCGTTCCGTGCACATGCCCCTGGGGAAAATTACTAAAATGCCAATATAGACTATACCAGTGTACACTGGTATATTAGTCTATATTAGTATTTTAGTAATTTCCCCCATGCAGGTGCCTGTGGTTCCGTGCATGGTATCAGAGATTCATCCAACCCCGGTTCCGTGCATGGTTTTAGTGCTACAGGTCACAGTTCTGGAGGAGAATTTCCATATATGGTGCTTTTGAATATTGATATCTTCCATATATATGGAAATGCTATTCCATAACTTTGACCTGTAGCACCAAAACCACGGAACCGGGCCTGGTGGATCCAATATGGCCACGAGTTAGTGCCAGGGCCTATCATATCATCCAGCACTGCATGGTGTTTGGTTGCGCGCACAGTGTCGTCCTCCAGTTCTTGCATGGGTACTATAAGATTAATGTTCAAATTCTACAGATTTCGCCTTTATGTATCTATATTAGTTCGACGTAGAAGCATTTGTTTGGTTGTATATAGATGCATCGTTGGATGACCTTCTATCTCGAATGGCTAAATATAGCCTGAGTTGTATATATAGACTATTATATACCGTACTTATCCGTATTGTCAGACGATTGGGACCTTGGACGATTGGGACCTTGAGTCAGGACGATTGGCACCTTAAGTAATTGCTTTTTCATATAGTATAAGTATATTAGTTTAAAATAAATTTTATTTGTTTAATGAAATAAACAAAGATTATAATTATATAATGAAAAACAATAATAACGATGATATTTGATTAACGAGCATGCATTTAACTGTAACATCTTATTGATCGTGCCTTTATTCTCGTTCTGTCGAACCGGGGCATAGAGTTTGGAGACTAGAAGGGGCGAACAGGTCGCTGCCTGCTGTCGACTTTACATCTGTATTGATTCTGGTCGATGTCAGGATTCATGCATGCAGTCTTCGGTGTATGGCTGTGGCCCCTGGTGTTCGGTATGAACGTGTCGCTGGTTGGTTGGTTAATTATTGCTGGACAAGCGCATGCAGATGGTGATCGGGATTCGTGTCGGAGTCGCCGGCGGGAGAGGATCATACCTTAGTGTAAACATATTTTTATTTCCAAATCCATCATAACATAATATACGGATGATACAAATATGGAAATGAGGATCAGACAACAAGCCCGAGGGCTTATATAAAGTCTTCTCCTCTTTAGCGACATGCCCCTTCCCCAATAAGTGAGGGAGGGTATCGATCAGACGGGAAAGGATTGTAATAATGTTTTTAGGAGAAATGGAGATATATAACTAAGTTTGAGTTAGGGATGGAAACTGCATGGGAGAGGATGGTGTTAGGGATAGCAAGAGGCAGGGAGAGAGAGAGAGAGAGAGAGAGAGAGAGGGGGAGGGAGGAGGGAGAGAGAGAGAGAGAGAGAGGGGGTGGGGTGAGAAAGTAGAATACAGGAGGGGGGGGGGGGCAGGTGAATCGTAAAATGATGACAGTGGTGGGGAGTTTTCAATAATTGAGTTGTTGCGTGATAAAAATGATGCTCGTCTATAGTAATATGAATGCGTCAGGCATCATTTTTCACACCTTCGGGTGCGCCACAGACCGTTGGCCCAGCACAGATCACTCACCGGCTTATCTTTCGGAATAGCCAGCACGGACCGGATTTTTCAACGCTGGAACCCAGTGTCGACTCTGCTGTGCCGATGACGCGGATTAGCCTGAATGACTCGATCTCGATTCCGCCATGTTTGTGACATTTGTGTCCCCCTGTAAGCTTTCCCGGCGTCGCTATCGTTGTTTTATACTTTTTACTCTACTTATACTCTTACTACTTAGTTTTTTAATGTAACCCATCAACTTGGGGTGCTTCTCACACATAGGAGGGATCTCCACAACAACTGAACTGATGCGGCGTTTCTGTTGGATCTTATCTGTCCCTGTGGAAACAATGGTCCCTGTTGACAATAATTTGATGGGTTTTTTTAAACACATAGATATATACCATCTGCAACAGAATTAAGTCAAAAGGGGTATAATAAGATGTACCATTTATAACTCTTCTGATTAGAAATGTAATAGAATTTGTAATCAGATTTTTCATAATTACGAAATCTCTTAAATTTCCTTGCTCCACAGGGGGGGGGGGGGGGGGGGAGGTCGGAAACAAATTTCAGGCACGTATGGCATTTTTTCCCTTTCGATCATTTTTTGTACCCACCCACCCCTTTTAACACTAAAACAGAGATTTGCGGGAGGGGGAATTCACTGTAAACAGCTGTATATGAATTTCTGTGCATACTATTTATCATGGATGTTAACATGGACATGTAAATAGGAATGAGTCATTTTGGGGTCATTCGGCCAAAAAAACATCGCTGCCAGTGGCCATCTTGGATTTCAATATTTGCAACAAAATACAACACGATAACTGCCTGCAGTCAGTTTACCAGTTAGAATTACATTATTTCTCTCATTCAAAGTGGTTTTGAAGCCCAATCCATTGCCAAAACACTAAAAAAACAAGCAGGAAATTTTTTTTTAGTTGCGGAAAAAATTGCTTGTTGGTGGCTTTTACCATCCACCCACCCCGGCATACGTGCCGGAATCCCCCCCCCCCCCTGTGCTCCAAGCTTGTTTTTATTATCTTTGGTATCGATTCTGTTGGAATAATCGTACCATAAGCCTTCAATCGTTCCATATATGCCTTCAATTGGTATCGCGACTGTTTCATTCAGGTTGTTCCAGTCCAAAACGTACGAAGAATGAGTGTTCGTATTGATCACTGCATGCTGCATGTGTCCCGGAATTTGATATCCAATTTGGTGGTTTATCGCTCGTTTTTCAATACTATTTGAGCCTTATAATCGTCGAACTGTTTTGGGCTTTACTTTCCTTTTGTTGGGATTTGACTTATGGAAGAATCTCTTAGATGGCACTGTCGGCATCAAACACCCACCACCGTTTCACATATACTGCAGCCGTAGAGATTTCCGTCTTTTTGAAGAGTTCCTATAGATCTAATTCTTCTAACATGTTTCTCATGCATCCCTCTGTTCTGGTATAGTCTGCTTTGATGAAGCGTACAGTGTTGCTTTCCTTTGGATGGTTTCTGTATCTGTAGATATTGCAGTTCGGGAACCTTCCGGTTATAGACGCACTGGTCCAGGTGCTACCAATCCTACCATGGCCGAGTAACTTTATAACCCTGTGGTGACTATAGTATAGTTTTTTAATGGGTCAGCCATTAATGCCCGCGCCCGATCGGACAGCGTTTATACTGACCCAACGACAACATAGGCCTATACCTGGGCACATATTGTAATGGGGAAAATCGACATTTTGCATTCGGAACTTTATTCATTGATCTCGAATGAGACTTTTCAGCCTGACAAACTTGGTATCTGACCGAGTTCTGATCTTCATCAGAGTGCGCAGGCCTACGAGAGGGTATCACCCCCTCACCCCTGAATCCGAGTTAATTTTGGGGGGTGAATCCTGAATACGAGTTAATTTTGGGGGGTGAATCCTGAATACATGTTAAGAAATAATACATAGAAGTTACATATAGACACATTATGATGCCGGTCGCGTAATGAGGCCGTTATGATACCATTAATGATACTTTATGACCAGGGACGTGGCTAGAGGGTTTCCGTTGGGGGGTGTCCACCTTGGAAAATTCCAACTGCACCCCCCTCCTTGAGTCAGAATCAGACCGAACACAAGTTTTGCATAATTCCATTTGCACCCCCCCCCCCCCTCCTTGCACCTCAGTGTTTAGGCCTAATATCCTATATCTTCATAAACCATGATTCTATATTCCCGGTATGAGAAAATTCAGATATTTTAACCTGAAACATTGCATAAATCCTAACATCTAGTGGTCTAACTCCATACACATGCACACGGCTACGGGCAAGAGACCACGACACACCGAGCTGACCATCGTCGTTCGGTCGGTGTGAGAAAATTTTGAAATTTGAACAAGAAAATCGCAAATCCTAGCATCCAGACTGGCCTCAACCAAAGCTTTCCTATAGTGTTGGAAATTTCAAACCTCATACTCCCCTTCAGGTTGGAAAATTCTCCAACTGATGACCACAAGTTTGACCAAATGTAGTAAAATATTGTTAAACTTATTAGCATTTTTGTATTGGCCACAGGGGAGAGACAATGACACACCGGGCCGTCCATGGTTCGGCCCGGTGTGCGAAAATTTTGTAATCTGAACAAGAAAATCGCAAAATCCTAGCATCTAGACGTCAAGCATTTTTAGCATGTTTATGATGGCACGGTGGTCGAATATGCCCAAGAAGCTATTATACCCACCCATTCACACAGATAACTAGCACAAAATATTACTTTGCGCCATCAAAACCTGCGTCCAAGATGTTTTGCTTGAACCCGAATACCAGTTAATTCGGGGGTATGAATCCCGCGTACGGCTTCAAAACACCCTGAATCCCGCGTACCGAAAGGGGGGGGGGTGCATGATACCCTCCTACGATACCTCTCCGTCGGCTACCAAGGGTTTTTGGCGGTAAGGAAACCAGATTACTGCTCATGCAGTATTCCATCGTGGATCGTATGAGTGATGTGTAGGCTGTCTGTTTGCAATATTTTCGGGCATGAATCGTATGTTGCGCCGGAGACAGCCGAGTGTGGATCTAGGACGTATATGATATACAGATACAGTATTTCATATATGTAATTTGCCTCAGATACCACAAAGGAGCACGGCGGGTTAGTGTGATTGACAGCTCAAAAGAGCATTGCGCAAATGCCCTAAGGGAAAACACAAAGGCGCATGGGCGTGGTTTACTCCTTTCACGCGCCGAAGTCGTGCGGAATTGCATGGATTACATGTTGTCACAAACAGGCATGGGCGTGGTCTTCTAAGACGCGTGTTGGTAATTATGATCACATCGTGCGTGAATCGGATTAGGACCAGACAAATGGGCAGTGCCTAACTAAACATTTGCGCATGTGCCTAATAACACATTAACGCATGCCATAAAAACATTATTCGATGCGCTAATGTTGGTGCTGTAATAAGATTATGCTACATTCGCGCATGCCATATATTGAGTAATTAACGAACTACAACATTTTTGTCCCATCACTATTTATTCGGGCTTTGGACCGACAAGTTAAACTTGGCTGGTTTAGACATATGTTTGTCATTAAATATTTTTTTTTTTAAACTTGATACTATTTTTTTTCAAGTTGTCATCATATTTTTTAGTTTTTTTGTTTTGTTTTGTTAGTATATACGAACATCAATGAAAACAATTACATGCATAAAATGCACAATCTTATTATAATAGCGCCGACAATTCAATTTTATACAAAGTATTATCAAAGAAAATGATTTCTGTATTTAATTTAATTGTTCTAGTTTTACGTATATGTATGATTAAATGATATCACATTGAAACATTATTCATTGCGCAAATGTCGGTGCTATATAATAAGATTGTTATACGAGAACAAAACATGTAGAATATATTATCATAATCTGTTCAGTTATTTTGTTGCAGTCTCTGCTTTGCCGCGATTTCTAATATATATATAGCCAGAAAAACAAAGGAAACCGCGCGTTATAGTTTTCACGCCAAGTAACCAATGACTTTCAAGTGTAATAATGTAAATCAAAGTTCTGATTATTCTGTTAAAGTTTCTGATATAGCTCGATTTCGTCATTTTAATAAATAAAATTATATATTCATTTGCAAAAACGTTTGTCTTGTCCTTTTTATATACGACATTATAACACAAAATAGCCATGTGCAATTTGTTGGTTTATGAGACATGTTGATTGTCATGCGCAATTTCCACTCTGCGCATGTGTTGGTTTATGAGGCATGCGCGTGTGTGGATATCCGCAGCCTCAATATAACTGTCAGCGCCTGCGGGTTTGTCAATACAGGGATCACGTTACCGCAGAGCCACACAATGCTCATTTGTCGGCTTAACTACGGCAAACCCGCCGTGCGCCTTTGTGTTAATCCCGCCAAATTACATACCTCAGTATTTGCTTTCTTGCATATTTTATTTTATTCATCCATGGGCGCTCAGATCATTTGACAACTGATATCATGTTCACTATATATTAACAGAATATGATAAAATTTAAGTTGTATAATATTTTTAACTGGGTATATCTCTCCAGTTCATTCGCATCACTGGCACTGAACATTAATTTTACAAAAACAGAGTGTTAACTTATTCCGTGTTTGTGTGCATCCGTAAATTATTTTGCATGAACCTTCTGTGGCCCCATTCTTTGAGATTTGGCCAAAGTCACGTGATTAATGCCGGACATAGCAACTGTGGTAAACAACTTTTCGACTCTTTCGAACTCGATTTGCGGAAATAATTAATGAAAAAATGAGCTCAAGTGGCGAAGAAGAAGAAACAGGTCCATCTGTAGATTCTAATAACCCAGAGGAAAGAATTGCTGCGCGTAGACTTCGTATTCAAAGGCGTATCGAAGCAGCAAAACGGTGACAATTCAACTTCAACTTCTCTTAATGATTATTTAACTGTTTAACTTTAAGTTTAACTTTGAGTTATTAATTATTGTGAATATTGATTTATATTATAAGTTATATTATAATATAAATATTAGCTAAGACTAAGTTATTTAAATTTTAAGGTCGGCTATTGGGGTCCTACTAAACAACGAACACAAACAAACACAAATGAACATAAACGAACACAGGTCTAAAAAGCGGAATAAAAGGGTGAAATTAGCCTAATTATTAGGTTTGTGTGTGCCTGTGGGTCCATTCTATTTATAGGTGGTGTTATTTCCAACTTTGGTGACTTATTTTTTAAGTTATTAGCATTATTTGAATACAACGCGACTAAACAATGAACACAAATGAACAGAACATTGGCCTTACTTAAATTACGGGAGCGGGATGATTCGGGCTTGGACATTTCGGTCCAGGGCTGATTCGGCAGGGACGATTCGGCCCTATTCAATTCGGGTAATTAGGTAGCGTGGGTCTTAATTGGACGGCATTTTATATTAATTGCCTTTGATTTGGGACCGGTCTTTTGGTGACAATGGAGATTATATGTGTACTTAATGTTTTATTGGCAACAACATTAATGGATATATAATATACAGCCCTTTTAATTCAGATTGTTTGGCTTCGGCAATCTGCTACGGCAACCCTTTATCGTGGCCCAGCTTGCTTCAGCAAATGGCTTAGGCATTGCCGATTGCCGTAGCCAATTATGAGGGCTGAATATATATACCGTACATACTAACATAGTAATTAACACACATCAACAAATTCAAATAATGACATGAATATATACGTTTTACATGATAAAACATCCGAAGATTTATTGATTAAAAACAAGTTAAAACACGGAAGAATCAGTCAATATATACATGATAAAACATCTGATTATTTATTGATTAAAAACAAGATAAAACATGGAAGAATCAGTCAATACATTATTTATTTATTTATTTATTAAAATTAAAAACATGGCGTACGTTGGTCTTCTTTTCTTCTTCTTTCTTCTGTTGGTCTTCTTTAGTTCTTTGATTGGAAATAATGTTGTGATAGGCATGAACAAGCCTCACTTAAACAAACATGTTGTGATGGCATGAACAGAATACGTACAGGAGAAGTCGGTCTCGCACGAAGTCGGCCCCATACGAAGACGGCCCCGCGCGAAGTCGGCCCCAGAGAAGTCGGCCCCATTTATAACAGAACTATTGTTTAAAATCATTCTTTTATTTATTTTATGATATGAAATATGAAACTGATAATAATGACAATATAACAATAACAAATTCAATTAACAAATTCAAACAATGTCGTCGTCGCTATCACTGTCTGTGATGGGTGACAGCGACAGCTACCCATGAACAAGCCTCACTAAAACAAACAACTCACCAACCGAGTGACTCTCAACTCAGATCAATCACCGTTTTATCTTGTTCAAACAAACATGTCAGAAGCCGTTCTGCCAGTGAGTGTAAAAAGGTAGATACATGTACTAGTACCTATCTATATAGAAACATATATGTACAACTTTATTATCAACTTTCTCACAGCCATTCCCCAGTTGATTGTCGAGCGGGCAGGACGTATTATTTATAGTGCGTCTTGTCGCTGTTCCAATTGACTGGTACATGTCGTTCGTGAGTCCTGTGGCCTTCCCTTCAGGGACAGCTGCCCGAGCGACTTGGTGAGTTGTTTACTGGACATGGCAGAGGATTATGCAGCTAATCCCCTCTGCCGTGGTCGCGGCCTTGGATAGATTGCTCATTGTGGATACCCTTAGCTGGTCTCTAAGCCATGCTATTTAAGGGAGGCTTTGTGCATCTATCCGTGGAATACAGGACTGTTGCAGCTGGAAATCACCAGGGGCCTGCAGTTCTACACAAGGACTTCACCACCAGAACTGGAAAGAAGAAGAAGACAAAGACTCCTCCTCGTCGACGCAGGGACGCAGTACGAAGGGCCGAGAGGAGAAAGAAGAGGGCAGCTGTGGATCGGCCGGCTGCCCCTTCCCTCTCGGCTGCGACGACTGACAGTCACCGGCCCTCTACCACCGATGCCGGAGGCAGACAGGAGCTCTCTGAGAGACGCCCAGATGGCCCCCTCCTGCCCACAGGTCAGAGTCAGCGGACCAGGGGAGATGCACATCACCCCTGCCGTCGTCGAAGCCAGTGGAGACAGGGACGCGGACAACCACCCCCGATGTTCCTGCCGCCAGCTACGATGGGAGATGGACACCCTACCACCTCGGACACCGGAATTCCATCTAAACCCGATGTCCCCCATCTCCACGGGCAGCAACAACAACAGCACTAGCTCCACCCATACCAGAAAGGAAACAGACCTGGAATTTGACCAACGAATGGCAGCCCTGGATAAGAAATGGGAAGAACAAGACAGGCTACTTGCAACAATCGGTGTGGTGCTCCCTTCAAGATTAACAACAACAACAACAGAAGAAGTCAAAAAAAGGAAGAAAAAGAAATAAAAAAAAAAACATCATGTCTAGATCATCTTTTTTTCATGTTCATCATTGTTATGTAAATGTTTTACCATTTCATAACCCCGTCCATCAGTCCAAAGTGGGTTGTAGGAGAGGGGTTATGCCCCTCTCAAATCCTCCATGGCCCTGGCCTAAACCCCCAATAAACTTTCTCACAGACAAATCAGAGGTAAGAATATTAAATCAAATCATAAGATCAAGATATATAATATAAACTAGAGCAATGATACCCTTTTATACACTTTAATCAAAATATAAAATGCTTTATTATAATAATAAAATAACATACAAAAGAAAAATATTTATAAACATCCAAATATCCTACTGATAAATTTTTTTTTTAGGTGAGATGATTCGGTCCAAACCATGGGCCGAATCAGCCCGTCCGAATCAGCCCTGGACCGAATCGACCCCGACCCGGCCGTACAGCACTATAAGGCGTTAGTGAAGGTGTTAATTAACTACCGCTTACTCTACGGCTTATACTCTGTCTCTTTGTTAATTACTGAGTTGTTTTGACTTTGTTTAATCAGTTTTTATCTGAGCTTGGGACCAGAAGATTCCTTAGAAGTCAGCCGGATTTAATGTTTTATATTTTTGAAAAAAATTAAGTAGGCAAGCTCAGATAAAGGCTGGGGGAAGTTAAACAAATTCTTATAGTGAATTAAATAAAGTCAAAACAACTCAGAGATGTATTATTAACAAGAAGACAGAGTAAGCCGTACAGAGTAAGCGGTATATAGTTCATAAAATAAATTTAAAAAACACCTTGATTAACGCTGTGTAGTGCTATACGGCCAATGTTATGTTCATTTGTGATCGTTGTTTAGTAGCTTTGTATTCAAATAACGCTAATAACTAAACAAAAATACTCATCAAAGTTGGAAATAATAGCGCATACACATAGAATGGACATCCACGCACCCACAAACCCAATTTCACCCTTCTATTCTGCTTTTTGGACTTGTGTTCGTTTGTGTTCGTTTATGTTCATTTGTGTTCGTTGTTTAGTAGGACCAGGCTATTGCTAAACATTCTAGTTTTACTGTATTACGTATACAGCAGAATAGCTATATGCGTGGTTAGGGGCTATTATGGCTCGAGGGGTCAGGTTACTACGTTTTCACTTTCAGATTTTTGCATACACGAGAGTCACAAAAACATTGACAGATGACAGTTAGATAGCAATTTTCATTCACTAAGCAGTGATATATCAACTTTGAGACAAAAATCTTTTGTTAGAATGTTTATTTGTTCACCGCAAAGAAGAAAACATGCATGGTAACCTGACCATTTCTGCACTATTAGTATTACCAATTATGGCATTTACAGCAGAATATCATCGGCTATCATTAAATTTACAATTGTCAATCTCAAATTCAATGTGAATGTCATTGTGTAAAGAAAACTAGCAGTTTGCAGCACTTTGTCGAAGTAATAATTCCCAATTCAATATCATTTTGAAACTCGATGAGGACATCGCTCTAGAGCCTGTTTTTTGTGCTCTTTTTTCCAATTTTGTCATGTTGCATAAAACTTACGACTTGGGAGTAGAATCTCTGCCAGACCTGCTTTAAAAAGTTTTACATGTAACTTCATCTACAAATTCAACTTCCAAATTTCCCAATGACATCATCCTGATTCCTGGCATTGGCTTGAATTAGAAAATAATAAAATAATAAATAATAATAAAAATAATAAAATAATAAATAATAATAAAAATGAACCCTTCCATGACTGGAGCTTCCTGAATTTTTGGCGAAAAACCCTATGCCAATGTATTCTCTTATATATGCAAGTCTCCCATTGGGAGCCTTGTATATATAAGAGAACACTTTGGCCTAACAATATTACCTTCAACTTGTAAGCCAGTGTGTGCATGCACATTCTCTTGTATATGCAAGGCTACCTATGGGAGACTCGCGTATATAAGAAAATGCACTGACACAGGATCTTTAATGCTGCACCAGTTTAGCTCCCATTATGAAAGGGTTAACCTAGAATTGTTTACCAGATTTGTAAAATATAGCTTTTGCTTGAGCGATTGGCGTTAGAATTATTTTAGGAATCAGATTCAATATGTGTTTGTGAATTATGGCTGTTTGAAGTGATGACTTATTCAATTTTGTGATCTCCCTTGTGAAGCATTTTGTCAATACTAATGTGTTTGTTATTATGTTAAAGTGGCGCACTCGCTTTTCATTTAATTTTTTTTATTTTGCCAGTATATTTTTGCTCACTTTCTTAAATACAATCCCCTGTGGACTAAGCTGATCATTCAAAAGTAAGAAATAAGTTTATAGTAGGTGTTTTGAGATCTGTTCAAAAGTTGATAGCAAAACAATTAATTTGTTTGTGTTTTTTATTATAGAGCGACTTTAGGTGAAGATTTAGCCGATAAGAGAGAGATAAAAGAAGAACTGAGTAAGAGCCGTAAGCAGATAGAGGACAGCAGACTGAGATTGCAGAAACTTAAAGAAGATGGCTTCGAGCTTGTAACAAATATTCGAGTTGCCGGTGATTCAAGGGAGCAAGTGAGGAGGGGAGATGAGGAAGAGTTTCGGAGACTCCGGTACATGCTCATTTTTATTCACTCCAAAAACTCTATTACATTTTGACATTGATTAATTTGAAAGGAATCAAGAACTTTAATCTTTTCATGATGGAAGCTGCACTGGTGCAGCATTAATGATCCTGTGCCAGTGCATTCTATTATATATGTGAGTCTCCAACTGGGAGTCTTGCATTTGTAGAGGATCTACAACGAGTCCCCAGTTTATAGCGGAATTTACAAAACGAGTTCAGTAACTTAGGTCCAGACCTAATTACTGAAAGAATTTAGTAAATTCCACTATAAACTGGGGATGAGTTGTAGATTCTATTTATTACATGATTCAAAACCTTGATAAAACATACTTAATTCAACAAATGGGATGTGAAACTAACATCGGCTTCTATGAGATGACTTTTCATGTAACTATTCATTGTTTGCCCACATAAAGAAATAGTCCCAGATTTAATTTAATGCCATAAATTTAATGAAATAACTTTTCAAACTCTTCATTCATTAGAGTTTGTTGGAAAAAATATTGGAAGCCATAGTATTTTGAGACGTAGCATATGGAATGTAAGCAGATGACAAACCAAAAGTCAAAGGTCACGTTTGCACAACAATAATACATTTTGGTACACCTGATACTATTACCTGAACATTATAATGCAACGAATGTTAAATATCACAATTTATAGAATGAGTTTATTTAGTGGAATAAGGGTAGGATCATGTAATAAATAGAAGATCTACAACGAGTACTCAGTTTATAGCGGAATTTACAAAACGAGTCCAGTAAATTAGGTCTGGACTGAGCCTTTGGCGAGGTCCAGACCTAATTTACTGGACGAGTTTTGTACATTCCGCTATAAACTGGGGACGAGTTGTAGATTCTATTTATTACATGATCCAAAACATACTTAGATCAACAAACTGGATGCGAAACTACCAAAGGCTTCTATAAGGCATGCGATGACGTTTTACGTAATTATGCGTGGTTTGCCCGCGTAAACAAATAGTCGCATATAAATAAAGACCCTTTGTCGTATTCAATGATGTATATTTAATGAAATAACTTTTCAAACTCTTCATTCATTAGAGTTTATTGGAAAAATATTGGAAGCCCTAGTATTTTTGAGACGTAACATACTGGAATTTAAAAAGACGACAAACCGGAAGTCAAAGGTCACATGGCACTATTTCCTGTTATTAAACGAACGTTTAATATCACAATTTATAGATCGAGTTTATTTAGTGGAATAATGGTTACTAAGGATCATTTAATAAATAAGATAATGCACTGGCTTACAAGGTGAAGGTAAATATTGTTAGATTTATGTATTCTCTGTTATATGTGAGGCTTCCTATATATAAGAGAATGCATTGGCACAGGGTTTTTGCAAAATTTCAGGAAGCTCCAATTATGGAAGGGTTACCAACACTATATCACTTCGCCAATGAAGAGTACTCAGACCAGTTTCTGTAATATCTTCACTCATCAGCAAGAATTAACTCTTAGTCATCACATAATGATAATGGTACTTCATTCATACTCACAGATAATTATAGCATTCATACGTTGCTGTGCCACCAGGTAGCATTATTTTCAGGAAATGTATACCTCAAATATTTCAATCCCCTCAATAGTAAAATTTCAGAATTAACCTTGAATCAATTAGAATTGGGGAGATTGTGATGAATGTTAACAATATACTTTATAATTTGCAGGAAGGAACGGCTTGAGCAAGAGGCAAAAACAGGAGCCGAACGGTTTGAAGAGGTAGAATTAAAAAAATGTACCATGTTCTTAACACTATTTGATTAATTATTACATGTAGCTATTGTGTGAATTTTATCTATCCTTGTTACACAGTATCGTCTGAGTGTGTGTCTATAATTAGGTACTTTAGGACAATTTAAGTGGCATGAAATGTTACTTGGCTTCAGGAAATCAGATAAAATTTATTTTATGGAATCATGTGCTTAGACCTAAAATGAAAAGACCTTTGTTTCCGTTACCCCACCGACCCTATTATAAACTGCTGAGTTTACACCTTTTATTATGTATTTATTTTTTTTAACTTTTAAGTCTATTACAAATGTCTTTTAAGGAGTTGAAGACTGTTGTGCATCATATATAAGCTCTATAAATTGGGGCCATGTAGATTAATTCATGATAATTGAAGTTAAACTTGGAAAATGGAACTTGGATTGTTTAATTGTGTATTCATGTAGCATTATTTAACTTTTAAGAGAATTAAATGACCTTTGTTATGTTTGAAAATATAATCTGATTTGTGGGAAAAGGTGTGACAAGTCCAATAAAACAACATAATACATGTATTATTAGACTTCTATAAAACAATAAAACAACATAATACATGCATTATTAGACTTCAATTTTGCTATGTGACTATCTCCCTGCTTCATCTTACAACTGGATTATTCCAAATAAAGACAAAACTTTATACTGTATTTACCAGCCTGTTGGTGTTTCTTTATACTGTATTTATCAGGCTGTGTGTGCTAGGGGGTTAAATATTCTAGGTGGGAATTATATTGCAGAAATAATTGGAAGATATTGAAATTTGTTTTTTACATATCCAACCCACCTAATTCTTTTTTAACAGTCCATTCAGTGCCAGTGCATTCTCTTATGTATGCGAGTTTCCCATATGGAGCCTCGCACATATGAGAGATTGCTCTGGTTTACAAGATCAAGGTAAATATTGTTAGGCCTATGTTATTGTATTCTCTTATATATGCAAGGCTCCCTATGGGGGACTCGCATTTATAAGAGAATACATTGGGACAGGGTTTTCGCAAAATTTCTGGAATCTCCAGTCATGGTCGGTGTTAAGAGGCAATGATATAGTACTTAGTAAAGATCATTTAATCATTATCAGACAAAATATTACAATCCTACATGTAAAATTTTCAAGCTGATTATATCCACTGTGACTTGGTTGTGTTGAGTGTGCACTTTTTTTTAGCAGTATATATACATGTATGCTGTTAATATTCACTATTCTATTCATATAAATTTTAAATTTATTTTGACCTCAGTAGTCTCTGATATTGTTAGGTTTTTTTTATTTAGCTGGGTGCTTTAGAATTTGACTATGCTTATGCATATTGAAATAAATTTAACTTAACTTTGGTCTATTTCAGATAACAAAGAAATGGGAGTCAGCTCTCCAAAAGGAAATCCCACAGTCCTTACATGAAGTTAGTATTTTAAACCTCTTTAAACTCACAGTGACAGTGATACTGGGTAGTCACATACAGTAATGCTCGGAAATATGGCTTGTTGCCATTCATCGGAAAGCTCTCAGTGAGAGCTTTCCGATGAATGGCAACAAGCCATATTTCCGACTAAATCCTGAAAAGTTACCCATAATTCTTCTGTGGTTAAGGAGTCAATTATTTAGAGCATTACTTTAGCCTTGTTTGGGGTGGGGGTAGGCTGTTTGCTGAACTCATTACCCACATCCATGAAGTCATTCTCTGCCTGTCATCTGCTGTAGCTTATGTTATCAAATAATCCAGACAAATGTTAAATAATTAGCCATTCCAATATCTTAGTTCTGAATGCGAAAATTTATCGATCCATTCACAAGTCAAAGAGTTCAAACAGATTTGTTTGTTTGCCACAATAGACAGCCATTGCTTTCTTGATTAGATAGCAGTATACGATTTATCAGGTTGTATGGGGTCTGAAAAATATAAAAATAAGTATCTGGGGGGCATAACTGCAAGTGGAGCCTGTGTTAAATGTGACATTACTGGTTTAACTATTTTACAAACCTGGAAATATCACAAAAAAAGTTTTAAATTGTGATACATATACATGATTTTCGTATTCAGTGAATGGCAACTCCATTTGTTTGGTTACAGGAAAATAGACAGATTTCTTTCCCCTGAGTTCTGTCATCTTAGTTTGCAAGACAATTTTTTGAAATTGCTATGATAACTTTTTTTTTCTATTTCAAATATTTCTCAGCTCTAACATAGCTATATCAGGTAGAAGAATCTACTATTTTGTCTGAAAATATAAAGAATCTACCATTTTTGTCTGTAAATAGAAAGAATATAAAAAAAAAGTTTTATCGAAAATAAAAAAGCTTGACGGGGACCTATGCCAAAGATAATGGCTCAGCATAGATTTGAAGTACAGTACCCCCTCCCAGGTTGGCCAAAAATGTGTATTGCTACCTTTGTTTTGTGTGTGAATAAACTTGTGATGGAAATGGAAATTTGTTATCACTCATGATTTTTATTATCCACTTCTGTTTACCAATAATTGATAAGTTAACTTGTTTCAATGATTTAATGGTATTTAATGATGGTGTATATATGTGTTTTCTTTTCTATTTATAGATGCTGATGCAACAAAAGCAGGCCTGTGATGCAATGATTGATGAGAAAAATAAACTGATTAATGACTTCCAACAGGTAAAATATACCTCGTATTTGAACATCATTACTTTCAAAAATCTGATTTGTATTTGCCGACTTTGCTTCTCATGTTCCGGAGTGCGCTGAGTTCTTGTGCTTTACTCATCATGGTTCCGAGTGTGCTGAGTATTTGTGGGGTCTACTGTGGTTCTATGAACACGGTGATTAAAATAAGAACATCTAAATATGTATATCAGGGCTCCTGTCTCTTCCAATTTGAAAATAAATTTTCATAATCTAGGACTTATGGTAAAAAATCAATACTCAATGAGTACAGTATAAATTTTTTCAGAAATATATTACAATAATATTGGCAAGTTTGGAGGGACATGCAGTAATGATTGTCCAGAATATATTAAAATCTCCAATAATGTTCAAGGGTCTTCCTTGGTATCCCATCTGTCTGATGATATATTATTAATAGGTTATTCACAAATGTTACTGTCAGCAATGAATACAAATTCAGCTATTTTTACTTAAGGTATGAAGTGCCAAATCATCTCATTGATGACAATTATGAAGGGTGCGAGTCTTAAATCTGGCTCATATTGTATTTTTTTTAGTTTAGATAATTAAGCCATTTTTGGAATTTAATTGAGTTTAATTTAATTGAGGCCATTCAATTAAAATATCTGGTTTCTCAGGCAATTAGATCTTAATTTTGAGATGAGAGAGAGAGGCTGTTTATTTTTTTTTACTCAAAAACTTGAAAACATACAGAAACAGAAAATATTGAAACAAATGTTTGACAAGGCTTAATAAAAGAAATTTCAGTGGCGAGGGAGGTGCCTGAGTACACAATTTTCAATTTTTTTGGCCTTACCGGGGTATATATATATAAAAAAATGGTTGTCATTCTACTGCTTGTAACCTGAATTAGTTACATCTTTAACTTAACATTTTTAATAGGAATTGAAGAGTAAGGATGACCAGTATGTCAAAGATCTGAAGAAACAAGCAGAAGACATCGATCTGATGATCGAGAGAATGGAGGAACAGATAAAGAACTTGACTAAAGCTCTACGAGAGGAACTCATACAAATAGAGGTAAATTATTATGAAAATATTACAACAAAAAATCATGTGTCTTTAACCCTTTACCCAACAAACCGGCCAAAACCGGCCAAATAAAGCTTCAACAGCCTAAAATATCTTCGGTCTGTCTCAATAGAACCATACAAATATGGATATCATTGGAACCGGCTCCTTGACCACATTGTGATGGTTACAGTTATGCCCTGTGCCAATGCATTCTCTTATATATGCGAGTCGACCATAGGTCGCCTCACATATATAAGAGAATGCATTGGCCTAAAAAAAATCTTTTTTTAACACTTTTTACCATTTTTTCTTACATTCTTTAACAATTTTATAATTTTTAATGTGTTAAGCCAATGCATTCTCTTATATATGCGAGGCGACGTATGGTCGACTCGCATATATAAGAGAATGCATTGGCACAGGGCCCTTCTGTTGGGTAAAGGGTTAACTCAACTTGACAGATTAAGCTGGGATGTCATCATAGATCTATACACATACATAAATTATGTAGCATTTCCACTAGAGGCTGGAATAAATGAATAGGTAGATAGATCAATAGATAGTTTATTTTGACAAAGTGCATACAATAATATTAAGGTACAGTTAAATGTGAAACGAAGATATGGATAATTAAAGTGATACAATAGATATTGTGTTTAATTGTCCAATTTAATCAGGGTTAGTGTGATGTATATGTATGGCTATACATCTCATTACACAACTCACTAACCCTGAGTTGGGTGCACTTTAACTGGAGTGGACATAGCTATAAATTGTGCTATCTTCCCGTCCACCCCATCTAGTGACCCATACCATAGGTCAGCAGGAGAGTTACACAAACTGTTATAATCACTACAACTGGTAATATTAACTACAGATGGGCAACTCATTGAACTAACATAATAAATTTGAATGTCTCATTTTGGGACTTGATTCAGCAAAAATTAAGGTGAGAATTAGTTATCGCAAGACCTGCATTTATAAAACTTTGGCATGATGGTTTTTCGTTTGCGGCATTTTCATTTTAGATAACCTACAAGCGAATTGAATGGTAGTTTGCCTCAAATTTGCAGGCCTGTTCTGATGAGAAACTAGTTTTCAGCTTGTGCTATGCTAATGCTCAATGTAATTTCTCAATTTTGATAGCTGTTGGCCAAAAAAGAAAAGCATAGCCATTAGCAGCTGTAGTGGTTTCTTGCAATACTTTCGATAGCTAATACTTTAACCTCGAACCATATATTTTTCATTAGAAAAATGCATATATCATATTAAAATTTATTTGTATTTTTAGAGAGCATTTGTTGCTGAGAGGAGTGAGTTAGCAGATCAGCACAAACGGAAATGGGAGGAAAGAATGCAATTCCGACGGGATAAAGAGCTCGAATATATGAAAACAAGAGAGAAGCGAGTGGATGAGTATGAACAACAACTACAGCAGTTACGAGTGCAGGATGCAGAGGAGTATAACATGGTTAAAATCAGACTCGAGACCGATGTGCAGGTAATATTTAATGCCGAGATGACATAATTTAATGATGCTTTAATTTAACAGCGAGTCAATTGAATCGCTTGCATGGCTCGACATTTGCCCATAACCTTTGTATCCTATGTTTTTTAATTGGGCAATGCAATGCAGTTTGCATGGATCTCACATGTCACATGGTTTGTGGAAGGGCTTTGACTTTTATCTTATTTGTCTCGAACCCTAGAATGCTATGCCATATATACTGCAGTTTATCAGGAGAACTGACTTAGGCCGTAATAAAAAAGAGGTTTGTTTGCAGTCCCCTAACTGACTGGCCTCAAATGTTTTTTTTCTTCAAATTTCTTTGCCCATTTTTTTTTTTAAAGAATTTTTTTCTTCTTTTGTATCACATCGATCACTATAGATGTCATGTTAGACACACATGTGATGTCATACATGCAGCTAATATATTATCTCTATAGGCATAGCCAGAGTAGATAATCATGGCATGATCGAACAAATGATGACAAATACAATTGTCTGAAACTCTTATTATGCATTTTCCTTGTGCATGCTATGAGCTAGACATAATTTAACCCATCCATGACTGGAGCTTCCTGAAATTTTGCGAAAACCCTGTGCCAATGCATTATCTTATATATATGAGAATGCATTGGCCTAACAATGTTTTCCTTGACCTTGTAACCCAGTGCATTCTCTTATATATGCGAGGCTCCCTTTGTGAGACTCACCTACATAAGAGAATGCACTGGCACAAGATCTTTAATGGTGCATCAGCGCGGCTCCCATCATGAAAGGGTTAACTAACAAAAAGTAAAAAAAATCTTAACTTAAAAGAAACCTACCTACCTGCTAGACACATTCAAAATTTGCAAACAAAAATAATGTTAATAGTAGCCTTATTCACTGTATTCTTCTCTTACTTAAGATATTAGAGCAGCAACTACAGCAGATGCGAGCCACATATCAATTAAATCAGGAGAAACTAGAATATAACTTCCAAGTTCTGAAGAAACGAGACGAAGAGAACACAATAACAAAATCACAACAGAAGAGGAAAATCACAAGGTATAGAATGCTAGAAGCCTGCAATTAGTGTGTCTTATTTGGAAACCTCTTTCTGCTTTGGCCACAAACTGCAATGGGAGACCTAGGATCAGATTGAAATTCCCCAGTTGAAGTTGGTGAGGTTCTCCCATTAGTCACCTCGATTATGCATTTTATCTTCTGCAAATTATGTGATATAGAAACTTCCCAAAAGCGAAAAAATAACTAAAGACAATGTTAATTTGAGACAAAAGATACTTCCCATAATGAGGTCCACAGAGTGTGAATTTGGTGATGTTAGCCCACTGTCTGAACCTCATTCTGCAAATGACACTATTTCAAGACTTGTTAGAACAGTAATTTTATTATTTACATATTTTTTACTAACCATGGCACGGATAGAAATTTGGTCTTTTGTATGGTATTTGCGATCTGTGTTGTCCCTGACCTTATAGATATTGACCAGTCTATTGGGTTTTCTTCTGGGATAGAATAACTGGTATTAAGATAAATCCAAAATGTTGCCGCTGAATAGACATATGATCTAAACAATATTTTAATCAATTAACATATCCTCTACCAACATAGAGACTTGAGTATATTGAATGATCTTTGAATAAGCTTTCCAACAGTGTGTAATTTCGAGTAATTTTCGACCCAACTTTTACCACTGAAACATACTCACACATATTGTTAGCATTAGTCATCATACAAAAGTATTGAAAAAATTCCAAAGATATCCCGACATGACATGCTACATGTAACAACTGTTCATGTATTACACTTGGATAAACATGAGATGAATGCAATTATGTCCTCATTAACTATACGTTTGAAACAATTTCACCGATCTACTCCAGGTTGCAGGATGTTTTGAACGGTCTCAGAATAAAAATTGCCAAACAAGAAAAACAGTACAAGTAAGTTGCTATTAATATTGATCAGTCTATACATTATTTATCTTCTGTTTGTCAGAAATTTTTATGTTGATTCCAAATGGTTTTCTTCTACTGTTTGTCTGCACTATTTATAGAGATTCCAGACTGAAAATAATAAGTCTTAAAATTGAATACATCATCAATAGAAGCTTCTGTCATTAGAAATTATTAGTTTTCCCACACTAACTGTATTGTGGGACAACAAGTATTACTATTTTTTAAAAGACAATGCTGTTCGGCAGTGATTGTTTTTTGTTTTTTTTTATGAAAAACTCTTTTTTAGTTCTCTAAAGTCAAATTTGTTTGACACTATACGTTTCTCATATAGTTTTTCCCGGCATACAAATACAATTCTGTCATCAAAAAATGTTACATAAATATTCTGTTGCTCTTGGAAGCGTACTCCAGGAAATGAAACCCCATCTTTAAAAGTTCTTTTAATGGAAAATTTTGCAATTCTGATATGACTTAATTATTGTATATTTTCAGAGATGAAAACACGCAACTTCTGGAAGATTATAAACGAATTACAGAACAATTCAGAGATCTTCAGAAGAAATCAAAGTGAGTTAGAAGCATACTACAGACCAGCCATTTTGTTACAAGTTTTTATACGCCTGTTTGAAAAAACGGTCGTATTATTTAAATGGGTTGTCCGTCCGTCGTCTGTCTATTCGTCATCTGTCCGCTTTTGGTTTATGGATAATAATTAACAAATTTGGTATGTTAGTTTACCACTCCAAAATACAGATCAAATTCGAATATGGGTTTCGCCCGCATGATTTTGATTGAGTTATGCCCCTTTTTCGACTTAGATTTTACCTGATTTGCGGTTTCCGGATGATAACTTTAGATTGAATCAAGTGAACTGAACCAAATATGGTATATTAGATTACCACCCCAAAATACAGACCATGTTCAAATAGTGAGCCTCGCATATATAAGAGAATGCATTGGCCTAACAATATTGACCTTGATCTTGTATGCCAGTTCATTCTCTTATATATGTGAGGCTCCCTATATAAGAGAATGCATGGCACAGGATCTTTAACGCTGCACCAGCACATCTTGAAAGGGTTAAGGACGCAGAGAGTAAATGTTCATATCTGAACTATGGCCTTTTCTTTCATATCCCTATGTGGAGCTCCGTGGGCCGGTGGTTAGCGTGTCGGACTTGTATTCGCTGTAAACACATCGATATGGGTTCGCAGCGCGTCGTCGGTCATTGAGTCTCCACATAGCAGTGGCTTGGCCGCTTTGATCGACGTGCAATTGTCAGATTGCTCGCTGTTTCAAAACCCGCGCCAAGTTGTGACCCTTGAGCAAGGTTGCTCGTACTGTGTTGGCTTCGCATCACTCATGCATTAAAAGAGTACCAGTCAGCTTGTCATACTGATGAGTATCAGAGCATGTTCTGATCAAACTAGAGCAGCGCCTGCAATGGCTGCAGCCGGTTCATTGGTTGGCTTGTACAAATGACTGGGGTAATATTGTACCAAGCATGTTAGAGCAAGTAATTGGTTAATCGCTATATAAAACTGGTCATTATTATTATTATTTATGAATATTCACTGGAGATGCTCAAATGGGATTGTGCAATGTGCCAATAATTAATTTTTCGCCTAAAAAGCAAATGCCATGATTGACACTAAACATAAATTTAATTAACTATGGCCTTTTCTTTAATAAATAATGATATTTATTGATGCGTAGTTCCTTCTGGAAATGTTCAGATAGTAATTAAGTTCAACAAACGATTTATTGAACTTATTACTGGTATTACAATAAAAATATCAGATTTTTATTCTTGTGGATGGAACCATTATTTGATCTTTAATTCACTATCCATAGCAACAAATTATATATGTTCATTACATTTTTAAAATCTTCAACTATATTTGCATTGTAGACACTTTATGACAGCAGACGCCAAAAAGTTTCACGATGTGTGGTGTATGAACGAATCAGAAAGTAAAGATTTGGTGAACAATGTGCTGGAGATTAACAGAATCATACATGAACAACAGCTCGGCAGTGATATGGAAAAACAAGACCTGTTAGTATATAGGTTACAAATGTCTAGTTAGATGTATTCCTAAAACAAGACCTGTTAGTATATAGGTTACAAATGTCTAGTCGGATGTATTCCTAAAAACAAGACCTGTTAGTATATAGGTCTCAAATGTCTAGTTAGATGTATTCCTAAAAACAAGACCTGTTAGTATATAGGTTACAAATGTCTAGTTGGATGTATTCCTAAAACAAGACCTGTTAGTATATAGGTTACAAATGTCTAGTTCAATGTATTCCTAAAACAAGACCTGTTAGTATATAGGTTACAAATGTCTAGTCGGATGTATTCCTAAAACAAGACCTGTTAGTATATAGGTTACAAATGTCTAGTCGGATGTATTCCTAAAAACAAGACCTGTTAGTATATAGGTTACAAATGTCTAGTTCAATGTATTCCTAAAACAAGACCTGTTATATATAGGTTACAAACGTCTAGTCGGATGTATTCCTAAAACAAGACCTGTTAGTATATAGGTTACAAACGTCTAGTCGGATGTATTCCTAAAACAAGACCTGTTAGTATATAGGTTACAAATGTCTAGTCGGATGTATTCCTAAAAACAAGACCTGTTAGTATATAGGTCTCAAATGTCTAGTTAGATGTATTCCTAAAAACAAGACCTGTTAGATGTATTCCTAAAAACAAGACCTGTTAGTATATAGGTTACAAATGTCAAGTTAGATGTATTCCTAAAAACAAGACCTGTTAGTATATAGGTCTCAAATGTCTAGTTCTGACAATGTATTCCTAAAACAAGACCTGTTAGTATATAGGTTACAAATGACTAGTTCGATGTATTCCTAACAACATTTTTCAACTAAAATAAGATAAATTTTATAAATTTTATTTATCGCTTTCTTTACTAAATGTTTTCTTCCATTCGGTTAAAAAAGTATACATCGGAATGGTCTATTATAGGATTCCTATTCATTGGTGGGAAATGTGCAGATAATAAGTTCAACAAATGACCTATGGTCGTTGTTGAACTTATTATCTGAACATTTCCTAAGGGAACTACTCGTCGATGAGTATTTAGTAATGAAAGGGTTAAATTCTGATGTAAAACATACTCTAAAACACAAGGTCTGAAGAGCTTTTGATCAACTAGATAGTTTGGGTAGGAAATCTGACTACTAAACCACAAAGTTGGCTTTTTTCTGTTCCTATTGCTTATTTGATTTTATTTTGGTGGGGAAATGAATTATTTGAATTTCATGACTGATTTGCTGAGAGGATTTCTATATATAATTGACACCTGTAGATAATATACAAAGATATTTTTTCTTTGGGAAACTTCTGCCTGTCATAACCATTTCTTTGTTAAAATAAGAAAAAAACAGTTTGAATACATTTTCTGAGTAATTAACATGCAATCCTATGTCCATATTCCTTTCAGGTCTTTCATGGAGAATGTAGGTCCATTGACACCAGAATCCAAAGATAATCAATTGTCCGCCCATCAACTTGCCCAGGAGGTGTATTCACAAACAGGTATATAGAATATTTCCTTGCCTTGCCATCCTACATTACATGTATTGTTTAAAACAGGTTATCTTACATGGGTACCATTAAGATTTTATTAAAAACTCAAATTTGTTATGAAAATCGAAAAAGTCTGAATATTGGAAAACTAATATGGCCTTGCATTAATGTAATTATGTAGCCTTAGCTAGCATTAATGTATTTATATAGATTTGGCTGGCATTCACTAAAAACGGTTCTAGCGCATGATCTTGCAAATAACAATATTTGAAAAGCTTTTTACAAATGTGGTTGCCTGTGCAAATCAGACAACATGATTACCGGTATGTGAATGGTTTGAAAAGCTACAAATGTGATTGGTGTTTGGCGACGGTGTTTCCTTCATTTTTCAAATTTATTGATTATAATAATAATAATGATCAATAAATTTGAAAAATGATCAAGGAAATATGGGTTGATACAAAATCGAACTTGGCACTGAAAGGGTTATGGTCAATTTCTTATCAAATTCAATTTTCAAGATACAATTTTATTTTAATTTCAACCGACCTAACTGTTGGTTAAATTAACACTTCCATGACTCGATCTTCGTGAAATTTTGCGAAAACCCTGTGCCAATGTATTCTCTTATATATGCGAGTCTCCCCAGACCAAGTATCATAAAAATACCTATATTATTTCATTTACAGGCAGCCACACAGGTGAAATTGAAGAAACAGAAGCAGATAAAGAAAGCATTCCTGGTCAGAGTAAGAAATCAACGATTCTCGACAAAATTTCGCAAGTTACAATAAAACAGATTCTCGAACTTCTGTGTGATGAGTCGGTGAGTGGCAATTAAAATTATTGATGAAATATTTTTGACAAACCATTAAATGCTGATTTTATATTGACTTACTACTGATGAAAAAGCATGCAGGTTGTTATCAATCCTCCCATGTATTTTTATATGTTCATCTGACACTTGTATTCCGTCTGTCTTCTTCATTTCTGGATGAAAACTTTAGTTTCATTTCTATGAATGAAATACAAAGAAATTTTGTGTATTTGTTTATGATGAAAAAAACAGACAAAGTCCTGATTGTAATAACCTCAGTTAGGGTTTCTTGATCTCTAATGAACTTGGTTTATAACTGAATTAACTCAGCTCCACTCAGGATTTATTGTTCCCTGATTTGAATCAAATCAAATCCATTTTATTTCACCAGCGAAAATAACGCAATAGAAGGAAGGATATAATATAATTCCCTTCAAATTCACATTTTAATGTTTTATATTAAATATCACTGATTCTTTTTTCAGGGTTTCTTAATAGAATCAAAGCTAAATACACTACTGGCTCCACTAGAATCAGACGAGCGTTCTCTGATGAAACTCGATGCAATATTTACAGTAAGTTACTCAACTAACCATTATAATTAGGTGATAACCTTTTCACGAAATCCCTGAAATATCATGTTCTATAACATTTCATTATCCCAAGTATCATACCTACCTGGGTTGCTTTGGGTATATTTATTATCTGCATCCAATTTTATGCATTTTTTTGTGTAACTTAAATTTGAATTTACATATGGAATCTGTCTAAATTATTATGTTTATAAATTTCTGCCAGTTCTTAAACACTTTCTAAGCTAATGAAATTGCTTATGATAAATTTATCTTCTTATTATCATCCCAAGATAATAATAAAATCAGAAATACTTATAGTTTTAAATATGGAATTACATATGATTACACTGGGCTCAGAACTATCATAAAGACTTTCTTAATCTGACACAAAGCGTTAATTTCAGTTTTCTGTATAATACATGTCTCTTTTCAGAGCCTCGGCATAGACACAGAAGAAGATATACACAAGCTTTCAAATTATTTCATGCATTTCAAAGAAAAAGGTGCCAAAGAGCCAGAGGAGGTAAGTTCCATGTCAATTTATTTTGGTCACTTTCTACAAATTACTACTTATTCGGGATATGAAATCTATACATCAGCCCTCAAAAATTAGCTGTGGATATTGTCGTGGCAACATGTGGTATCTAACATGCCACTGCATTAAATTTGCCATGGGACATTTTTCCTAATTTCATTATGTATAATACACCCACCTCCCTCATCACCAGAAGAGAGATTCATCAACAATTCTTACCTTCAAATTCGCTCAGGATGATCCAAGAGTTCAAAACTCAACCTCAATATTTCCTACAGAGACACGTTACACACTGAACTATATGGTTTACCTCGCTTGCGTGTTTGTCCAGACGTATATAAGGAACCTCTTTCCGTTAATAATGATCAAAAACGGTACGGAATATCTTGAGTACGAATTTTGAAATTAATTTTTTTTAACCGGAAGTGACCTTCTATCAGTCTCGTGTCACGTGTCACTTACCTACAAATGAGATTGTGCAGGTAAGATAGATCTTTTTCTCGTTATACGTGGTCCTAGTCGGACGTATTAAGGGAAGTCCTCAAAAAACATAACTTTTTTCAACAAAAATAAATAGTTATCATGTCTTGTTTAGTCTGCAACGCGGCAAAAGCGGAATTTGATGATCACATTCCGTGTGTTCGGTGCGCAGGTTGCGCACCGGATAACCGTTGCTAAGTTTGCAAAAGCTGGGTACGTTCACGGTTTTTCTTCGTGGACGGTCTTGCTTCTTCAAAATTAATTGGTCCGGATCAAGTCTCGGGTAGGAACAGCTCACGCTCCCCAGATTATGCCTCGGCGGTTAAATCAACTATTGGGGGAGTGACCGGTGGAGATGCAGGGGTACTTGGGACCCCCAGGACATTTTGTCCCCCACCGGCACAAGCGGTTCTGTGTGCTGAAGTTGCCAAATCGCGTGCGAACGTAACGACACCGGCGGAAAAGCCTACGGCAACTTCGGCGCAGGGCAGTGGCACTACCCATCGAGGTAGCGAGTCCGGTCCCCTTGGTCACGATCTATATAAAGACACGGCCTTGCCTACCTCTCAGCCGTCTTGGGGTTATGGTTCAATGGCCTCTACCCAACAACCTGCTTGGACAGGACATTCAGCTTGGTCGGGACCACCTGCATGGGGGGGGTCTCACCCCGGTCCGATGGCTCCACCCCCTTTCGGTTATTCAACCCCGTTTTGGCCATGGGGTTCTCCTTGTCCACCCTGGACTCCGAATTGGAACTCAGGTTCTCAGCCTTCCACTCAGGTAGTTGGCAGTAACTTAAATCCCCATGCCGAGGAGTTTACCCCTCGATCGAGCCATCGCCAGGGTGGGCCTTCCTCCACTGTTTTGTCGTCCATTTCGGACTCTGCAGGTCGTTCCTACGCTAGGGCAGAGAGCGACACGATATCCTTACACCCCAAGGCGTCTGAGGCTTTTGATGACGACGCGTCTGCGCAAGATACGTCAGACTGTGAGTCCTTCCAGTCTTCGCAGTCTGGCATCGGTACGGTAGAGGCTTTAGATCGTGATTTCCAATCTACTGTAGATCTGATCTCCAAGCTTCTTCCTTCCGAATTATGTCCTACTCCACAACATGTTAAAAAACCTCGTATCACCTCCAGTGTTGACGGCATGCTAGGCGAGCCCTCTGTGTCTGAGAGAAAGTCGGTACCACAATCTCCGTTAGTAGCTTCAACGTTCAACCATTATAATGACCTGCTCAGTGAAGCAAATACTCATTGGGGTGATAAACTGCCAATTACCGGAAATAAAACTGCTACCGGGTTTGACAGGCAGTGGTATAATTCGGAAGGAGCTCCCATTCCATTAGAAAAACTAGCACAGTTAGATAAGGATGCCGCCTCTATCGGCGCATCCCTTCCACGAGATGTTTCTTTTACTCTAAAACAATATCAGAATCTTCAAATGGCAAATAAGGATGTCATCAAGGCTCTTTCATTAGCTGATCTCTCCTCGTCTGCAATTTATATGGGAGCTCACCCGGATCGGGTTGGAGATATAAAGGATCTCTCGAAAGTTCTCTCTAGATGCATATCTCATGCCATGTCTAGCACTGTACTTATACATCACAACCTGGAGGTGCTACTGCGGTCAGCATCTCTACAGCATAGCCAGGTTCTAAGACCACATCATAAAGATATGCTTGTAAAGGAACCTGTGGGTAGCAAGAGTTTGTTCAACAACAAATTAGCAGATCTACGCGAAACACTCGCTACTGAGGCACAGTATGGCGCCCCAAAAAGCTTCACTGCTGCCAAGGCTCAAGCCACGCATAAGCGCAGAAAGAGTTTCGCGCTTTCAGGAGAGCGCAAGAGAGTGAGACTCTCGGGTCCGCCAGTGTCAGCTAACCCACCGTTGTCATATAACCTTCCATATCCTCCTTCCTCTCAACCACTACCAGTGGCACAGCGCCAGTATGAGCTTCAAGCTAATGCTCATAAAATGGTTGACAATGCTCGACAAGCTTCAGGATATTCTGCCTCCCAATACACTCCTACCTACACTCCTACCGAGAGGTCAGGTAAAGGTTACTTCACTGCCCGAGCTAGAGGATCGAGGTCTAGAACCCGTTCCTCTCAGCGTCGTTTTTGACGCCCTACATCCGCAGCCTGTAGTAAGTCCGGTGGTCGGGGGGCGAATTTCACTTCATGCCGAGGCATGGCAGCCATTGTTTCACAAGAACCCATGGCTGGAAAACATAGTCTCCAGGGGTCTCTTTCTGGTTTTCGAGTCCCCCCCTCCACTAACTACTTATCCCACACCGACCACAGTGCCACGCGACAAAATCAAGGCACATTTGTTGGATCAAGTCATTTCAGAACTAGTCACAAAACAGGCTGTGGAAGAAGTTTACAACCAGAACAGTCCCGGGTTTTATTCAAGGCTGTTCCTGGTCAAGAAACCAAACGGAAAATTCCGTCCAGTGATAGATCTGTCTGCTTTGAACCGGTTTCTCAATCCTCCCCACTTTTCTATGGATACGGCAAAGACAGTCAGAGCGGCGACCCTACCTCACTCTTATGGAGTGAGTGTCGACTTACAGGACGCTTACAGTCATCTGTTGATTCAACAGGCTTCTCGACGGTACCTCCGCTTCTCTTATCGGACAAAGATATACCAATATCGAACTGTTCCGTTCGGACTAAATCTCAGCCCTTGGGCATTTTGTCGTACGATGGAGTCTGTCCTCGCTTTTTTCAGGAAAACAGCGTCTTCTGTCGTCATGGGGTATCTAGACGATCTATATCTAAACCACAACAACCCATCAATTTTAGCAAACGACCTGCAATCCCTAGTTCACCTTTTGGGTGCACTGGGATTTCTTGTCAACTGGGAGAAGTCCAGTCTGCTCCCTTCTCAGACCTTTATACATCTAGGGATGTTTTTTCAAACAAACATGGATCTGGTCTCACTACCACTCCAGAGAGCCGAAACAGTTCGGACTCAGGCTCTTTGGACGCTCCGCCAAAACTCAGTCACAGCACGCAGCTTCATGAGGTTATTGGGGCTGGCAAATGCCGCCAGCGAATTAATTCATCTCGGTCGTGCTCGTCTGCGGCCGCTACAACTGCATCTCCTTGCTCACTGGCATATGGCTCACGATCATTTGGAGACACAGATTCCGGTCACCGGGCAAATTGCTCTCCACATTGCCCAGTGGACATGTCTGCCGTGGTTACAATCAGGAATTCCACTCAACAAAGTGTTCCCTACCCTCACCCTGACAACCGACTCCAGCTCTCAGGGTTGGGGCGGGGTGTTGCTTCCGGCACATCAGACGGTTTCGGGCATATGGCCGAGTCATCTGTCCTCATCTCACATCAATATCAAAGAAATGATGGCAGTGATCTGTTCAATACACCATTGGCAACTTCTGTTAACGGGTCAAACTGTTCTTGTTCTGTCAGACAACTCCACAGTGGTCAGCTATATCAGGAAGCAAGGGGGGACCCACTCAACTCAGTTGTGTGCCCTGACTCTTCAACTGCTCCAGTGGTGTCAGGATCATCAAATCCTACTACAAATTCGTCATATACCGGGGTCTCTCAATGTAATAGCCGACAGCCTGTCCCGACGGGGAAAATTAATTACGACCGAATGGTCTCTCAATCCACAGATTTTTCACCGTCTCTGTCTCTTATGGGGGCAGCCGGAGATCGACCTATTCGCAACTCGCTTCAATGCGAAGTTAACAAATTTCATCTCTCCTTGTCCCGATCCACTGGCATCAGCAGTGGATGCACTGTCTGTCTCTTGGAACGACATCTTTGCGTATGCATACCCTCCAGCTTCCCTGGTACCTCATGTACTTCGGAAAATAGGGTCATCACGGTGCAAAGTGCTCCTCGTATGTCCCCTCGATCCGACGCGTTCGTGGACAACAATGTTGCGTCCATTGCTTCTGGTCCCTCCAGTCAGACTACCGACAAAACACATCGACCTCATCGGTCAAGGCGTTCCTTTGGTTCCGCACCCTCATCCAGCCGGGCTCCTCTTACACGCTTGGCTTTTATCCGGTCCCGTCTCAGGAAACGGGGTTTTTCCCGATCAGTCGTGGAGAGCCTTACTAAGTCAAGGAGGGCGTCCACTATGAAGCTCTATCATGCTCGTTGGAATATTTATACTACATGGTGTGTTTCCACTGGTGCTGATTTTTCTAATCCCTCTCGCAGGTCAATCACACAATTTTTGCAATTTTTGTTCGACGATAAGAATCTCTCCCCAGCTACAATTAAGGGATATCGGTCGATGTTGTCCCGGACATTCAGTCATGACGGTTTAACATGGATTGGAAAGTGCCAGGTGTTGTCAGACCTACTTTCTAGCTTTTCTCTATCAAGGCCTCGTAGCCGTTCCTTTTCACCTCAATGGAATTTGGGATGGGTTTTGACCTTTCTTGGGGGGGCTGCATTTGAACCATTGAATCTCTGCTCTTACACCAACCTTACTTTAAAAACAGTGTTTCTCTTAGCGTTCGCATCAGCTAGACGTGTGAGCGAACTCCATGCCCTGTCAGTGAAGGATGAATTTCTACGGATATCATCAACGGCTGCAGAGCTTAATTCTTCCTTGTCCAGGGTTTTTAGCTAAGACTCAGCTTCCAACTAAATATCCCTCAGTCATTCGAATTCCAGCACTGCCCCCTGATAGTGACTCTCATCTTTGTCCCGTTCGAGCCCTCAGAATTTACATTCGTCGATCAAAGGTCAGAAGGCGAGGTCAGTCTCGTCTCTTCCTTTCTCTCGCCACCCGCTTCAGAGACATTTCAAAACGAGCGATTTCACGCTGGATAAAACGTGTCATACTTATGGCCTAGGAGGAAATTGCTCCTCATCACAGACATTTGCTCAATATCCGAGCTCACGAGGTTAGGGCAATTTCTGCTTCTTGGGCATATCAGAACTCTGTGGCTCTTCGTGATATCATGTCGGCCGCATATTGGTCTCAACCTTCCACATTCTCTTCCTTCTACCTTCGAGATCTCCAATCTCAGTCAGATTCAATCTACCGCTTAGGTCCGCTTGTTGCTGCTCAACAAGTGGTTTCTCATTAGATTAATTTGTTTTTAATTCATCATGCACCATCTCCTACCAGGTTCTTTTGTTTTCTTTAGGATTAGTTTATATTAGTTTCTATTCTCAGTCTCGTGGCCACCTCCTGGGCTTGCATTCTACCATATAGTTCAGTGTGTAACGTGTCTCTGTAGGAAATATCCTATTTTCATAGGTATAATATATATTTCCTATAGTAGACACTTACACACTGAACTCTCAGGGCCCTCCCGGCCCACCCCGCGCACTCGTACAACCGTCATCAAGATGCACCGAGAAAAAGATCTATCTTACCTGCACAATCTCATTTGTAGGTAAGTGACACGTGACACGAGACTGACAGAAGGTCACTTCCGGTTAAAAAAATTTAATTTCAAAATTCGTACTCAAGATATTCCGTACCGTTTTTGATCATTATTAACGGAAAGAGGTTCCTTATATACGTCTGGACAAACACGCAAGCGAGGTAAACCATATAGTTCAGTGTGTAAGTGTCTACTATAGGAAATATATATTATACCTATGAAAATAGGATTATCCCACCATTTAAAATTGATATATATTTTAAGTAAAGCCAACAAGTCACTGGGTCCTAATGAGAGATCATAACATTACCTGTAACTGGGTCCTAATGAGAAATCATGACATACCTGTAATTTATAATTAATGAGAAATCATGACATTACCTGTAATTATTATTTCAGAAGGATGATGAGAAGTCTTCTTTAGTCATGGGAACAGAAAGTGATGAAGTGAGTGACTATACGACTTATCTTATTTGGAAAATATTTATTTAACCCTTTCATGATGGCCGGAGCTGCCCTGATGCAGCATTAAAGATCCTGTGCCAGTGTATTCTCTTATATATGCCAGTCTCTCATAGGGAAGCTCTCATATATAAGAGAATGCACTGGCTTACAAGGTCAAGGTAAATATTGTTAGACCAATGCATTCTCTTATACATGCGAGGCTCCCTATGGGAGACTCGCATACATAAGAGAATGCATTGGCACAGGGTTTTCGCAAAATTTATGGAAGCTCCAGTCACGAAAGGGTTATGTTTGTTTGTTCATCTAAAAATAACCTTAATTCTGGCCTCATAACTGTCAGTTAGAAATATATTTTTGCTAGCTGAGAAATGGATGTTTGTTTTCTGTAATATCAAGGATTATTAATTAGATATCAGAATATCACATATTTGCCTTGATTAACCTATTATTGACCTTGGTTGATATCATCCAAACTCGGCTGATAACTCAGAAATTTCAGCTGATCGTGCACCAAACTCTGCTGATATCAGTTGTGATGCCACCAAGCAAAGTGTAGTGTTTACATCCAAAGTAACAGCCAATCAGGGGACGCAGTCACAATGATAGTCGGATATAACGACAATTTCGTAATTAACTTGAAGTAATGGCGAGTGTTTCATGCCATTTCATATTGGTGTTTACTCCGTAATTTCAATGGAAATCATGATTATCTACTTGTACATATAACATTATAAACAATTATACATTATACACAAATTACAACTCATCAATATCTTGTTTTAAGATCTAAATTTAATGATTTTGTTTATATTCTACCTGCTGTCCATTAAATCTTATGTTTACACTGATAAATCTTCATTGGAATGGATAGTAATGGTATTACCATATAGTTGTCAGATCTATAGTTTGCTGTATGGATGTCCACCACTATGAGGACATTCAATGGAGTGTTCAATCTATTTGTTTGGGTTTTCCGTTCTAGAGCTAGTCATCTTTGTTTATCTGGAAATGTTGCAATGTTGGTCCATTTGTCTGTTCAGGTCATAACTTGAACAGTAGTGCTTGGATCTCAATGAAATTTTGTATGTATGTCCACTACAATGAGGACATTTAATGGAGTGTTCAATCATTTTGTTCGTATTTTCTGTTCTAGAGTTCATCTTTTGTTATATAATGCTTGTTTGCATTTTCTGAGAGAGAGAGAAGGGAAATTCTATTGGCCAAATGTAATTTTAATTAACTTCCTGATTCGATGAATGGTTCACCTCTTTCAGATGGATGAAATAGACAAGGAACTGATGCAAATAACAGGTAAAGGTGATGATGCGGGATCTACGTCAGGTGACCATGTGGAGCTCATCCATCCAAACGAGGTTCTAAAAGCACTGAGAGCATTCGTAGCCGACCACAGAAAGCCCGTCAGGTAAGTCATTTTTCCTATTTTTCCTTTGTTTCTGGGCATATTTCTGTTTTTTTCAGCATACATATATATTTCAAACGTGAGTTATCAGATCTCAATTAAATTCAAAATGGAGGTTCACCATCAGGAGTGCTTTCGAGAGTGTCCAATGCCGTTGTTTACATTTTCCATTCTAAGGTTATCCATTTTGTCATGTGGCACAGGTGAAGGTATGCAACACACTCTTTAGTGCAATCTTTTATACTTGGTGTGACTAATTGAGTACAGGGCATGGTTTATACGTATAATAGTTAGCCCTTTCTATACTAAATGGATTCGGAACGGCCTATTATTCATTGGGAGGGGTGTTCAGGTCATGAAAGCAGACACCAGACAGAACAATAGATAATACAAGAGCAGAATGATTAATATTCATTGGAGTTAATAAATATTCCGATATTAAGTTCAACAAACCACCTATGGTCGTTTGTTGAAGTTATTATCAGGACATTTCCTAAGGGAACTACTTGTCATTGATTATTTAGTATAGAAAAGGTTAACATGCTTGACAACACCTTCATTTAGCAATTAAAATTTAATTTCATACTAATTTACAGAGAGAAAGGGAAACAATCACAGTTCAAGCTAACGATGCTGGATAACCGAGATGATACCAACGATTCTGAGTACTGGTCAAATTATGCTTTAGTTCTCAATCCTCAGAAAGAACGGCTGTGGGACGCATTGATAGAGGGCCTAGATAAATACAGGTAAATACTCTGTGACTGTGTTGCACTGATTGAAGGCCGAGATAAATACAGGTAAATACTCTGTGACTGTGTTGCACTGATTGAGGGCCGAGATAATTACTCTGTGACACACTGATAGAGGGCCGAGATAAATACTCTTTTATGAACTGATAGAGGTCCTAGATAAATACAGGTAAATACTTAGATGTCTTCTCGGGCCACAATGTTCAGCTTGGGATATCGGTTAGGATGATGCTGTTTTTAGACAGAGTCCCACCTCGTTGTTATTCTATAACAGACCTTCATTCAAAAGATTTACTTCATGTAAATGTGGAGCCCGGGCATTCACGTAAACCCCTGAATGTGATCACCTGACATGTCCGCAATTAATCTTTCTTCATCTACCATGATAGAAAAGGGTAATTGTTTAATGTATTGTTTACATGCATTTTCTGATAGTGTGACAAATCAAAATTCTAGAAAACTATGCTCCAGTCATGAAAGTGTTAAAGGTAACTACTCGTCAATGAGTATTTAGTAAAGATATGGTTAACTGAAACACACATTTGAGATTGTTTCTCGTTGCTGCTATTCTACTGATGTATCATTTGTGACCCGCCATATCAAATCCAGTCGTAAGTCGGGATTTTTTTTACCCTGTGCCAATGCATTCTCTTATATATGCGAGTCGACCATAGGTCGCCTCGCTTATATAAGAGAATGCATTGGCCTAACAATTTTTTACAATTTTAATAATTTTTTCTTGTATTCTTTAACAATTTTATAATTTTACCCATACAGAGCCCCAGACAAACATGAGCAGACGACACTCTTCTATATGCTTCTATATATGTGTGGGGCTCCCTGCAGGGTAATGGATGTTTTTTATTTTATGTCCTAAAAATTGTCAGAAACATTTATTTAAAAAAAATGATAAAAAATTGTTAGGCCAATGCATTCTCTTATATATGCGAGGCGACCTATGGTCGACTCACATATATAATCGAATGCATTGGCACAGGGTAAAAAAATCCCGACTTATGACTGGATTTGATATGGCGGGTCACATTTGTTCACTGTATTAATCACCCAGGATTTGTTTTTAATTTTCAGTGAAATTCTGGGAAGTCGATATGGGCTCATCACAGAAACAGATGGCTTACGGCAGCAGAATGCTGAGTTGAGGATGTTATTACATCAGTATGTCAATTCTAAGGTACAGTATCAATTGTTAATATTTTCAAGTTTTATACCCTGTTGCAGGCTAGAGCATTTCTTCATGGCTAAATTTACATTAGTAAATATAACTATACTCCTGCCAAAGTTGTGGTGGTGGGGGGGTATACTGGAATCAGCTTATCCATGACTCCATGGACACAACTTTATCGAAGCCTTGTTCCTTCACTTTGTGGTCAATGTTTTCAAAACTTAGCACAGATATTTATCACCATGGGAAACTTTGATTATGAAATTTGTCTTTTTTAGTAGTTATCGCTCTTAATTTTTTATGACATACCTAATTTTGTCTTATCTATTATTCCTTCTATTTGGTTCAATTGTTTTGAATTTGGCAGATATTCAGCAGTATGAGACCTTGTGTACCTGCAACATAAAGTTTGTTGCTGTTATAATATCATGGTTATTGTCTTATTTCAACTTGTGGTGGGGGGGGGGGGGGGGTGATTTAACCTCAGTCCATTGGAACAGTCACACCTCCAGTTCATTGTATTTCCTGTGTGAATTATGGTGTATAGAATAATAAATCTAACATAAGAGCAGTCATTTAAAAACAATCAGTCCTCACACCATTAGTGGCTTCTTTTCTCCAAAAAAAATGCCATGAAGAATTAACATGGTTTATAAATAAGAAAATATGTAATATTTATCCAGAAAATGCTGTCCAGTCCTTTTTTTTTTCGATTTTCAAAAATTTGGGTGCACAGTAAATTGTGCGTCTTTGGACCAGGGCGCTTTTTTTTCCTTGGTGCAACTACGGGAAATAACTGCATGTAAATGTATATAATTTACAAAAAGAACATTGTTTTAGCTAATTTTTATACGCCCTTTTGAAAAAAAGGCCGTATTATAGTATTGGTCTGTCCGTCCGGGCGGGCGGGCATCCGTCCGGGCGTCCGTCCGTTAACCTGTTGTCCGGATGATAACTTTAGTTAGAGTGAACCAAAATTAGTAAAATTTGGTATGTGGGTTTATTAGCCGAAAAGTAAGTTCAAGTTCGAATTTGGGTTCCGCCCGCCAATTTTCACCGGAGTTATGCCCCTTATTTAACGTTTTTTGACTTAGAAAATCCTTGAAATTTGTTGTCCGGATGATAACTTTAGTATAGTTAATCGGAATGAATCCAAATTTGGTATATTACTTTCTCCCACCAAAACACAGGTCAAGTTCGAACTTGGGTTCTGTCCGACCATTTTTGGCAGAGTTATGCCCCTTTTTCGACTCAGAAAATTAAGTTTTTCTTATGTTTTTTGGTTTCCGGATGATAACTCGATTTTGGAATGTTTATACGCAAAACCCGTTTTTTTGTGGATTACATATATCGAAATACAGCTCAAGTCCGAATTTCGTTTTAATCCGATAATTTTTGCGGGAGTTATGGCCCCTTTTTTTTTACGTAATTTGACTTAGAAAATCCCTGAAATTTGTTGTCCGGATGATAACTTTAGTTAGAGTGAACCGATTTCAATCAAATTTGGTATGTGGGTTTATTAGGAGAAAAGACAGCTCAAGTTCGAATTTGGGTTCCGTCCACAAATTTTCACCGGAGTTATACCCCTTATTTGACGTAATTTGACTTAGAAAATCCCTGAAATTTGTTGTCCGCATGATAACTTTACTAGAGCTTATCGGATTCAATGATAATTTGGTATATTACTTTCTCCCACCAAAACACAGGTCAAGTTCAAATTTGAGTTCCGTCCGCCAATTTTTACCAGAGTTATGCCCCTTTTTTATCAGTTTCCGCCGACCCAAGAGAGGGCGTATATTGCACGCCCAGCGTAGCTCTTGTTATAAAATAGAACACATTAAAACAAAATAAAGTTTCAATTTAGATTGCATACCCAGAATGGTAACTGTTTCCTCTTTCGTGCATCAGATCTGAATCAGAATGTGCACACATGCTTTTTGAACACATCGGTATATATCTTTGTGAACATGTCGGTTTATATCTTTGTGAATCTATATATCTTTGTAAAACGTCAGTATATATTTTTCTGAACATGTCGACATATATCTTTGTGAACACTACGGTATATATCTTTGTGAACCCGTCGGTATATATCTTTTGATGTGTGATGAATCATCGCTAACCCTGCAAATTCTATGCTGTGTTTTCTCAATGAAGATCGCGAGGTCCATATCTTTTTGTGCCCTACTTTTTAATGCGCAGGTGATATTGTGTGAATAAACCTCATGTCTTGTCTTCGAAAATAGTAAATATACTCAAATTGATACTTAATATTTTCTCTGATATATTTTTTTCAGGTCAATACAGAACTTGAAATTCCACCAACACGAGTTCTACAGTTGGAATTAAATCCGCCATCTTAAAACAAAGACTTATTAAAAAAGTACCTCTCAGAAAAAGACCTTCACTCAACTCGATATTCCATGAAGCTCAAATGTAATTTCAACAACGCATGATGCATAGTTGGCATGGAATTCACTATCATATTATCTCAGAGAGAAATCGTCCATTTAATATTAAAGCTTATTTCCGTGTGGGGAGAGTTAAACTGTGTAAACTAGATCAGGCTTTATGGATAAATGGAAATGAACTTAATTTTAGACAGGTTCCATGGTAAGAGTAAGTGTTTTTAGGAATTGACATTATATTCAATCACAAATGTAATTCATCTGCAAAGATTAATGTGAGAAGAAGGTATCACTGATAGTTTAGGCCAAATAATAGTGTTTGCAAGTACCTCCCTCTTCGCTGCAAGTTTATTTTAAAATGCCCCTCATCAAATATATTTTTCAATATTTTTCGTTAGAAATAGTACAAGTATATTTGAACAACAAAATTTATTTTTTGTTTCTTTCTTGGTTATGTTTTCCAGATTTTGAGACAAAAATAAATAGCTTCCATCCCTCATCTCAAATTTGAGATCTAATTTGAGAAGTTATTATATTTTTTATGGCCTAATTTTCATTGGAATGTGATTCTTGAAGTAAATGAGCTAAAAATGCATCACTATTTTCTAGAATGATCCTTGTTATTATTTTACTGCATCTAACATTAAGAACTCCCCATGAAACATGAGAGAATATCCTCATCTGAAATTGAAGTGGCTGGCTACACTTTGAAAAGATGATGTTTTCAAGCCTGCAAATAGCGTGTCTGTCATTTGCAGAATGAGGTCCCCAGAGGGTGAATTTAGTGATGCTATCCCGCACAGCGGGCTGGCATCACCACATTCACCCTCTGGAGACCTCATTCTGCTTAGGCCTCATCTTCTGGGAAGTATCTGTAGTCTCAAATTAACATTGTTTTTACTTACATTTTCCCTTCTGGGAAGGTTCTATATCCCCTATTTTGCAAAAGATAAAATGCATAATCAAGGTGCCCAATAGGTGAACATCACCCACTTCAACTGGGGGACTTCAATATGATCCTAGGTCTACCATAGCAGTTGAGGGCCTAAGCAGAATGAGGTTCCCAGAGGGTGAATTTGGTGATGCTAGCCCACTGTGCAGGATAGTCATTAAATTCACCCTCTGGTGACCTCATTCTACAAATGACAGACATGCTATTTGCAGGCTTGGATGTTTTAATAATATATACATTAAACTGTGATATTTATACTGATTGTTGTCTGTTTAAAGAATAAATTATTCCATTTTATGTTTCCTGGCACATTTCTCCCAATATGCAATATTGTACATGTAACCTTTATGATCAGTTTAATTAACCCTTCCATGACCGGAGCTTCATGAAATTTAGCAAAAACCCTGTGCCAATGCATTCTCTTATATATGCAAGAATACATTTTGCTAACAATATTTGCCTTGACCGGGTAAGCAAGTGCATTCTTTTATATATGCGAGTCTCCCTATGGGAGACTCGCATATATATGAGAATGAACTGGCAAAGGATCTTTAATGCTGCACCAGCGCAGCTCCCATCATGAAAGGGTTAACTGAGTAACACTGAGTAAATATTTTATTGGAGACATGCTTGAATTAGCTCACCATATTATGATTTTTTTTTTTAATGAGAAATCACAGTTGAAGCTTCAAACTGCCCTCGTTAATATTACCACTTATTAAGTGCCCACATCACTTCTAAACTTGCAGACATGAAATTCAGCATGGGTCTGCTGATCAGTTGAGTTAGTTGATTTTGGAACTTCTGTCTGTATGTGTGAGGGTGTGTGTGTGTATGTATGTGTTATAGACTCGAAAACTGCTCGACCCATCCCGGGAACAATATGTGCGGGTCCAATTTCACGTGCAACCGTGTCCTTGACCTCGCTCATATAGGCATTTTTCTGGACCGAGACGCTGTATATGCTACCCAGATGGAGGCGATCACAAAGAAATCCCTAAATAGCCCAGACGAAGTCGGGCACATTAGCTAGTATTATTAGTTGTAAATTTTTCGGACTGTCCAAAAATCTTTTCAAGGTCCATTCAAACTTCTTGCCAATCACACTAAGTTGATATGGTTCTGTTTGCCGTGATTATTTCATACTTAATTATGTTGTTATTAGGTCAGTAAGTGGTTAGCTTGCTCTCATGCCGGTGTTTGGCTTCTCTAAACCTCAATGATATGGCAAAACAACAACTGATAGAAAGAACACAAATTCTAGTGACGTACAGTAATGCCCTAAGTAATCGATTCCTTAAACACAGCAGAATTATGGGTAACTTTTCAGGATTTAGTCGGATATATAGCCTGTTGCCAGAAGCCATATTTCCGACTAAATCCTGAAAAGTTACCCATAATTCTGCGGTGTTTAAGGAGTCGATTACTTAGGGCATTACTGTAGTACCCTATTGGTAATTCTTATCTTTAGTAGTTCATTATGCGAAAGGTGTCCATTGATTTGAAATTTGCCATTTACATGTAACGTGTTGGCTGCATGTTCTTCATTTACCCCCATCAAACTGGGAACAATGGGGCTAGTTTGATATAAACAAACAGATAAAAGTATAATAAATATATAAATTTATTCAGGAAGTATTTCACAAAAGAAAAAATATGTGTAAAATTGAGGTTGGTAACATAATAAATCATCTAGAACAACTAACAATTAACTTTTTTATAAAGGAATTCTGTCTATATAAACACAAACAATTTCACTGAGATCCACAAAGACATAAGGGACCCAAGGCACTCAGTCGGTAATGTGTACAAATGTATAAACAATTCTGTAAAAATATCACCACCAAGAACTACGTGAAGAAATAGATAAATATTGTTTTTAAGTTAATTATAGAAAGTTCTCCAAAACATTTTGAGTATTGAAACCATTAAGTAAACAAAACTGTTACAATGATTTGTCAACAAACATTGCTAATTGCTTTGTAACTTCAAATATTTTAGTCTAAATAATATTTTCAAAATATTTTTCAATGCTTTGACCTTTTGCAATGTTTTATATAGTCTTAATTTTGATTAATCTTTGCTATCTTATTGGACTAATTTAACATTGGTCGGTAATGGTACTGAAACATTAATTTTTACTTCACAATGGTTTCAATATGCGAAATCTTAGTATTTGAGAGTTATTAACACTTTCAGTGCCAAGTCCGATTTTTGTATCAACCCATATTTCCTTGATCATTTTAAAAATTTATTGATTATAATAATGTGATACATTGATGGAAAGAGCTCTTAGAGCACTCATCAATGTATCACATTATTATAATCAATAAATTTTAAAAATGATCAAGGAAATATGGGTTGATACAAAAATCGGACTTGGCACTGAAAGGGTTAATAATGAAAATTAGAACAATGTCAATCTATTTTCACATGTACTTGTTGATGATAGCTGTTTTACAGACTTTTATAAAATTTATTTGATTTCACATGAACCCACTTTGATGGCCTTGAGTCCCTTTAACCCTTACTAAATTCTCATTCACAAGTTGATCTCTTAGGAAATGTTCAGATAATAAGGTAATTTTGTTGAACTTATTATCTAAACTTTCAAATAAAAGAAGCAGTTTTATCATATTTTAAATTTGGTTGGGTACCCAAATTTTCAAAATATCAGCTATGTTAATGAGTGTTTAAAATAAAATTTCAGTGGCCTAAATTTATAATTAGTGATTTAGCTTATGAGTTTAAACTTTGTGAACCTCGTTATACAAATGTAATATTTCACTGCACTCTATGTAAATACTTCCAAGATACCTGCTCATGTGGGCAAAGACATAATATTTGTTCATCTCTCATAATGTCATAATTATTCTCCACCATCTATTATATATTTTGGAAGATCTGTTTGTGTGTTTGTGTGTAATCGATGGACTCGAAAATGGCCCAGCCGATTTCGATGAAACTTGGTATGTGGGGGTATTTTCGGGTCAGGACTAACATAGGCCTATTAATTTGTCCGTGCGAGGTCAACTTTTCACGTGCCGAGGTCAAATCTGTTTTTACGCCGTTTTGCGCTAATATATTTCAGTTCGGTGCTTACAAATCGATTCGAAACAGCGCGAATAATAACATGCCAGTCATAATAATGACACTATGAGAATCTTTCGTGTTTCCTCTTTCCAACGATATATAATATGTATGTATCCGTTTTAGTTATCTGCCTCAATTATTAAGAAGAAGTGGTACGATCTTCTATCAGGGTAAAAACAATGCGTAACTTCTATGACGTCGTTAGAGGTCATACAGTTAGATCACGTTAACTCTTACCCGGCCGATGCATTTGACTGTTTCAGACGTCTTGGCGATATCTCGGGCACCGATGGTAATTTATCTTTACGTTGAAACTTGATAATTAATGAGCGTGTGTATATGAGGCGCGTTTATATACTTCAGTGGAAATCAAATCGGGTTAAACTGGCAGATTTTTACGGACGAAATTTGATGCATAGGGTATCTCGGTATCCGCTGGGCCGATTTCCCGGTATCCGCTGGGCCGATTTCCACCATTTTTGGGGTGTTGGTCCACCTGACCTTGACCTTCAAAATGGTCAATTCAAGGTCAAATCGGGTAAAACCGGATGGATTTCGACGGGTACTTTTGTCGGGTACTTTTGTTCGGGCACTGTGTTTTGGACGGGTCAAATCGTGACCCCACTTGACCTTGGCCTTCAAAATAGACAATTCAATGTCAAAGCCCGGACGAAGTCGGGTCACCTTCTAGTATAATATACATGTGATGACTGACTGGTTCACCGGCAAATAATTTAATCATAAGCTGTCGATCCATGGAATACTATGAAATAATTGGTTGTCACACATTTAGCCATAAGTTATTTTTCGATAACCTAAATTTCTTGTTACTTTCCGCTACATAAATTACAGCAGCATCAAGTGATATGATCATATGCCTAAAAATGTACATGAAAACTATTCTATACTTCCTACACTTTAAAAGGGAATACCGATGTTGCATCAGAATTCCTTTGGGTAGGAATGCTGTAAAAACCCATACTACTAACACTGAGTGCACAAGTACAGTAATGCCCTAAATAATCGACTCCTTAACCACAGCAGAATTATGGGTAATTTTTCAGGATTTAGTCGGGGGGGGGGGGGGGGGGGGGCAGAAATATTCCCCCCCCCCCCCAACACATATACTGGGGGCGGTGGGTGTCAAAATAAGCCCAAAGCAATTTTTTCCGTGACAAAATTATTTTTTTCCTTCACACCTTTTATTGGATTTTTACTAGTTTGTACTGATTTGTAACACTAAGAAATCAATAATAAGGAACTGCAGCAACATTAAACACGCTAGGGACATTGGATGTTGGTTTGTGCCTCTTTAGGACAAGGGAAAGTATTCTTAATGCAGCTGAATCGCCCATGCAGTATTCTATGTAATTAACATCAAATAAGGATAACTTTAAAGAAATAAATTTAATGCCAAATCTGGTCAAACATGGACATTAAACACTGATGTATAAAGAAAAAAAACATGTAACATACCTAGGCTTGTTGCCATTCATCAGAAAGCTCTCACAGAGCTTTCCGATGAATGGCAACAAGCCATAATTCCGATTAAACCCTGAAAAATTACCCATAATTCTGCTGTGGTTAAGGAGTCGATTATTTAGGGCATTACTGTACCCAGAGATATCAACAAATCTCGTGCTAACATTTGCAAAGAAATGAAATTGAAACAAACAGCTGCAGCCAAAATATTTCAGGAATATGCAAAGCGCACTCACCATTGTGTGATCACTCGTCAATAGCCAATCAAAATCAAAAACGAATAGATGATGCCACTAATTGATCAATTGATAATTATATAGAGGTCTGAGTGACAGCTTGTCTGTTTAAACTTTATGTGTGGTTTTCTTCAGAAATAGTCTCAGTTTTTCCCTCGTTTTATTTCTTCTACCTTCTACTTAGTGGTTCTCCTGGGAAATGGCGGATTAAATTATAAGAAATAACTCTTGTTTTGATTAAGGTTATGAGTTATAACCGAAAAGATTGAAGACTAATTTATAACACGCGTTAATAGTTTGTCTTCAAACTTTTCGGTTATAACTGCATAACCTTAACTTAAACAAGAGCTATTTTTTAAATATATTAAAAAAAAATTTAAATGATTTGACAATTTTTCCATTATAATCAGTTTGATATGTGCCCTCCTACTCAACACATAGTGCCAATTTGAAATTGATATTCAATTTTATGCTGAATATTTTGCCCAATATGATTCGAAATTCAAGTTGAATAATAAAAAATAACCCAACAATTGCCCACACAAGCAGGTATGTATCACTGGGATTTTTAGCGATAACAACACAATATCACAGAATGAATGGAAACCATTATCCTTTAAGAATAATAACATCTAGGCAAAAAAATCAGTTCATCAAACTTAATATTTGTAATACAACCTTGCCTAAGCAACATAAAAGGCTTGTCAGTAGCCTGTATACCCATGGATATATTAACACATTGAGTGCCGACTACAAGTTATCTTTTACTGCACTATATTCCAGGGTGCCACTACAAGTTATCTCATAATTTATATGCGGTCTAGATGTTCTTCTGTAGAAATTGCATCTCTGTAATAAAGCAACCTAATTGATGCTGAAAGTATAGTTAGTTTGCGTATTTGAATAGTAGACATAAATTTTGAAGTAGCATGATCACACATGTAAGATTGTTTTTGTCAAAATTTAGTTACAAGATAACTCATAGTCGGCACCCAGTGCCGCCCATCTAAACCTGGAATGTGGATATGATATTTCCCAGCTGTGACAACGAGTTATACTTAATGGTAAGAAAGGTTACAAGAACTTGTAACTATAAATTCGTTTGGTGGATAAATAAAATATTTTTCGAAATAAGTAAAATATATATCTCCTATAAGTATCTTGCCCAATAAACTATATGGCATATATCGTAATTCGCATTATTGCTATTATCAGTTTTGAGCGACTTGACAATGCCTCTTGAGTCGTATTGCCATGTCAAAATCAATGATCATGTGATGATCTGATTTCCCCAGCGAAAGTTTAAAAAAATACCACTAACATGGCCGCATTTGTGGGTAGTCATCAATAATTTAAGATGGTTATACTATCACATTGCCCAAATATCCGGTATATTATTAGATATAAGTGTATGTTGAGTCATTGACTCATCGTCAATGGATGCAATGCCATGGCATACTGAATATTGTTGTGATTGCTGATGTGCAACGAATATTCACTGACCGAGGTGAGTGGGTAGGAGCTCGCCTTAATTTTTTTTAGACGTGATTGAGGCGCGTGCGAGCAATTGCTCCCTCTTATGAAGAGGTCTGCCATGAATAAAAGTACCATAGAATTTTCATACCATTTTCAACTGTGGGTTTGTTAACCCTTTCTACTGAGAGTAGGAATATACCATATAGTTTAGTGGGCAAGATATCTTTGACAGAGATATAACATTATGTAGCTGAATAAAGAATTGAATTTTTGCTGGTATGTGGGCATCTTTTCCACCTGTCAGAAGGATCACCACAGATATGCCCACATACTCACAAAAATAAATTCTATATGCAGAGCTCTACACTATGTGGATATTCTGTATACATATTCTATAGTTTTTATTAGACAATTTCTGAAAACGACTTGCAGCAAGATGCTGGTAGACAGTTCATAATATACATGCGTGTATTCACAAAATATAACCGTACAAAAACAGACATACTTTTGAATGTGTATTTAGTCATAGTGTGTGTGCCGACATGCTGCACTGCATTATGAAGGGTAATCATGTTCTACTGGGGTTGTAAGATTGGCAATGGGATTAGCGGATCAACAAGACCGACATCTGGCAGTTGGTCATTATGTGAATACACATCATACATTTTGGTGTACTTTGATACTAAGTAGTCATGTAAAATTGGGCAAGATTTAATCCTATAAATTTCTGTGGATTAGCATGTATAATAACAAAGTGCTGTCACATTTTAGAAGATATAATCACATACCCTCTATATTCAACCAATAGCACCCGTAAGAATCAGTACAAAACACCATACGGTTTACACAAATGTTTCAAAGATTTATCAAATAATAACTGCAGCCTCCACTGCATAAACAACGATGAACCACCTGTGCCACTTCAAGCCGATCATGTGCATGCACTCATGTCATGTTGCTATTGGGAGGCTGTGTTGGAATTTGAACAATATGTTACTTACAATTGTTTTGGTAGTTTTGAAAAGTTGTTCATGTTATTAATGTTCTATTCAAATATAGTTATTGATAATGAATGACTGGAAGATCGATTTGGGGGTCATTGGTTTTGAACTGCAGAGTAATTAAACAAAGATTGAGTTTGGGATTCACACAATTTGTTTAATTACTCAGCCGGTCAAAATCCAATGACCCCAATCGATCTTGCAGTCATTTCTTGTATAACCCATATTTTGATACCATTTGTACAGTTGCTATCAGAAAGTCTATACTTTAGTAAGACATGCTACAGCACATCATAAGCGAAATAACACATTTTTTCAATATAATATTTATTGCCCAGAAGATGCATACCCAATAAGCTCTGTGGTAGTATAACTGCAGTAGAACAATTAGAAGTGTGTGTAAAATTTTATGTCTATGTTCGAATCCTACTTTTGGTATAACTCAACACCAGATGTTTGGTTTGTGGTAATATTAGTTGAAATGTGAATCGCAAATGAGTTCCATAGAAATTTTGGTGTTGTTGAAAGTGGAACCGGGAAGAGATAGAGCATCTTTAACACTCAGTTAGAAACCATAATGAAATTCCACTAGTATGATTTGTTATTCCTACATTATTTTATGCATGGTCAGTGATTTCTATGCATATATTCAGAGATATATTTTATTTACCTTCCCCGGAGATCCATCTTTGACGTGCAACTCTTGTTTTTAAAAAGTTAAAATTAAACATCAACGCGATTAATATTCTGAATTATTTCAAAACTGTTCCTGTTACCATCGCTATAAATAGCTTTCTCTGATTCTCCTTGTCACATATTATTGGTCAATTCTGGACTCTTCATAGACAGTGTTCAGTGTTTAATTAGTTGTCATAATCTCTAAATATTGAAACACTGTGATAAATTAGCAGAGTGACAGAAAGTTTATGACACTATTTTTAGCTATGTGGGGAGTTTTACTGGAATTGAGGTCGTTGTATATATTAGGAATTCCGACAATCGCCTGATTGGTTTCATCGTTTAACTGTGAAATGTTTACGATTGCAATTGGCTGACCATGACATAATGCTTTTCATACTATAGATCGCATAACTGATTTTAATAAGACTGCTTCCTTCCTTGAGGAGGAAGTAGTTTTCCTGGTTTTTGAGGTGGAATCTTATCTTTTGGAAAGTCCGCTCTGCTTAGTGGGTAGGTAGCTTCTAGGAAATGCTTTAGTGTACAGTAATGCGCTAACAAATCGACTCCTTAACCACAGCAGAATTATGGGTAATTTTTCAGGATTTAGTCGGAAATATGGCTTGTTGCCATTCATCGAAAAGCTCTCACTGAGAGCTTTCCGATGAATGCCAACAAGCCATATTTCCGACTAAATCCTGAAAAATTTACCCATAATTCTGCTGTGGTTAAGGAGTCGATTATATGAACCTAATCACTCTTCACCCAGGTGTTATATCATTCACATCCATTTGATCGCATTTATGAGATTCTCCTGAAATTTCTTCATATCCAGATCTTCGTATAGATGCTTTGGAGCATTGCTCATATATGATATAAAACGTCATCATCAAACCCTGTAATAGATATATAGAAGATATCTAGTGTTTTTGAGTGGCTTGCCACGAACGAAAATAAACATATTTGTCTCGGTCACGAATCATCAAAGCCAACGGCTGATCTCTATCGACGTACCCAGTCTTACTTCACTGTTCACCACAGAGAAATATAGTTCCCATTCATTGATTTCCCATAAGTATGTAGAATTTGAACATGAAACAATTTTTATCTTGATATATAATAATGAAGGTAAGGTTAACTCCACAGATTAAGGATTTTGATATATAATAATGAAGGTAAGGTTAATGCCACAGATTAAGGATTTTGATATATAATAATGAAGGTAAGGTTAACTCCACAGATTAAGGATTTTGATATATAATAATGAAGGTAAGGTTAACTCCACAGATTAAGGATTTTGATATATAATAATGTAGGTAAGGTTAAAGGGGTACTGTACGCCAATTTCAATAAATTCCCGGTAACAATTGCGATCTAATATCAATATTATATTTTAAAATAACGTATTTGAGTCGACGATGTCTACTGAAAACGTTTCGGTTAACAGGCTATCAGAAAAGTCAAATTGAATTATTTAATATAAATGAATTTATGGCTGGAGTCATAAAATGGCGAATTATGCCATTACGAGTTACCGTTCTTGAAATCTCACATGGGTGTCTTTTATCGACGGCCGTTTACGACGAACATTATTGAGTTGCGAACAAAACATGTTACATGAAAAAGGAAGTCCCGCTATAATCAATTTGGAAAAAAAGAGAAGAAACAAGATTAATAAAGCGTCAAGTATTTTTTATAGGGGGTGAGATTGTTCGATGGAAGAGATTGCAGGCATCAATTGAACTTCCGGTTCATCCTGCAACCTGCGTCTTCTCCGGTGAATGTCAAAAACATGGCGCGTAGTTTGAAATCGTAATATTTTCATTTCCAAGATCAATATTTTCGTCGCTAAATTATAGGTTTATACAAAACTCATAAAACACGAACACAATCTAACTTGAAAGTTATGTCAATGGGAGTAAATAAAAAAATTGCCCATCTCTGTGTACAGTACCCCTTTAACGCCTCAGATTAAGATTTTGATATATGCCTGCCACACATATGTAAGCGAATTGGTCACTTGCACACGTATAGCGTGAAGGTGAAAATTGTTATAACCCCTTCTAGGGGATGGCAATATTTAACTAACTCTAATCCATTGTATCTGTATTGTAGATATTTCAGTGCAGGAAACGTCTGGTTATAGACGCACTGGTCCAGGTGTTACCACGGCCGAGTAACTTTATAAGCCTGTGGTGACTCCAATAACATTCTTTAATGGGCACACACTGAGGTGTGTACATGGGTCAGCCATTAATGTCCGCACCTGGTTGGACTGCATACTGCACCCACAACAACATACCTGGACAAATGCTGTAATGGGGGGGGTCAGCATTTTGCATTCGGATCTTTATTCAGTAATCTCGATTGAGACTTTTCAGCCTGACAAACTTGGTATCTGACCGAGTTCTGATTTTTGTCAGAATACCCTGACCAGGTTGCGATCCCCACACCAGCACGACAGACCAGTATGCTACCTCCTTCCTATGAAATATTGGTGAGCATATTTCAGTTACATTGTGACAAAGCATCAATCATATTCGTAGCCAGCTTTTCATATTCGTTTGGGCCAAATGAATGAGACTTGCTGGCTAATCACATTTTTTGGAAGATGAATGAAAAAATACCTAATATTTGGAAGAAATAAATTAAAGGTACTCATTCCGATTCGATGGTCCCCATATCAACAGATTCCAACAACAACAAAATTTTTTGAAATGCCGCTTCAGTTGTCAGAATTGATTAATTGCCCAAAAATAATGCTAACCAGTCAACTATAGCATAAAATTGACAAAAACCTGTTATTTGTCAACTTTTTGTTCAACGAAATTTTGCCAGTTTGTCAAATATCTGACACAAAAAAGCCACTTGATTTTAGAGTTATCCGTCTTCATCCGCAAATTGGTCAGAGAAAGTATTCTCGTCTGCTGTTTACTGGTCCACTTAAAATTTAAATATTAGTTTTAAACATCGATATCTGATCAATCTGAGCTTTGATGGGTGGAATCCTCGACTCGAATTAAATATATTTTACCCCCGAAGCCAAGGAAATAGTAATCTGGGAGTGTTAATTCGGATTGAGTACCTTTAAATATTAGATTATTATTTATATATCTAAGGTTTTCGATCAGTGTCACAAAATTTCTTAAGTGCTATCTCCATAACTTAATAAAAAGAACTGTTTTGGAGTATGACATCTGACAAGATCTGACATCATATACAGCATCATAAAATGATGGAAATTGTAAAGCTGGCTATGAATGTGATCGATGCCTTGTGACAATGACCCCATCACTCACTGGGCCATAATCAGTGTCAGACTGATTGGTGTCATTATGTCATTATGAGAACAACTGATAAACTTACCAAGATGCCTTGAAATAGAGTGTCTGTCATTTGCAGGTCCCCAGAGGGTGAATTTAGTGACGCCATCCTGCACAGCAGGATAGCATCACCAAATTCACCCTATGGGAACCTCATTCTGCTTAGGCGTCAACTGCTATGGGACCCATAGGATCAGATTGAAGTTCTCCAGTTGAAGTTGGTGATGTTCACCCAATTATGCAATTTATCTTCTGCAAATTAGGGGATATTGAAAATGAACAGAAGGTAAAAATTCATTAACAACAATGTTAAGGCATAAGTAGAATGAGGTCCCCAGAGGGTGAATTTGGTGATGCTAGCCCACTGTGAGATAGCATTACTAAATTCAACCCTGGGGACATCATTCTGCAAATGTGAGACATACTATTTCAAGGCTTGCTCACCCAGATGCACAAATCAGGTTAGCCTCCCCTTACAATCGGATATCAATCTGCGCGTATCGGGAATAGAACCAGCTTCATCTTTGATGATGGGTTATAATGGCCAAATGCGTTATGGACCTCAACAAATATATCACCCATGACATATTGTCATGTGAAGTGAATGGATATTTACTTATGCATAACAGTTATAATATACAGTAATGCCCTAAATAATCGAGGAGTCGATTATTTAGGGCATTACTGTAGACCTATTTGAATTGGGTCAATTAGCAGTACAATGTTCAGGAACCAAATATTGAGCTGATGAGGACTATAAACAAAGAATATTTCGTCTATTAATTTGTTTATCAAGTTGTGAAACAATAGGCCTATTGCTAATGCTGTAAGTTGAAATGATGTGATGTCATATATTAGTATTAATGAACAATACAAACTTATATTAATATAGTGGCTACAAACTTACAGCAAATAGTAAAATAGTGGCTACAAACTTACAGCAAATAATAAAATACCGGCACATATCGTAGAAGCCATTGGAAATCCAACATAGTCGTTCAAAGCACCTCCACCAGTTGGACCAATCAAAGCACTGTAACAAAATCAGTCAGCCAATCAACTAATAAGTATTAGATTTATCCCTTTCTGTACTAAATACTCATTAATGGGTAGTTCCCTTAGGAAATGTTCAGATAATAAGTTCAACAACAATACTGTGTTCTCAGGCACCTCCCTCATCACCCAAAATAGGGCCTCATCAAAAATATTTAATTGCAAATTTATCCAATATTTCTCAAGAGTTTAAAACTCATTCTCCGATTTATCCACAATTTGAAATTTAGATAGACTTTCCTGTTGAAGACATAACAGTTAAAAGGAATTTGAGGATAGATTCATTGCATGAAAAATGTAGGATTTGTTTTGGTTGCCATGGAACCAGGCTGTTAAATTTCTGTAGACTTAAATATAGATATTTGTTTCTAGTATCCAATGGGGAGAGCAACCCAAATAACAAAGTTTTTACTATGATTCAAACTTTAAACATACCTACATGACATATACCATTTCTTTGTCTATTGTTTTATTGTAGGAGATGATAAATATGTTATATGTAACCAAATAAATCATTACCCCAAGGAATAACAAGAGTTAACAAAGCCAGATATGATTCCTTATGTGTCAAATAAATAACTTACCCCAAGGAATAACAAGAGTTAACAAAGCCAGATATGATTCCTTATGTGTCAAATAAATAACTTACCCTAAGGAAAAACAAGAGTTGACATAGCCAGATATCATTCCATACGTGTTAAGGGAATCTGGTAAACCCATATTCCTGGATGAAAAAAAAAAGTTAGGAGATTTATTCGACATGTCATGTATTCAAATCCTGCTCTGCCATAAACTGAGTACCTGCCTAGGAGCAGATATGCTCGATTGGAAGTTGCACCGCAGTAGCTAGTAGCTATGTTAGTTCCGTGGTAATAATTGCTCCACAAATTGAAACTAATTACATCCATATGCATTTAATAAATGGATAAATTATTATTATATTATTTATAATGGAGGCAATGAAGATTGAATGCGTAACAAAATAGATCCAGATTTGTGTTTCTGGAAAGAAATACACTCATTCATCTTAGAATTTACTTATTTTTCCTCAAATTCCATATCCTGGAGGGCAACAGTGGATGAATATGAGCTGTCGGGAAACTCACCTGGTATCTGAAAACATTGATTCACAAGGACAACTGGCATAAATTATTTCTCTTCTCTTCTCAAATTCAGACAAATACTTTTATTATTCTCAATTAAATGCCAGTAACATTTGAAAATTTGGTTGCATTTCACATACTTAATTGTTGAGGACATCAGTATTGGCAGTGATTGCATCATGAAATCAACTTTGCTGTGTGGTATCTATATACACAATGATATGGTTCACATACAAATTTATATTTTAGTCGATATTCTGTTCAATGTACATTAATGCCCTAAATAATCGACTCCTTAACCACAGCAGAATTATGGGTAACTTTTCAGGATTTAGTCGGAAATATGGCTTGTTGCCATTCATCGGAATGCTCTCAGTGAGAGCTTTCCGATGAATGGCAACAAGACATATTTCCGACTAAATCCTGAAAATTTACCCATAATTCTGCTGTGGTTAAGGAGTCAATTATTTAGGGCATTACTGTATTGTAAGATAAATTGGTTATCACAACCATTTAGATTCCAGAGATTGGTATTAAAGTCTTGCTACTTTCTCTAGGTCACATATCAACTCCTCCTAGTCCTGGTGAACTTGTTAATAAATGGCGAAAAAAGGTAGATAGATGTGAATATGGATATTGGAAATCCACATTAATAATCGGTATGCATACAACATTCAAATTTGCAACATAAGCAGTTGGTTGAATCTATGCTACATAAATGACAGCAATCGATATCACTTTGAATGATGGAATTAATATTACATACATGGCAGCAATCGATATCACTTTGAATGATGGAATTAATATTACATACATGGCAGCAATCGATATCACTTTGAATGATGGAATTAATATTACATACATGGCAGCAATCGATATCACTTTGAATGGTGGAAGTAATGCTCCTCCGATGAAGATTCCGAACACACCCAATGATATGCACACATAAGTTAATTCGCTGGAAAAGACAGAATGATTGTTATTAGAGATTTAACCCTTTCATGATGGGAGTTGTGCTGGTGTAGCACTAAAGATACTGTGCCGGCTCATTCTCTGATATATGCCAGTTTCCCCATAGAGAGCCTTGCATATATAGGAGAATGCACAGGCGTACACAGTCAAGGTAAATATTGTCAAATTTATTCTCTTATATATGCGAGGCTCCCTATGGGAGACTCGCATATATAAGAGAATGCATTGGCACAGGGTTTCAGACATGGAAGGGTTAAATATGTATCCAGAATACCATGGTCATTGTTTCAAAACCTATCTTACTTTTTATTTGGATTCTGGAGTATAAAATAGAATGTTTGGAACAAAAAGTGCTACATGAAATATGCTATTTTGTTTGATATTGAATTTTCTGTGCATTTATTTCATATCATTTAATGTTATAGAGGGATAATATTTGGTATTTATAGGTCTAGTTTATACAGTAATGCCCTAAATAATTGACTCCTTAACCAAAGCAGAATTATGGGCAACTTTTCAGGATTTAGTCGGAATATGGCTACTTGCCATTCATCGGAAAGCTCTCAGTGAGAGCTTTCCGATAATGCAACAAAACATATTTCCAACTAAATCCTGAAAAGTTACCTATAATTCTGCTGTGGTTAATGAGTCGATTATTTAGGGTATTATTGTACATCATATTTGGTTTTCAACAATTTATTCTAACAAAGCAGAAAATGATGTTAAATTATATTTTTATGTTATTGTTGTACCTAAATGTCTGGAACCCTGAATACATCCTTAAGAATCTATAATTATTTTACATCTGAAATTAATCGAGAAAATGTTGGGTATAGTTTAAAGTGCCGTGGTTAAATAATGTCCTATTTGTCATGCTGTACATGTGGGGAGCATGTATTAAAAGGCAAAAATATATTATTTCAAAAGGAATTGTTTGCCACTGGTTAAACAAATTAGAAATTCCAAGATAATTGTACATTTTCATTGATAAATTTTATTGTACCTCCAGGCCTGAAAATACAGTGCTGGACATTTGCAGAATGAGGTCCCCTTCTCAGGAAAGATTCTTTTTCTGTTATAGTTTAATTTCTCTATATCCCCAAATTGGCAGATGAAACATTGCATAATCGAGGTGCCTAAATGGGTGAACATCACCATCTTCACCATCTGGGAACTTAAATCTTTGTCTAGGTCTCCCATAGCAGATGAGGCCATGGAGATTGAGGTCCCACAGAGACTGAATTTGGTAATGCTAGCCTGCTGTGTGGGGTAGCGTTAATAAATTCACTCTTTGGGGACCTCATTATGCGAATGTCTGGCACCATATTCTCAGGCCTGTGTACATCCTGAAAACGCTGATAAATTTGTTGCCTGAACATTTATTTTATAGGAAGAAAACAGGTACATGGTATTGTTTATTGCTCGACATGAATTAACATGTATTATTATCCATCCCTTAACACTATTTCTGATTGGACAAAAGCCGCCATGTGATAATCTGGGAAAAAGTCATGTTGGACTCCCAAATGTCATATTGGACTCCCAAGTCTGCAATATTACTTTTTTATTGGGACTCTGTGACGTCACAAATTAAATCTATTGCAAAATGAATCGGTTTAAATTGTGATGCGCGCGCAACACTGGTGGATTTAGCAGAAGTTTCACTTCCGCATTGCATTTTTTTTTTCACTTCCGTGTTTACTGTTCCAAATCATGCTTTCTGATGATCAATTACAGGCTTTTATAGAGAATTAAGTGCCGACAAATACCAAAAATAACCACAAAAGTTTTATTCCCAAAATTTGGATAAACATACAGATGGATAATAAAAAATGTAATTATACAATGTTCTGTACAGTATAAGTTTTTCTTGTACTCGTCCAGGTTGTGGTGAAAAGTCGTATTGGACTCGACACTGCATGTCTCGTCCAATATGACTTTCACCAAAACCTGGACTCATACAAGAAAAACACATACTGTACACAGCATTGTATAATAACTTTATAACATGCAGAACATATAGACATATCTATATACAAATGGAGCAAAATATTAATCCAATGCATGGGAATAAATCATTTTCATACTCATACTGATGCTGATAGGCTATCCTAGTTTCTATGTCACGTTTATGATATTATAATTGTACTTTGGAATTGGGGATAACTGAAAACATTAAATGTAAGATTAAAATGTTTTGTTACATAAAAATATAATCACTAAATTCTGTTGAGTGTGTGTATTAAGATGAATCAAGCAACGGACCATCCGTTCCACAGCCGTCACTCAAATAATTATTAGCAGATATTTTCGACCAATCAGCAACTGTCAGTTTTAAATTCCCTATTTCAAACAACTTTTTTGTTGTCAAATCGTAATGTACTGAATTTATATTTGTGTAATGATGTTGGAAATTCATCAATGATTATAACACTGTCTTTCATTTTGGGTTACATATTTTTCACAAAAAAAAGACAAAAAGAAAGTATTATCTCGGGTGTATTATTGCATATATCCAGCGCTGTAAAACTAACTAAACTGTTTCTGCAGGCACCGACCTTGTCACAAGCTCCACCCACTGAAAGTGTGGAAAACTCCCTCACCTGTGAAGGTGGGACTGTCCCAATGGAAACAAGGATACCACCACAGTGCAAATGGGGTGCATAGATTGCCATATTAACCAATTTGTGTTAAAAAACAAGAGCACCAACAAAGGGCCATAACTCTGGTTAAAATTTGCAGGCCGAACCCAAATTTGAACTCTTCCTGTTTTTTGGACTAGTAAATTCACATACCAAATTTCATTACATTCAGTTTAGACTTACTAAAGTTACAGAACAGTTAACCAAGAAATGTATGAATAACAGCTTGGACATGTATGTATGTATGTTGCAGTAACTTTCTAAATAAAAAAACGGGGATAACTCTACTAAACTTAGTCCAACAGAGCTCATAATCATAGGTACATAGGTTCTCATTGTGGTAAATATCTGTGCCAAGTTAAACAAAAATATAGGAATACAAGCTTGAATAAAATTGTGTCTACGGACAGATCGACACCCAGACTGACAGACAGTTGGACAGACAGATGGATAAGCTGATTCCAGTATATAGCCACCCCACATCTTTGTTAAAGCTTCACATGTCAAATCTATTGCTTTCACACTTACAAAGGTATAAATCCGTCAATAATTGGAGAAGGTCCGATCAGAAGAAATGCTACAGATGAGCATATACAAGACACAGCTATCAGGCTCTTGTTTAGATTCTGAAATAAAATTGTTCGAGTGCAATGTAGGTTTTTGTGTAAAGTTTTAGTGTCCCAGTGTTCAAATTAACCCTTCTAATTGATTGAATTATCATGGCTGAGATATCTACAGACGGTTGGACATATACAGAATGGCACGAGATTGTAAATAGGGTTGTCAATGGCGCAGCCTCGACTTATAACATTCTGTGATGGCACAAGTGCCATATCGACAAACATATTCATACACATGTCATTCTGTATTTACTCAGAAACAGACAGCGCTTGTCCTGGCATGTGTGATGATGCTTTTATTTTATAGCTCTGGTTTCATGGTCGAGGCGAATGTCATTTCCGTCGTGTGATGTCAGCATAGTCCGATTCCACAATGAGGAATCAGAATCAAAATATGACATGGCAGGAACAATTTGATTCTAAGATTAGGTATGTAATAAAATTCAATCAAGTATACCAACCCCTCATTGTCTTTAATAGTGTAGGTATGATTGTTGATCTGATAAAATAGAACAAGCTATAGGGTCATTGACAACTGTTCCAATGTAGTGGAACAATGTGGAGGAATGCCCAGGGTATGCAATGGAATTTATAGCTCTCAACACTATCAGCAAATAGATTTTGTGTAAGTTAAACTTAGAGTTAGATGGAAAGCGAACTTTATTCCCCATATAACAACCTTTCATGATGCTGTGTTAGAGGAACATAGATTCCATTAAAAAAATTAGTCCCTCACAACATTGATCTAGGATGCATATACATGGTAAATGTTATTTTATATATTGATAAATAATTATTGTAAGTTATTTACTCCATAACATGTACTTATCTCAAGCATGTGATGACTACCAATCGTACATGTGAAAAGTTTAGAACTGAATAATAATTGGTTCTGGGATGTAGAGATAAATAAAAATTTATTAAACAGGAACAGTTTTGGTCACATGTAAATCTGGAAACCAAAATTATATTGAGAGAAATAGGAATCACCAGTTTTTGCTGTATATGTAATACATATTAACCCTTTCAGTGCCAGGTCCAATTTTTGTATCAACCCATATACCCTGTGCCAATGTATTCTCTTATATATGCGAGTCGACCATAGGTCGCCTCGCATATATAAGAGAATGTATTGGCCTAACAATTTTTCATCATTTGTTATTTTTTACAATTTTTTACAATTTTAATAATTTTTTCTTACTGTATACACCCATCAGTAAGCCTGGGGGGCTCGTGCACGTTTTTGCTCAAAAAGTGGGTACTGGGCTTACTCACGAGGACACCCCGGTGCAAAAATTCAGTTAGCCTTCAGGTGCCAACCTACCATCATGTTTTATAGCAATACCATATTTTTGTATTGAATAAAGATAATAATGTGTTTTATTTATATTATTAAGAAGATAAAATCACATGATAATAACCAGAAACCGTGATAGACAGAGATCTATACATTTGGGATCAATTTGAACAAGGTTGTACATTTTGGGATTAATTTGTAAACACAATAGGGTTGTATGATGAGTTCACAAGTTAATTTAGTTACACTAATGCTTATTAATCAAGCTAATTCTTATAAAAACACAACAGTGGGATGCAGGTGAACATACATCACTCTTCTGCATTATCAAAGTATCCTACAAAAACACCAAGTCATTAATCTACATCCCATTGGATTTACTCTGATAGAGGTGTGAACAATAAGTAACACATCCTTAGATATTATTGATTTAATACCTCTTTGACTGACCCAACAACAAAGAATAGAATAAGATGTGTATAATTCACAACAATATTAACACAAGTGTATACTATTATACATCTTTATTATTTAAGAAAAACAACTGGAAAAAAAAAAAAAAAAGCACAGATGTGCTTGAGTATCTTCTCCTATTCTACAGGATAGAAAGACATGATTGCATTGTATTCACCTTCCAAACGCTCAAAAATGGGGTGGGCTTGTCTACGAGGACCACCCCAAGTTTTGTTTAGGGTAAAAAACCCAGACTGGGCTTATCTTCGAGGATGGGCTTACTGACGGGTGTATATTCTTTAACATACTTATTTTGTAGGTTTAGTGCCAGGAAATCTTACGTTTTTCATGGGCATCAAAATTATTACTATGAATACTTGGTGATAGTTTTGAGTTATAACATGCCCCTAAGGTTTTATCCAGTTTGTTTTTAAATTCGTTATAGCATGCTTAAGCATACCCAAAAAAAATTAAACCCACAAAAATCTAAAAAAAAAAAACATTTTACAGACAGTAAATTAGGGCCGATGAGATCGGCGGCGATCAGATCGGCCCCTGGCACTGAAAGGGTTAAACTAAGGCCAAATAAATACAAATTCTATGTTCTCAGGCACCTCCTTCGTCACTGATATTTATTTTAAAAAGCCTCATCAAACATTTTTCTTCCAATATATTCTGTTAGAAATATTAGATTTGAACAGATTTTACAGATTTTGAGAAAAAATGCAAAAATAAATTGCCTCCCTCATCTCAAAATAGAGATCTAATTGCCTGAAAACACATATTTTTTTAATTAATGGCCTAAGCGCTAGGGTTTGTTTATTTTTCATAACCTATCCATATACCGGTATGATCTGAATAAACATTATTAACACTAAAACAAATATAATGGGAATGATTCTAAAACAATTCTACTTTGTAATGTATTTAAGTTAGGGCCCGACGAAGCTTCAAGATTCGATTCTATTTCGAATCTTACATTCCGATTCGATTTGATTCGAAAGCGGTCGTGTGATTCGGGATATTTCGAATCTTTGTATACAAGTCCTTTATCACCGGGAATAGACTGCATTATATATACAATCTGGCACCTCCGTGGTCCAATGTGTATAGTTGAGTTGTCCAATAGCCCACAGCTCATATATATATTGGCCTACCAGTCCCAGCGCTGGTTACTCGTGTCAGGTCGGTGGGTTACTCGTGCAACCGGCTGGTAGGTCTGTGATGATTCGCGTGTTCATCACGGTTGTACCATAATCGTAGCGCACATGGGTTTCCTCCACCACATAAAACCAGCAATGTCGCGATTTTGCCCGGCCCCAGCTGCGGAAGCGAGTGAATTTCTTGTAGGACATATTTGTATGTCGGTATTTGACATTCTTACCAGAAAAGTCTATATTGCGTAACTCAACTCAATCAAATAGTATATTTTTTAAATTTAAAACTTAACAAAATATAAATCAATTAAATCAACATTTTGGGCTCCAACATGTCGTGTCCAAATCCGGTCAAGATCTTTATACAGCATATGTTATCTGGGAAATGGAATATATTTGACAATTTAGCTTTCGTGACAACTCAATTGATCCGATGGACAGGCCCAAGTTGGGATACTATACATAGATCCTGTAATCCCGCTTACGTATGCGCCATTCCCAAGTCACGATGCGCAATTTTGATATCGCGCGTGCCTGCTGTGCGCGACAGGGTGAAGTGTATACATGCGCAGAAGAGTTTCCGTTTGCAATGACTTGAATCAGACTCCATTGACTCCAAAGTTCCAAACTGCTTACTTTCACGAGCTTCACACATAGTCCCAGTGGCACAAAATATGAAATGATGTCGTGCCATTCTCATATATTAAACTGTTTAAAACTGATTGTATACTGTTCATATCATGTCATAGAAATTAAGTTTAATGAACCCCTTCGTAATCTCACTGACGTTATAAAATCATCGGACATTTGCCCCCATTTTTGCTCGTACCTCCCACTCATCGGTACCGCCAATCTACTAAAGTGTTTGAAAAATATTCGATTCGAGATTCGATTCGATTTCGAATCATTATCATGATTCGATTCGATGTTGATATTGCCGATTCGTCGGGCCCTAATTTAAGTATATAAATAAAGTAATAAACAATTAATTCTATTTAGCCATACGTTTTGACTGAGATAAAAATTCATCAAACTCAATGTGATCCCCAAATGCAGTTTGCTGAATTTTTATTTTGGTTAAAATCTCATGAGCACATTGAAACCAACATTCATTTCTTATATAAACAGAATAGAAACAAACCTTTTTGTCACTGAGAAATCCCCACAGTGGAGCTGTAAATGCATATATACCAGGAGCAATCAGGAAAATTAGCCCAATATAAAATGTCTTCAGTTTAAACTGAAATAAACAAACAACACATGAAAGCAAGCCTGTAAATACTGTGTCTGTCATTTGCAGAATGAGCTCCGCAGAGGGTGAATTTAGCGACGCTATTCCGCACAGTGATCTAGCCTCACCAAATTCACCCTCTGGGGACCTCATTCTGCTTAAGCCTCAACTGCTATGTGAGACCTAGAATCAGATTGAAGTTCCCCCGTTGAAGTTGGTGATGTTAGTCACCTCAATTATGCATTTTATCTTCTGCAAATTAGGGGATATAGAAACTGAAGAGAAGGGGTAAAGGAAATAAAAACATTTGTTAATTTGAGACTATAGATACTTCCCAGAAGATGAGTCCTAAACAGATTTGGAGAATGAGGTCCCCAGTGGGTGAATTTGGTGATGCTATATAGCGTCACTAAATTCACCCGCTGGGGATTTCATTCTGCAAATGACAGACACACTATTTGCACGCTCGCATGAAGGAAACGAAAAAAAGAATGTATTGGTACGTGGCAGTTTTTTCATCATTTTGGAGCAATCATTAGATATCAAAGCCAATTTTTGTGAATTTAAAGAAAATAATTATTTCAAGTTAAAAATGATAAAATTCTAACTATACAGTCAATTTCAGTTAATTGCATATCGTTTAAATGCATATTTCGGTCATTTGCATAAAATATGCATGCACCAAACCATTTCTCATAAAAAGACTATTTTCTAATCGTTTATTTGCATAAGGGTCGGACTCTATTCCGTTTTTATGCATACAAAAATGTTGATGAGAAGGGGTAAAAAGTCACCTCATGATGTCGAAATTATAGCAATTTGTAAAAATATTTACCTTGAAAAACGTATTTTATGGGAAAACTTAATACAAAGTTGTTGAAGATGACCATCGCGAGAGCGAAGACGGCAATTTTCAATTTCATAACACACGTGGTTTTCTATCTCTTCTCAGTAACATGCTTCTGTTGACACACATTTCCTGTATGTTTCCATATTTATTTGTGAATTGCATGATTTATTAAAATTTGTATATCTATTTGGTTGTTTGTTGAGTTTGTAAACACCTGAAGTTCCAGTTGCAATTCTGAGAATTCAATGTGAAAGGAAGATTTCCGGGAATGCTTCTGTTCACAAACATTTCCTGTATGCTTCCTTATTTCCTTTAAAAAACGTATGTAAACACATGCAGTTCCAGTTGCAATTCCGATAAGTGAAAGGAAGGAAGTTTCCGGGAAGTCCATCAATGAAGTATCAAGACGCCGACTAAACACATGGCGTTTGTAATCACCGGAGCAATTGATTCCTGGAATTTATGTCAGATTCAGATAATCCTATTGAAAGATCAAATAATATTTCCAGGAATTCTATCAGATTAACAGAATCTGTTGAATTGTGTCAGCTTCAGAAAATGCAAGTTTGTAAACACCTGCGCAATTATTCCAGTTTCCCGGTCAGTTTGTGTTGAAACCGAAAGTGAAACTACATTGTAAGATTTTCCGCGAATGACATGGGTAGATCTAATTACGCGAGGTTACGGAAAATAGTTCAGAAATAAATCATCAAATTATTGTCTTCGCAACACAAAGTGATTTATTTTGTCTAAATTTAAATAACCCGTAATTATCAGGTCTTCAATATTTATTCATGCTCCAACTTCTTAGAAATCGCCGGCTTCTGGGAAACAAAACAGCTTCTGTGGCGATAACAAAAGATTAATCAAGTCGCTGCAAATATGCATGCATTGAGGTGTGAATTTGACCTAATTCCATTAACTGCAGCCGCAGCACAAAATGAAATTAGGGGTGAAGGAAAGGGCCTATCGGCCCTTTCGACCATCCCGGGGTTAGCCCCCCCCCCAAATGACCTTAATAAAAAAAAAAAAATGAAATCATAGCAATGTCAATGAGGTCACTAAAGAAATGCTAGGAGCATGTGCTATCAAAACAATAACCTTTGTTGAACTGCCATGTTGCTTGGAGTCATTTGTGAGCGTACCAATTAAAGAAGGTGTCATACACTGTTGGGCTTCAGTGTTTAATTAAAACTATATTGGGGCTCAATTCAGCAAACATTTACGTTTGACAGTGGCTACTCAATTGTTTTGGTGTGATGTGCACTGATTAATTATCAGATCAGATTTTATTTAATTTTTGAAGACACTTTGTTTCCCAAAAATTAATGTTTCATTTAATGAATAGAGTTATGCCTCTTCCCATAGTTCAATATAGTTTCGTAAATTGCGCTCACAAATATGCATGATATATTGGGAAATAAATTTGATTTTTGTTAGTTTTTCCAGTTGGCTACTAGTACATGGATAGATGGTTCTTCATATACCTATTTATTTTGAAACAAACAAAATTACCGAAAATAAACGGCAACTACCGTACATAGAATTATCCCCCTTCTCATAACGTGAAACAAACAAAAATAGTATTTTTATAATTTTATCAGGAAACGTTGGCGTTTTTCTTACCAGTTCTTGGTGGCTATTAACTGATATTTGGTGGGTAGTTAATGATTATTTGTTTAATATTACATGTGTGTAATGCATTTCTAACTGATTGATTGGATATATTCTAAATATAAACATGTATATAGTGAGTTTATTATCAATGGGGGTTGCCGTTCCTGACAAGAACATCGTTTTATTCTTGAACATTTTACAATCATAGATGATAATATAATATGGAATAACATTAAATTAATATAGATGAAGCTCTTTAGATATTATTTTTTTTAAACAAACTAAATTGATGATGAAATTGAATGAACAAAACATAAACAATTCACTGTATTTCTAGACTGATGCTGGTGATAGAAAAACGGCTTATGCTTCTTTTTATCGTGATGTCGGCTTTATGCATATTCGGTTAACTGCATAAGAAAAGCCATGCACCGACGCTATGCAATAAAGCGAAATTGACTGTACATGTATTTTAATGCAATAAATCAATATACAAAACTTGAAAGCAATCTGAAAAATTAAACTAAAGTTTATATCATCCAGACATCAAAATAATCCGCACCGGATTCTCCCTATATTTTCTTTCGAAGAATTCATAGATATGTTCTATTCATACTCACTGGCTTTAAGTAAACTGCCAATGTTGGGTCAAGGAAAACTAGAGCCATGAACACGAGTACCGACGATAGGCCAGTTATCACAGCAAGTGGACTCCGTAGCAATGTGAGAATCGACCCCTCAAATGGCTTCTTGTCATCTGTCAAAAAAGTTTCAACTGTCAAAGCTAAACAGATTCATCATTATCAGTATTAAGTAAACTGCAATACTCTTAACCTCTTCGCTGCTAAATGACGTTATGACGTCGTGTGCTGGGCTGTTGACGTTATTGGCATTTTCCAATGGGAAAATATAGCGGGAATGTCAAAAGAACCATACAAGTGACTCAGCTGAAAGGCTATTATTGTTCACAACCGTGTAACATCATACACTGTTTGAAACGTCGAGATACAGTTATTCCGATGCACTAATCTCTGAGTTCCAGTTATGTATAATGGCCTACTTCTAGTGTGCTGAAGTAGGTCCGTAGTACCTACGGACCATATAGCACACGGCGTGCACTTTTACGTCCGTAATAGAAACGGACGTCATAGCAGCGAAGAGGTTAAAACAAGTGCAATGCCATGCATAGCATATGCCACCAACACTCAGTTTTGAGAGCGGCAAAGTTTAGTTAATCAATAATGAGTTACTTGTGCTTCAACAACTCTTAGTAATGATGTCAATACATTCCAATCGTAGTGGGATTCTCTATGAACTGAACACCTCTCTAAACCAAACAGAAGGGTCGGTCCGAACGGTGTTCGGTTTGGAGAGGTTTTACTGTATTATTCATCTTTGTTTATCAGGATTTTTTAACTTTAGAACAAACAATTGAACACTCAATTGAATGTCCTCATAGTAGTGAACATTCATACCATATTTCGTTGAGATCCGAAAACAAGTGGTTGAGATATCAACCTAGACAAACGACGGATGGTCTATTCTAAATGACAACCATGTCCGTTAATTGAAAGTCACTTAATAACCAAACCACAATAGAACAATAAAAGTTCTTAAACAGTGATTAAGATAAACCCTTACAGGGAGAATTTGTCAAGGGGATGATGGCGGTTTATTCTTACAAACATCAGTCTGAAATAATTTAACGGGAACTGAATTGAATATTTGTTTATTATTTTTATGTGAGTGAGACTTTTTTTATCTCTCTTTCAGAGGTTTTTATTGATTTGTTTTGGGTTAATGTGGAAAATCAACAAGAAAGTATCAATGACACTGCAGCTCAACTTAGAGAGGGATAATGTCATGCATTACAGTCAATGGACCGATTAGAAATGCGTAAAGTTGAAATATTTAAGTAATACAGAGGTCAACCCGAAGAACCTTATAATGTTGGGATCAATTGGGTGAACACTGTTGACTGTAGAATATGCCAAAGTATTTAGTCATGCTAAGAGTAAAATTCAAATGTGGCTGCCAACAGCCATGTTTTCATCGAAAATCGTTCAATAGCTTCCATCTAGAGGTGATCCTAAATATACAAGTAAATTTCAAATCAAGTCTCCAATATAAGTGGGCTGCAGGGTGTGCTGATGAATTCAAATGAAAAATACTAGATCGTTCTGCTGGCAGCCATATTTGTATTTAAATTTTTTGGAAAAAATTGATGGGTCCCATCCAGAGGTCACCTCGAAGATACATATAAAGATTGGTGACGATCGGATAAGAGATGTGGCCTGTTGAGTGGGCCAAAGGATTTAGTCATATAAAGAGTAAAACCCAAGATAGCTGCCAGTGGCCATGGTTTTTAACAAAATTCAGAAAAAAATTGATGGCTCATCCATCATCCAGAAGATCCATATGAAATTTGGTAATGTTCGGATGAGATATGTGGTCTGTAGAAGTGTGGCAAAGGGTTTAGTGATGCAAAGAGTAAAATCCAAGAAGGCGGCCATTTTTAAAACTAATTTCGATGGCTCCCATCTAGTGGTGACTCTGAAAAAAGTTTGATGATGATTGGATGATGGATTTGGCCTGTAGGTTGTGCTGAAGGAAATTGTTGACAGATTCACGGGCGGCCCATGGCAATAGTTCAAACGACTTTGTCAAGTTGAGCTAATAAAACGCCAGGTATTGATAATTGCCCTGATATGATGTGAGCATATTCAAGCCACCGTTCATCTTGATAGTTGAGAATAAATATAAAAAATTAAAACTTCGCTGAAAAATAAATTATCTGAGAAACAATTGATTAACTTTGGATGGCCGTACCATTCATTCACCCTTTGATAACTAAATTCTCACAGATGAAAATTTACATGATTCCCATTGATTCCTTTGTAGGGATGAGAAGCTAATACATTCAACAACCAGTGTTAGAACAGCATTGAACTTATTATCTGAACATTCCCACATGTAATAATGGATTGTTTCAATATATAACTCTAGAATTTAATGGGAGCATCAATTTAATAATCAAAGGTTTTGACAACTGATGATTAAATAGCAACTTACCATCTGATGAAGGCATGATGTGATAGCAGAATACAGCCGATATGATAAGAATTCCACCCATTACAAAGAACGGCAACCCGAACCCACCAAGCTGCAAAACAAATTAGATGTGAAGGGTTAAATTATAAGAAATCCATCCATTACAAAGAATGGCTGCCATACCAAGCTGCAAAACAACTTAGATATGAAGACTTCAATGATAAGAACTCCGCCCAATTAAAAAGAATGGAAATATAAACCCACCAAGCTACAATAGAAATTAGATTTCAAAAGTTAAAGGCCCACTTAATTTTCGAACCCCCAGATTACATTACATAAAATATATGCCATATTGTATACCATTTGAAAGAGGAAGCTCCAAAACATTGTATTATCAACTTGTCCGGTGTAATAAACTGTGGACATGTTGTTTTTGTTGAGTTGCCAACGCGTTTTGTCATCAAGATTGAAGTAAAAATCAGTATTATTTTCAATGCAGGGGGAATAACTCTATATATTAAAGATAGAGTTCTTCCATTGAAAAAGTTTGAATTCTGTTGCATTCTGGGTGTCAAAGGGGGGAAATCATTCTATGATTTCAGCAGTTTTCAATTTCCCTGTGGGCATCTTCTGAGACACAGATGTTTCAAATAGTGATGAATTATAGTATTTTATGGCATAGATTGTTATTAAAACCATATATCAAGTCACTATAAAAAATAATAATCGGCGACTCGAAAATTAATGGGACTTTAAATAAAGTCTGTTAAGGCCAAAAAAAATTAATTAATTGATTCTCAGGCACCGCCGCTCTCATAAAATAGGGGCCGCCTAACTCTTTTTATTTGAAATCCAAACAACCAACGATCAAATAATTCAAATCGCAGCCGATTCGCGTTCAAGTGGCGAGTTCTCCGTTTGCGGAAGTGCCGGAATTCGCTATTTCCGGTTTACGCTTTTAGCACGTGGTAATGTAATAATTACGACAGGAATACCACTTCAAAACGAACTACGGCGAGTTATGGCAGTGCGCTGCTGGGGAGATGATAGGCCTCAGTATTTACGCAAAAAACATGATTAAATAAAGCGAACTAATGTCATTCATTAAAGCAGGTTGCATTATTTACAGTTATTTATAAGTTCACAAACAAACGAGTCCTGCAGTTTCTACACTGGCAAATTTCGTGATTTGAAAAAACACGATGTTGTTGACACCGAATTATATTTCGTGACAAAATTGTCAGAAAATGGGCTGTATTGTCCATAGAATGCTATAAAACAATTGGGCAAATGGCCGAAAAAATATTCATTGATGAGGATGAATCGGCCGAGTCGATACCGACAAATATTTGTGAAAATGACATTGACACTGACGCCAGTGACGGTGACAGTAGCCAAAATGATCATGAAGAAGTCAGAAAAAAGAAACCATACGTACATATGTCCATCTCCTTCCCAGACATCTGCATAAAATGTGGTGGAATGGAAGATTTGGACAAGGTTGATGGTTGCCATCCACAGTGTAAGACGCGTCTTGAAAAAATTCAGACAGTGCTATCTCGTAAGCGCAACTTCTCTGTGAGAAACAGGAGAAGTTGAAAGCTAAACGAAACAAGGCAAAATGAGCATGTCTGCAATTTCCCAAGACGCATTTAAACAGTGTGAATGGCAAACATCAGTTTAATACCTCACTATATTTAATATAATCATTCCATTTTCCGTCCTTTCATTTGCTTAGCTTTAAAGTTTAAGAGGAACAACCTCGATGTTATTTTAGAAGTAAGATACTTCAATGCATATATTTTATTTTATACACTTTTCCAGTTTTATTTCACTACTAGTCTGTTGTTTTGTTTTGTTTATTGGTTCGCAGTTTCAATTATAATGATTCCACAATTAATTGAGCCTTCTGGTCTTGATTTCGGGGATCCCAGATGTATGTCTGAACTGGCTGCTGGAAATAAAAAATAAAAATAAAAACCGCCCTCCCTCATTCATTTGAAAAAAAAATTGCCTGAGAATCAATTCATTAATTTTGTTTGGCCTAACCCTTTCATGACTGGAGCTTCCTAACATTTTGCAAAAATCCTGTGACAATGCATCCTCTTATACATGTGAGTCTCCCATAGGGAGCCTCGCATATATAAGAGAAAGCATTGTCCTAACAATATTTACATTGACCTTGTAAGCCGTTGCATTATCTTATATATGGGAAGCTCCCTATGGGAGACTAGCATATATAAGAGAATGCAGTGGCACAGGATCTTGAATGATTCACCATGGCAGCTCACGTCAAGAAAGGGTTAAATCTAGTTAAATCATTATCAGTTCACTAACATTCAAAATTCAAATGAATTTGATACAGATAAGAGATAGAACTGTAGCATGAAAAAATAAATTTCCATGAAAAAAAAAAACAAGGTCGGGGTTGACATATTTTCTTTTCACAAACAATCATGGACAGTTGAAGAACCTTTAATGATAGGCTATTAAATAATACACAAGTTTAGAGGTGCCACGATTATTGTTTTGATAATCAATAATCGGTCGTCAATAATCAATTATAATTGATTAATCGTACCTAAACTTAATAACAGTGGAAGTATTCCGTAGTATGGCCTATTGGCTGGGTGTTGGTTAAAAAACTCGGCTGATGTAATTTTTACATTAATAATGTGCACCATAAACCACCGTTAATGACTAATGAGCACAATGTATTCAATAGCAGCACATTTCTCGGCGATGTCATAGTTATAATAATAGAACGAACGTAGCCATTAATTTCAGTGTTATGAATAGCCAAACATACAAACAATATAAAAGTAGGAATGCACGACGGGCCGCCGGCGGTTCCTAAAAAAAAAAAGAATCTAATATTATGGAAACTATAAGTTTCAGAAAACTTCCAGAGTGTGGATAACAATCACAAAGGTGGGCCCCGACCTGAAAATTTCAGGACTCAGAACAAGTTAAGTATTGATAATAGTGAGTTTCATTCACCAGTCACCACACGATAAGTGATAGCCTGTACTAGTAACATCTAAGTATACTCATGCAAACGAAGTATACCTGCAAATGACATCGTGGAGAACATCGCTGATTAAAATGCCGTAATGTTCCCTGGTTTCGAGATTATGTCAATCATTTCCCCATTGGTCCAATCAGATTCAAGGGTGAGTGCATATCAGTTCATTGAACACTGTGACAGTCGGCACATTTCAAAGACATTGTGCCATCTTTCTTGTAGAAATATACAACGACGTTGCCACAAATTTCCCACGGTACTAAATATATGAACCAAGTTTTAAAACAATTGACCAAAAAATGAACGAATAAAAGCTTGGCCAAAGGTATACCCCTGTATTGGAAATTTTCTAAGACGAAAAAGGGGGATAACACCATAAAAAAAAAAAGTCTTACAGACCTCATAATTGCAGGTGCACAGGTTGCCATGGTTATTATTAAAAAATGATTGAGAAAAACAAATTTGTCTCCACGGGTGGATGGACGACACCCCCCCCCCCCCCATAACTTTGTTGCGGGGGAGTGGGGGTATAATTATATTATTGTATTAGTAAATCTGGAGTGCCAATTTATTCTCTTATATATGTGAGGCTCCCCATGGAAGACTTGCATATATAAGAGAATGCAGTGGCACAGGTTTTTCGCAAAAATTCCCGAAGCTCCAGTCATGAAAATGTTAATATTATACCTCATGTGACTTTCATGTATTCTTATTGGCTGCACACTGCTATACCATTTTCAGATAGTATCCTAGTAGGATTCATACTCACTTACTATATAGTAACATACTCATTTCGCGAAATTGGATTGACACATGAAGACATGTCTAATTTAAAACTATACCCTGTATGTTACCTGTTGCAATATCGGCATATCGTTAGACATGTTGATAATTTTAATGATCTCACAAGTGTTCGATCATAACTATCCAATGTATTTAAATAGTGTTTGTTCGTTTATCAAGCGGACTGTGACATGCCATCCTAGTACTTGAGTGAACACTATAAATTCCTTCTCTGTTTTCATTGAAGATATATATTTAGCTTGACATTTTGAAGAAATGTCTTTGTTAACGATGGATTGATAGAAATAAATTCATGAATCATGATGAGAAGATGTTAGTTGCAACCAATAACATAGTTAAACTCCACTACAATCGCCAATAACATAGTTAAACTCCACTACAATCGCCAAAAGATTGACGTTAACATAGTTAACCCTTTACCCAACAAACCGGCCAAATAAAGCTTCAACAGCCTAAAATATCTTCGGTCTGTCTCAATAGAACCATACAAATATGGAAATCATTGGAACCGGCTCCTTGACCACATTGTGATAGTTACAGTTATGCCCTGTGCCAATGCATTCTCTTATATATGCGAGTCGACCATAGGTCGCCTCGCATATATAAGAGAATGCATTGGCCTAAAAAAAATCTTTTTAAACACTTTTTACCATTTTTTCTTACATTCTTTAACAATTTTTAATGTGTTAAGCCAATGCATTCTCTTATATATGCGAGGCGACCTATGGTCGACTCGCATATATAAGAGAATGCATTGGCACAGGGTCCTTCTGTTGGGTAAAGGGTTAAACTCCACTACAATCGCCAAAAGATTGACGTTAATTGTAAAACTTGAGAGATTATGAGGCCCATGGACTATTCTTCCTTTCTGACCAACATTTTGGCATAATCAAATCCAAGCCATGCATTATCTATTAACCCTTTCAGTGCCAAGTCCGATTTTTGTATCAACCCATATTTCCTTGATCATTTTTCAAATTTATTGATTATAATAATGTGATACATTGATGGAAAGAGCTCTTAGAGCTCTTTCCATCAATGTATCACATTATTATAATCAATAAATTTGAAAAATGATTTAGAGCTCTTTCCATCAATGTATCACATTATTATAATCAATAAATTTGAAAAATGATCAAGGAAATATGGGTTGATGCAAAATTCGGACTTGGCACTGAAAGGGTTAAATATGTCACTCATACATACCTCATATAAAGCTCCTCCTAACGGTGGCCCAACCATCATACCAAATCCACTGAATGCTTCCAGTCCACCCTGTAACAGTATTATGTTCATAATGAATGGTTATACTCTCAGCAAATATACAGGAAAGTGTGATGAGGAAGGGACAATAATTTGAGTTAGAGACACCTTTCTTTACTAAATATTCATTGACAAGTAGCTCCCTAAGGAAGTAAACACATTATTTAACCCTTTCATGATGGGAGATGTGTTGGTGCAGCATTAAAGATCCTGTTCCAGTGCATTCTCTTATATATGCGAGTCTCCCACAGTGAGCTTCAGAGAGTTTATTCTCAAGACTTAATTGTTGACCTAATTTTATGGAATCTAAATGTTTTTGGTCCATACTGGGAATAAATTATAAAAAATAACATGTTTAGATTAAGTTTATGTGGTATAACCAAAAAGTTAACAATAATGAGAATTTGTCTTCAAAATTTTGGTAATAACTACATAAACATAATCGAAGCAAGAGTTATTTAATAAATGAGTGTCGTTTGTATATGTTTTATTGAGTAATAATGTGCAGTGGTTGTTGGGCACATTTTGCCCTTTCTACCATTCTACCATTCAGTAATAAAACTATACATTGGAATCGTCTATTATTCAGTTGGAGGGTAATACAAGAAGACAACAGGCAGATAAACAGATAATACAAGAGAATGGCTCATAGTCATTGGTTGGGAAATGTTCAGATAATAAGTTCAACATATGATCTATGCTAACTGAACATTTGCTTAGGGAAATACTCATCAATGAGTATTTAGTATAGAAAGGGCTAAAATGTGCTCCAATAGCTACATCCCTAAAAAGAAAAAAAACCCACAAAAAATCAGTCATTACTTGCGTCAGTCTATGCTGGATGGAAGTAATGTTTTCGGTCCGTCCGGATCTCCGTTTCTTTGTTCAGATGTCCTTCCGTGAATATGTTACATCATACCAGAAATACATAATGTAAAGGATGCACATGCGCTAATATGAACTTGTTGCACGAATTATATTTTAAATCCACATGTATACTTAATTTGCATTATATAGGGAGCCTCGCATATATAAGATAATGCACTGGCTTACAAGTTTAAGGTATTAAATATTGTTAGGCCAATGTATTCTTTTATACACGTGAGGCTCCCTATGGGAGACTCACATATATAAGAGAATGCATTGGCACAGGGTTTTCGCAAAATTTCCGGAAGCTCCAGTCATGAAAATGTTAATATTATACCTATACCTCACTGACTTTCTCGAGTTCTTATTGGCAGCACACTGCTATATCATTTAGCTCCAGTCATGGAAGTGTTAAGTCAACAATATGTGACGTTGATTCATTTTATTGGGGTATAACACGCATGACCCAATTGGCAATTGACCAACCAACAGAATTTAGGGTAAATACATGGGCAATGTAAATATTTCTTAATTAAACAAGTCTTCATGAAACATTATGTTGTTGTACAGTAACACTCTAAATAATCGACTCCTTAGAGCTTTCCGATGAATGGCAACAAGCCATATTTCCGACTAAATCCTGAAAAGTTACCCATAATTATGCGGTGGTTAAGGAGTCGATTATTTAGAGCATTACTGTAAGTCTTGTCCTGGATCACATAATACACTTGAACTGTGTTAACTTACAATCACTTTTGTCACTGTTAACTTACAATCACTGTTGTCACACTGTGAGGGAACTCAAACGCTAGTATAGCGAAGCTTGCTGTGATGAACGCCGATGCACCGAGTCCCTCGACACACCTCGTTAGGAAGCACATGATTATGTAGATGTTACCATCTGGACATTTATCTAGTAACCTGTAACACAGAATATAAACCACATGATCATGTAGATGCTACTGTTTGGACATTTATCCAGTAACCTGTAACACAGAATTTAAACTGCATGATCATGTATGTGTTACTGTTAGGACATTTATCCATTAACCTGTAACACAGAATAGAAACCACAAGATTATGTAGATGTTACCATCCGCACATTTATCTAGCAATTTGTAACACACAATAGAAAGCACATGATTATGTAGATATTACTGTCTGGACATTTATCTAGTACGAAAAGGCTATTCTGCTGTATATGTTACTATTCTGCTGTATATGTCACTATTCTGCTGTATATGTTACTATTCTGCTGTATATGTTACTATTCTGCTGTATATGTTACTATTCTATGACAGAATAGGATCTAAAGCTATTTTGCTACAAGAAATTTGATGTCAAAGCGCACAACATCCGAAACATGGTGTTAACATCTTCAAATATTTTGTACCATTGGGGACACTTTTTTTTAACTAGGCCTACCCAGACAGAGGTTTTATTGGGGGGGGGGGGGGGGCATAGCTACTAAATATATATATATATACTGTACTAAAACCATATACAATATGCAGCTATGGTCCCTATCTTGAATGGAGCATTTTGGCAAAAAATGACGACTATTTTAGGTACCACATGTATGGGCCAATATGACTACGAGTCCAGGGAATAGCTGCAGAGGGGCAGCCTATAGTTATTATATCTTAAAGTGATGTGAAACACTCCGATAGGGTGGTCAAATAGAAATGGAGAATAATCTTGCTCCAAGTTGTTATTTTTATGAATATTAATCCAAATTTACAAGACGCACATCGTAATTCTGATATATTAATTAAATGCAATGACTCTCGATGGCGAAATCATTTGTGTTTGTTTATCGCCGATAGTTGTGTCATGAATCCAGATGTAAATATTTACAATTGAGCGCAGTTCAGGCAATGTTTTCTATGGAATGGTATGGTCGATTTCTTTGAAATTTTCAGAGATGTTAGTAAAATGCTACATTCCCCAGGTTGGCATAGCGCCTGAGTACTAACTTATCAGTTTTATGCACACGATCAAGTCCATAATATGTCTTTAAAGACAGTAACATAGTGTACATGTGTGTTGTTTGCAAACAAATTAAATATTCCACTGAGGAGTTCATATTGTTCATGGTGAAAGAAACACCTGGATATGATACTTTGTGATTTAATGTGTTTCAATCATAGATCATGAGTGTTGACTTCAAATATGCATGCCAGAAAATTTACGGCAGATTTGATGGGTATATGGCAGGATAGGCTTGTCCTATCTAGCAACCTGTACCATAGACGTCAAAGAATTTTCTTAATAAGCATTAATATTGCAGAAGGAGTAACTCTTGGCGAAAAAAAAAAGGATAGTTACAGTGGGTTTCAGAAGGATTGTCTGCTAATAATTTCACATTTTCTATTACAACCATAGACCAAGTCTTCTCGGTCCACAACACCTTAGGATATCGGTTGGGATGATGCTGTTTTGGACCGAGTCCTGCCCCGTTGCTCTTCTATAACAGACTTGCATTCAAAAGACATACTACATGTACACGTGGAGCCATGGCAATTGCGTGAACCCCTGAATGTGATTAATCATCAAATATGTCCGCGATTAATCTGTCCTCAAAATTATATATCATTTACCATGATAGTAAAAGGTATAGTGATGATACGATCATTTAATTTACGGATTACATGCATTTTCTTAAAGCGTGACAAATCAAAATTCTCTGGAAAACAAGGCTTTGTTTACTTATAAATCTCGTTGCTTTGACATTTAACAGGCTTCTGATATATGCATGTTTGATATCATCATGTTTGGAAAAGGCTACCCTCTATGTTCATCGGGCGTTTTCATTTCAAATTGAATCTCGAATCGAATCAGGCATACGATTCAAAATCGAAACGAATCTCGAATCAAATCATTGTTACTGAGCCAATCGAGTCCAAATACATAGAACTTTGAAGTTGCCTGGCGAAACCGCCTGGTAATCGTCGATGTAGTGCAATATGTGCAGATTATGCATTTATCTACACACCTCTATGCATTGTCTGTGTTTAAGCAATCGTTGATTACAGATATAAAGAGCATACATGCATGAGAGAACCAATGTCGACGTAAATATGGACAAGCGTACCAAGTGATGCCTGTTTCATTTCGTTGAATAGCGCAGTATTTTTCACCACATGTACACTTGCGATGATTGTGTTGTCTGTCGCCTGAACTGACAAACTTATTGGACAATGCTTGAAAAATACTCAGGACTTTGATTCAAACTCACATTTACGCAAACCAAACAAAGATCTAAAATCTGACATACATGTACATGTGTGTTATGGAATTCCCATGATACCTGGAACGACACTAGCACACAGCCTTGTGTGGCAATTTTGTTATTCACTTATGTCATTCTTACAGATTGGGCAATTAGTTATAAATTAGTTAAGAAATAACTCTTGTTTCGATTAAGGTTATGCAGTTATAACCGAAAAGTTTGAAGATAAATTCTATAACACGCGTAGCACCGTTATAGTAAATTTATCTTCAAACTCATAACCTTAATCGAAACAAGGGTTATTTCTTATAATTTAATCCGCCATTTCACAAGAGAACCACCATAAAACAGAAGATATAACAATAAAAGAAGCGTAAAACTTTTAGATTATTGCCGTAGAAAAGAAGCACTCCAAAGTTGAAATTGATACGAGTGCTGTCAATCAAACATCCAATAATCAGTGATCAAGTGGTGTCATGAAATCGTCGCTTTTAATTGGCTAGTGAACAGTGTACACGCATTGATCAACTGATCGATCCACTGTTGCAGCAGGTGTTCCAGAAATATTTTGCATGTTCAGTGACACGAGTTGTTAGTTTCTGAAACTACATTTCTTTACAAATGTCAGCTCGATCGAGTCTTGTTGATTTTTCTAGGTACTTGTGCACCTGAATACTGATGGGTAATTAGCAGTAAATATAATGGCAGAGCAGTACTACCTGAAGGAATTTGTATGCAGCATCGGAATTGCCGTTTATATCACAAACAGTATCGAATAGTTTCCATGTACATTTTAGGCACGCGGTATATAGGTGTGGTCATATGGCACGATGCTGCTATGAGTGCTGTCATTTCAATAGCAGAAGTAATTAAGAAATTTAGGTTATCGAGTAATAACTTTAATGGCTAAATGTATGACAACCAATGGCTTTATAGTATTCTGTGGATCGACAGCTTATGATTACATTATTTGGCGATAACATTGCATGTCCTGCCATCGGACATAACGGTATGTGCGTACGTTTAAGTAGTTTACTACGTTATTATAATGAATTTTCTATTCTGGTAAGAGCATTGTGGTCTGTAGAAAATGGAAAATGCGCCTGTCACCAAAGATTCGATGAACTCTGAATCATGGTAGTCGATTTCGAATCGAATCAAATCAGACAAACGATTCCGAATCGCATCAAATTGAATCGATTCGCAGGGCCCTAATGTCCATATAAGCAAAGCTTCCATTTGACCTAATCCGAAGTAATGGGATGGGACTCAATCAAAACAGCATCAACGCAAAAATATCCCCCAAGATGTTGTGGACCAAGAAGACTTGGTCTATTCCAACCATAGAAAATATGAGCAACAGATAATCTGAGTTACATAGACAATAACTAACTGTTCTTAATAGCATAAGATTTATCTTATTGAGCGAGATGTGGAGAATTCTTTTCACGAGGTGTTATCTGTAATGTTTATTTTATTTTCTAAACCAGTTTGTTTCAACCAAAACCACATCATTAGACCTACCACATTAACCCTTTCTTTGCTAAATGGATTCTCCCACTCAGATATAAAAGTATAAACTGGAACAATCTATAATTTACTTAGAGGGGCATTCAGGTATAAAAAAAAAGCAGACGACAGACATAAAAACAGACATTACAACAGCGGAATTATTCATATTCATCGGTGGGAAATGTTCAGATAATAAGTTCAACAAAAGACATGTGGAACTACTCGTCAATGAATATCTAGCATAGAAAAGGTTAACGTACATGTGGCTACAATACCAACCATTTTCGTTAACATAACGCACAAGGATACTGGAGAACTCAAAGAAATAATGTCAAGATGCCTCTCTCAGTGTAGTAATCATCATTAAGTAAAAATTTGATGAGAATATAATACAATAGAATAATAAAGTCTTCTTATTAGCGACTGAGTGAGTACACTGTGGCACCACCAAGGCTTGAAATAGAGTGTTTGTCATTTACAGAATGAGGTCAATTTAGGGACGCTATCATGCACAGCGGGCTACCATCACTAAATTCACACTCTGGGGACCTCAGTCTCATCTTCAGGGAAGTATTTATAGTCTCAAATTAACATTGTTTTTAGGTAGGGATTAAGGAAAGGTGCCCCTCGGCCCTTTCGAGAATCCCGGGCTAGCCCCCCGAACCACTCACTCATCATTGCTTTTAGTTACTTTTTCCCTTCTGCTCAGTTTCTATATCCCATAATGTGTAGAAGATAACATCACCAACTTCAACTGGGGAACTTCATTCAGATCCTAGACTATATATATATTTATATATATATATCCATAGCAGTTGAGGCCTCAGCAGAATGAGGGCCCCAGAGGGTGAATTTGGTTATACTAGCCCGCCATGTGGGATAGTGTCACCAAATTCACCCTGTGGGGACCTCATTCTGCAAATGACAAAACATAATATTTCAAGGTTTGCTACTCACCCGAATAGTATAGAACCGGAGCCACTCACGAAGATCCCAGCAATAAAGGTAAATTTGCTACCAACTCGTGTCAACTGAAATAAATGCAAAATCTGGAGTTATGACTGCCCCAGTGGGACTAAGGACACCCTACACATGTGTGTTATAGGTCTGCCCCGGTGGGACTAAATGTTTCAATTAAAAATGACGATAAATTTGTCAAAATGACATTCATGTGTGTAAATTCTCACACTGGTAAAACAAGAGTCGCACAGTGACGTCATTTATCCCGTCGGTTTGCTAAGACTTGACAGCTATAAGGCCAAAAAAAAAAAGAGTTTTGCTTCTCGTGCAATTTTGTTTTCAAATCAATGAGGGAGGGAGGGTTTTATTTTTATTTTTTATTTTTTTCTGCGCATAGTAAGCATGGACAAAGATACATTCCTCTGTCTAGTAATAACCAGAAATGTAGAGGGAACTGTTATGCATATAAACTCATTTAATCTTATATAAAAATGACATTGTACTACCAGCGTATTTGTCAAGTCACAAAGTTCCTAATTTTAATATTCATGACTGACATAGTAGAAACAGCCAATCACCGCTCAGTGTTAGAATCGAGGTCCTCATTTTAATATTCATTATGACCTGACCTCGATTCTAACACTGAGCGGTGATTGGCTGTTTCTACTTGTGACTTGACAAATTTTTGTTTTAAAGTTGGAATTATCGACAGATTTCTCCTCTATAGAAATTGTTTACTGACGATCTGTTGATTTGTATGAGTAAATAAATTATTAGCCGACAAGAAATCACTGAGCGCTAAACGTTTAGTTGATCGTTTGGCCGATTTTTAATTATAGTAAGCCGCGCGGGGGTGAAGTTATAAGAAGATTTCCGACATTTTCTTCTGAGCCGGATCAAAATGAAAATTTACGGTCTTCAGAGACAATATTCGGTGGTTAAAAAATTATCAAATGCTATGTATATGAATGGTTTTGATGGGAGTTTGTGGTATTGATTGAAAGATGAATTCTTCGCCGATACATCCGTGGTTATATCTGTGGCATTACTGGTGTGAATGAGCTATATTTGATCGATCGGCGAGTGATGGTAAAAAGGTGAATTTCTACAGTTACCCTTGTGTTATTATTATACCATTAGCGTGAAGCAGGCGCGTATATAGCAGCGGCGTATATGGGCAGCGCAAAAGGGGGGCGGACAGCGGAGCGCGTTACAGGCCCCTGTGGTTTGTACAGTCTGAATCATGAATGATGCATGTAACTTTTTAAGTTTAATTTGGTCACGGCTGTAATGTGGGTGTCCGCTAAAATAAACAATAAGGACTAACTAACAAAGGAGTTGCAAAAGCTTTTATTAATTAATGGCCTCCCTTAATTAATGCCAACATCACTGGTATAATCCGATTAAAGCAATAAACTTGACATTATTTTATTTACGGAAGTCGGTCTCTTCAAAAAGTCCGACGCGGTCTCTTCAAAAAGTCTGACGCGTTACCGAAACGAACTTCCGAAGCGCCTGGTACATACTCTGATAATGTCGTAATTGTTTTATATCTGAAAAGCGGGACGGCAGTCTTTTAAGTTAATTAAAACATTTATTTGTGACACCCACGATGGTCAGTAACAACACAGATGCGAACATCTCATCGTGTTTTCAGCGTGTCAAAACATTCGTGATTAACATTCATTACCGCAAAGGGAACAAAGGCGACGGAATAACAACACAAAACAATAGGTCATATTTTATTTTTTTATTTTAAACACTTGGGTCTTTGGCTCTGCATCGTCTGTTTCTTTTTGGGATGGCCGCCACAATTCATCTATATACGGACATTTCCAGACATGTCCGGAAAAAAATTAAGAAAAAAAAACAAAAAAAATTCCCCCTAAAATTGAAGGCGACTTCGATTTCGCCTTAGAGCGACGATAGGGCGAAGTCAGCGACAGTAAGGCGACAATCTCGCCCGAGTCGCCTTGTGAGCTGAGGCCTGCTCTGGGAACCTCATTCTGCTGAGGTGTAAGCAGAATGAGGTCCCCAGAGGGTGAATTGGTGATGCTAGCCCGCTATGCGGGGTAGCATCACTAAATTCACCCTCTGGGGACCTCATTCTGCAAATGACAGACACCCTATTTCAAGGCTTGTTACCGAGTGAGCCACAAAGGCCCCCTATTTTCCTATCCAAAATTTTAGATACATACTCACATAGTTCCCAAAGATTGGTGAAGAAAGGAATATCATGAGTTCAAAGGATCCAAAGATAAGTCCGATGACCGTCTGGGACACTCCCTTACTCTCTGCCTGAAATTTAAAGAAAATTTAAACACAAAATTCTGAATCAAGAGAATCGCCAGGGTGTGGCAAAAATACACCCATGGTTATTCCAACAAAGGGCCATAACTCTGGTGAAAATATTGCAGGCAGAACCCAAATTTGAACTTGATCTGCATTTTGTGCTAGTAAATCTATATATCAAAATTCATTCCATTCCGTTGGGACTGTCTAAAGTTATCATCCGGAAACCAAAAGCGAATGGACAGACAGATGGACAGACAGATGGATGACCAATACACATGTAACATAATATGTCAGGGGGAAGACAACTCTATCGGTCATCATTTCTATCTATTTGAACATTACTGGTATTAATTAGCACTATAGGTATGATAACGAGAAGTATATGAGAAGCTAAATTGTGGGGAATTTTAAGTTCGAGCAAAGATGTGTGTTTACATAACAAAGCGTACAAACGTGACAATAATATGCAATGTACACGATATTTATGATTGGTATAAGAACAAAATCTGTCTATTATATAATATTCTTTCTCTTTATGGTGGTTTTAGCAGCTCTGACTATTTTAACAGCAATACCCACCATGAAGGGCACCAGTATCTTTAATTAATAGCTTCTGTTGCAATCCCATCCTTTTACGAAAATGCAGGCCAATATGAGTAACTTATAGACTAATAACATCATTATTACCATGATAGGTGTTTTTAATTGATGTGACTTACGTCTGTAGGGAAAAAAGGCGCCAATAAAGCATAACAGCAGCTAGCAGAGAAATTAACCAATGCCATAGTGGCCAGGAGAATTTTTTGTCGTCGGCTTGCATTTGTAAAAGAGAAGCTCCGAGCAGATTCTATGTTTTCACCCTTTGTTGATGCCTGGATACTTTTGTCTTCAGTTTGACTGCCGTCAGATTTATCGTTGGTGTTTCCAGTGACTGGGTGTTCATCATAACTGGTCATATCAATAGAGATGCTGCAATTAGAAAACAATCTTCAGTGATTCTGAACAGACCTGAAAATATGGTGGCGGACATTTGCAGAATGAGGTCCCTGGAGGGCGAATTTATTAATCACAGCGGGATAGCATCACCAAATTCATCCTCTGGGGACCTCATTCTGCATGGCCTCATCTGCTATGGGAGACAAAGAGACAGATTTAAGTTCCCAGATGGTTATGTGCACCCATTGGGAACATTTATTATGCATTGTGTCATCTGCCAATTTGGAGATATTGAGAAACGAAACTAAAAAAGAAAAAGAACTTTCTAAAGAAACTAAAAAAAACTTGTTAATTTGATAAAAACGATACTTTCCAGAAAAGATGAGGCCTGAACAGAATGAGGTCCCCAGAAGGTTAATTTAGTGATGCTCGCCCACTGTGCGAGGTAATGTCACTAAATTCACCCTCTGAGGACCTCATTCTGCAAATGTCTGGCACCATATTTTCAGGCCTGCTCCAATGATTCTGAAAATAGTCCGGAGCGGGAATGTCATATGTCTGATGGGGTGGGAATGTCATAGGTCTGATGGAGAGGGAATGTCATAGGTCTGATGGAGAGGGAATGTCAGGTCTGATGGAGAGGGAATGTCAGATCTGATGGGGTGGGAATGTCATAGGTCTGATGGGGTGGGAATGTCATAGGTCTGATGGAGAGGGAATGTCATAGGTCTGATGGAGCGGGAATGTCATAGGTCTGATGGAGCGGGAATGTCATAGGTCTGATAGAGCGGGAATGTCATAGGTCTGATGGAGCGGGAATGTCATAGGTCTGATGGAGCGGGAATGTCATAGGTCTGATGGAGCGGGAATGTCATAGGTCTGATGGAGCGGGAATGTCATAGGTCTGATGGAGAGGGAATGTCATAGGTCTGATGGAGAGGGAATGTCATAGGTCTGATGGAGCGGGAATGTCATAGGTCTGATGGAGAGGGAATGTCATAGGTCTGATGGAGCGGGAATGTCATAGGTCTGATAGAGCGGGAATATCATAGGTCTGATGGGGTGGGAATGTCATAGGTCTGATAGAGCGGGAATGTCAATGGTCTGATGGGGTGGGAATGTCATATGTCTTATGGAGAGGGAATGTCATAGGTCTGATGGAGAGGGAATGTCATAGGTCTGATGGAGCGGGAATGTCATAGGTCTGATGGAGCGGGAATGTCATAGGTCTGATGGAGTGGGAATGTCATAGGTCTGATGGGCCGGGAATGTCACAGGTCTGATGGGGTGGGAATGTCATAGGTCTGATGGAGCGGGAATGTCATAGGTCTGATGGGGTGGGAATGTCATAGGTCTTATGGAGCGGGAATGTCATAGGTCTGATAGAGCGGGAATGTCATAGGTAATTTTTCAGGATTTAGTTGGAAATATGGCTTGTTGCCATCCATCGGAAAGCTCTCACTGAGAGCTTTCTGATGAATGGCAACAAGCCATATTTCCGACTGTAACCTCCGCCAGAGTACCCTAAGTCACCACACAAATTTGGTTGAAATCGTTCTGGGGAAAAATCCGGACAGACAGACATATCCTACTCTTTTATATAAATAGATGAGAGAGTCCATTTAGTAAAGGAAGTGATCAGAGAGAAGTCAACTGTGCTGAATCTGAGTGAGTGTATTCACTCAATGCCCAGGATAGCACAGGAAAGGCTCATGGAAGTGCCTTAATTCATCTGTGGTCCTGTGAGTCAGATGACTCAATTTTGATCAAATAATTTTGCCATTTTACCCGTGACTTCATCACCACAGTAGGGTTCTTTAAAGTGTGCATATTGTTGCATACGGCACAGCCATTAATGTCGGCAATTACTACTTTAATCCTTCCATGACTGGAGCCTGAAATGTTGTGAAAACCCTGTGCCAATGCATTCTCCTATATATGTCAGTCTCCCATAGGGAGCTTGCATATATAAGAGAATACATTGGCCTAACAATATTTAACTTGACCTTGAGATTCACATATATAAGAGAATGCACTGGCACAGGATCTGTAATGCTGCACTCGCGCAGATTCTGTCATGAAAGGTTTAAAACCCTGTGAGTAAGCTGTGTGGAAGCTCAACTGTGTTATTTCAATTAGCTTGAAGGGGCAAGGTTCGCCATTTCTAAGTAAATGTCTGTGCTGAAGCTTTAATTCTATGGAACTTATTCCTAATTGTGCAGCTCAAATATTGCACTTCAAAGCAAACCATTGATGATTCAGTGCAAACTAGAGGTGTGACTGTCCCAATGGGACTACGGATACCCCCCTGTTTTAAAATACTAAGATGTTTCACATGTCAGTAAACATTTAGTTAAAATAATAAAATAACAGTTCCCATTGCAGGTGTACAACCATAACCCTAATCTTAAACCTATTGACCGAAAAATGTAGGAATAAAAGCTTGGACAAAATTATGTATGTTGGGGAAAAAAATTCTAAGTTGAAAAAGGGGAATAACTCCACCAAAAAATGTCGGACAGACATCATAATCGCAGGTGCACAAGTTCCCATGGTACTAAATATCTGTGCCACGTTTTTTAAAAATTAACCGAAAAATGTAGGAATAAAAGCTCGGACAAAAGTATACATGTTGCGAAAAATTTCTAAGTCGAAAAAGGGGGGATAACTCCACAAAAAAAAGTCTGACAGACGTCATAATCGCAGGTGCACAGGTTCCCATGGTGGTTGATGTCTGTGCCAAGTTTCACGACAATTGATCAAAAAACGACTGAGAAAAACTCCGGACAAATTTGTGTCCACGGACGGACGACGGACAAGCTGACTCCAGTATACCCCCCCCTAACTTCATTGCGGGGGGTATAATAATCTATGCTTCAGCATATATCTTAAATTTGAGCTTCAATGTAAATAATTTGCTCTGAAGTGACATAATTGTTTTGAATACCAAACAACACCCAATTGTGAATCTGACGAGTTGCCATCCAAGTCACAGGCTACATAAATTAGAAGCACAGGTTGGTATGTTGATGTCAGACATTACAACCTCAGATGGCGACTGATAAGTCTCACACAGGAGCCTTCCATATATTATTTTTCTTTAACAATTTTATAATTTCACCCATACAGAGCCCCAGACAAACATAAGCAGACGACACTCTTCTATATGCTTCTATATATGTGTGGGGCTCCCTGCAGGGTAATGGATGTTTTTTATTTTATGTCCTAAAAATTTTAAGAAACATTTATTTTAAAAAAATGATAAAAAATTGTTAGGCCAATGCATTCTCTTATATATGCGAGGCGACCTATGGTCGACTCGCATATATAAGAGAATGCATTGGCACAGGGTAAACAAATTATTATGTCTATTTATTGGTGGATTTTGGAAAGAATTTCCAACAACAGTACTGTGAGCGCAGGTGTTGGCGAACATTAAAAAAATTATTATTATACATTACAATATAACTTAATCCCTGTAGAATTTATAGATCATGCCATATATGTAAAATCTCTACTCTCATCTACAGAATTTGCTTCTCTTCATCGCGATACAGCATACGTGTGAGCAGAGGTGTTCTGCTGTGCTGTTGGGACAATTTCCTAAAATGTTGATCCTTTCTTACCACTTCAAAATTATATTTCTTACCAGGTCAGGCACATCCTGAATTCAACTATTATAGTTATATTTAGCTAAAATAGTTGGCTGTAGATATTACCGTTTTGAATAGCGAATAGCTCAGTTGGTTTGAGAACCGACCGAACAATGTGTAAACGTTAAAGATTCCTACGGTGCCAAAAAGTCACAGTTCAGCAAATAATTCCTGGACAAATTATCTACACTGCTTGCAATACCCTATATGGGAGCTAGCAGGGACACATAACAGATAATTGTGAATTTGATAAAAGAGGGATAATAAAAAATCATACACGTAAAAAAAATTATACAAAATCATGCAGTGTCGTAGTAATTCAGTATCTGCGTGTTTGTTTTTGTGATGACATAACATGTTTTCATCCAGGTGAATGAGTAACCATGATGGCACATGACAATAAAGGAACTCAATTAACATTCAATTAGTCTAAATTCTTATATGTTATGAAGCCTGAAGGAGTGATTAAATCGTCAATCGTCTGACATGTTATTATATAAATATACCAATATTCCAATAACATGATTTTGGAGGGCGTTATGGTTTATTAATGGCCCTACAAGAATGATTAACAGCCAGAGAGCTCATTAGAGGCCCAAGAACACAGTCGAGGGTCTCTAATAGGCCCGAGGGCTGTTAATCATTCCTGGAGGGCCATTAATAAACCATTAAACCCAACAAAATCATGTTTAACTATTACTACCACTCCGTCCTCGCATGATCACGTGACTTAACCAGATGTGGGTGCAGGGCTTTAATGAAAACAAAGCATCATTAACACCCGCTTCTGGTCAACTTCGCCTCAAAATTATGGAATATTACTGTGCGGGTAAAATACATGCAGTTATTGAGTTAATCTACAACCGCTACTAGCAGTAGTACATATGTATGCCCTAAAAAGTGGTAATAATGTGATTTAGAAAGGCATACTTTAACAAGAGGTGTGCACTCGAGTGCTAGCATACCCCCACCATGGCAAATTCAACACGCATTATCTGTAAACTCAACCACAAAGATTTTTAACTTTAAAGAAAAATTCGGACTAATAATATCGATATGGTTGGTGTCACAAGAAGCTTGTACAGAAAAAATTATTCAAATCGGTTCATATTTGTTAAAGTTATTAAGTCAGACAGAATTTTCTAAGTCGAAATAAGTCGAAAATGAGGTGTAATATTACGAAAAACAGTCTGAGCCAATCCCTAGCCGCATCATGTAGAGAGGGTATTGTGAGAAGCATGTATACGGTATACCAAAAATTATTGAAATCGGTTCATATTTGTTGAAGTTATTAAGTCGGACAGAATTTTCTAAGTCAAAATAAGTCGAAAAAGAGGCGTAACTTGAAAAAAAAAAGTCGGACCGAACCGCAATTAACATCATGCGGAGAGACCGTCCTAAGGAGATTGCATACAAAAAATTATTGAAATCGGTTCATAGTTGTTCGAGTTATGAGGTCGGTCGGACGGACGGACGGACGGACAAAGCGTGACGGATGGACAGATGGACGGACGGAGTCAATCCAGTATACCCCCCCATTTTCTTCGAAAGTGAGGGTATAATAAATGAAAGTGTCAATGACACTGTAGCTCAACTTACGTAGGGGAATAATTTAATGGTCGACAGTAAATGGAGGAATAGGAAAAGTGCTAATAGAAATGTCTAAGTAAGACCAGATGTACATGTCAATATCAACATTCATAACAGGTTTCGTAATGATCGGATCAGGGATGTGGTGATTATGGTGTGCCAAAGGATTTATTGATGCAAAGAGTAAATTCTAAAATGGCCACCGGCAGCAATGTTTTTTTCCGAATTACCCCAAAATGACTTGTTCCCATCTACAGCCTTTACAAATCTCATAATGATCTGATCAAAGGTATGACCTGTAGCCTGTGCCAATGGATTTAGTCATGCAAAGAGTAAAATCCAAGATGGCTGCTGGCGGCCATGTTTTTCAGCTGAACGACCCCAAAATGACTCGTTTCCCATCTACATGTCATTGTTAACATACATGACAAATTTCATGAAGTTCCGACCAAAGCTACGACCTGTAGCCCGCACCAAAGGATTTATTCATGCAAAGAGTAAAATCCAATATGGCTACTGGCGGACATGTTTTTTAGCCAAACGACCCCAAAATGACTCGTTCCCATCTACATGTTAACATTAACATCCATGATAAATATCATGATGATCAGACAAACAGTACGACCTGTAGCCCATGCCAATGGATTGAATTTTGAAATTCAAGATGGCTGCCAGCGGCCATGTTTTTTGGCCGTATGACCCCAAAATGACTCGTTCCCATATACATGTCAATATCAATATTCATGACAAATTTCATAAAGGTCAGACCAAAGGTACGACCTGTAACCCGCGCCAAAGGATTTAGTCATGCAAAGAGTAAAATCCAAGATGGCTACTGGCGGCCATGTTTTTTGGCCAAACGACCCGAAAATCACTCGTTCCCATCTACATGTCATTGTTAACATCCATGACAAATTTCATGAAGTTCTGACCAAAGCTACAACCTGTAGCCCGCGCCAAAGAATTTAGTCATGCAAAGAGTAAAATCCAAGATGGCTGCTGGCGGCCAATTTTTTTGGCTGAACGACCCCAAAATCACTCGTTCCCATCTACATGTCAATATTAACATCTAGAGCTGGGACGGTTATGCGGTTAACCGGTTAACCATCAACTATGGCCGTGACCGGTCACGGATTTGCCGTGGTCGGTTAACCGTAACATCACTATTATAGTGTATGATCACTGTGATGGTCAGCTATAACTGGCTATAAGAGGGTTAATCTGTCTCCGTCAATTAAAATGAATCCGAGATTGACGGAACAACATCAAACGCGGTGTGTCGGCTCTTTGAAGGCTACATTTAACAGTCTGCCGACGTCAAAACGAAACATCAAAGGGTCAGCACACGTGTGATCTTACAACATTGTCACATCGCATGACTCGTATTCAGTGCCACGCCGGCATCGATGGCATGTCGTTTTCACTTTGATATGAAGCCGACGGAGTTGTCTGCTTGGGACTCCCGGCCCTTCAATCCATCCCCCCCCCCCCCGGACAACATCACATACCAACGTATATGTAAGTATTTCATTAAGAATAAATAATAATTGTTCGCCCACCCAGCTACCGGAAATTGCGGAATAATCAATAAAATATTCCGGAATGTATATTAAACCTTTCTAGTCGTCACTTCCGTGTCGGTGTGTTCAGCTTCCCGCCCGATCACATATCCCGATGGCGATGGAGTAATTTTACAAGGACAATAAATGAACACAACACAGCTTCACAGGGGAATGACATTGTATATTTTTTTATTCAGTAATAAATTGAAGATGTGTACTTAATTAGATATGTGATTATGTGTGTCATGGGTGACAACTTCTTTGTATAATGGGCAGGAGCCGATCTCAAACTTACCATGTCAGTGAGCATCACAATCATCGCCGTTCTGCATACTGGGCTTACCAACCCATAATAGTACCTATAATATGTGGTTAACCGGTTAATCGCGGTTTTTTGCCGTTCATAACCGGTCACGAAAAACCCATAACCGTCCCAGCTCTATTAACATCCATGACAAATTTCATGATGATCAGATGAACAGCACGACCTGTAGCCCGCGCCAATGGATTGAATTTTGAAATCCAAAATGGCCACCAGCGGTCATGTTTTTTGGCCGAATGACCCCAAAATGACTCGTTCCCATATACATGTCAATGTCAACATTCATGACAAAATTCATAAAGATCAGACCATAGGTACGACCTGTAGCCCGCGCCAAAGGATTTACTCATGCAAAGAGTCAAATCCATGATGGCTGCTGGCGGCGATGTTTTTTTGGCCGAACAACCCCAAAATCACTCGTTCCCATCTACATGTCATTGTTAACATCCATGACAAATTTCACGAAGTTCTGATCAAAACTACGACCTGTAGCCCGCGCCAAAGGATTTAGTCATGCAAAGAGTAAAATCCAAGATGGCTGCCAGCGGCCATGTTTTTTGGCCGAACGACCCCAAAATGACTCGTTCCCATCTACATGTCAATATTAACATCCATGACAAATTTCATAAAGATCAGAAGAACAGTACGACCTGTAGCCCGCGCCAATGGATTGAATTTTGAAATCCAAAATGGCCACCAGCGGCCTTGTTTTTTGGCCGAATGACCCCAAAATGACTCGTTCCCATCTACATGTCAATGTCAACATTCATGACATGAAAGTGTCAATGACACTGTAGCTCAACTTAGGTAGGGGAATAATTTAATGGTTGACAGTAAATGGAGGAATAGGAAAGGTGCTAATTGAAATGTCTAACATGCGCCAAAGGATTTAGTGATGCAAAGAGTAAAATACAAGATGGCTGCTGGTGGACATTTTTTTTGGCCAATTGACCCCAAAAGAACTCGTTCCCATCTACGTATAATTGTTAACATCCATGACAAATTTTATGAAGATCTGACCAAAGCTACGACATACAAATTTCATGATGATCAGACGAACAGTACGACCTGTAGACCGCGCCAATGGATTGAATTTTGAAATCCAAGATGGCCACTGGCAGCCATGTTTTTTGGCCGAATGACCCCACAATGATTCGTTCCCATCTACATGTCAATGTCAACATTCATGACAAATTTAATAAATATCAGACCAAAGGTATGACCTGTAGCCCACGCCAAAGGATTTAGTCATGCAAAAAGTAAAATGCTGGTGGCAATGTTTTTTGACCGAATGACCCCAAAACGACTCGTTCCCATCTACATGTCATTGTTATAATTAATGACAAATTTCATGACCATTTGACCAAAGCTACGACCTGTAGCCCGCACCAAAGGATTTAGTCATGCAAAGAGTAAAATCCAAGATGGCTGCTGGCGGCCATGTTTTTTGGCCGAACGACTCCAAAATCACTCGTTCCCATCTACATGTCAGTGTTAACATCCATGACAAATTTCATAAACTTCCGACCAACACAACGACCTGTAGCCCGCGCCAAAGGATTTAGTCATGCAAAGAGTAAAATCCAAGATGGCTGCTGGCAGCCATGTTTTTTGGCCGAACGACCCCAAAATCACTCGTTCCCATCTACATGTCATTATTAACATCAGTGACAAATTTCATGATGATCAGACGAACAGTACGACCTGTAGCCCGCGCCAATGGATTGAATCTTGAAATCCAAGATGGCTGCCAGCGGCCATGTTTTTTGGCCGAATGACCCCAAAATTACTCGTTCCCATCTACATGTCAATGTCAACATTCATGACAAATTTCATAAAGATCAGACCAAAGGTACGACCTGTAGCCCGCGCCAAAGGATTTAGTCATGCAAAGAGTAAAATACAAGATGGCTGCTGGCGGCCATGTTTTTTGGCCGAACGACACCAAAATCACTCGTTCCCATCTACATGTCATTATAAACATCAATGACAAATTTCATGATGATCAGGCGAACAGTACGATCTGTAGCCCGCGCCAATGGATTGAATCTTGAAATCCAAGATGGCTGCCAGCGGCCATGTTTTTAGGCCGAATGACCCCAAAATGACTCGTTCCCATCTACATGTCAATGTCAACATTCATGACAAATTTCATAAAGATCAGACCAAAGGTACGACCTGTAGCCCGGGCCAAAGGATTTAGTCATGCAAAGAGTAAAATCCAAGATGGCTGCTGGCGGACATGTTTTTTGGCCGAACGACCCCAAAATCACTCGTTCCCATCTACATGTCATTGTTAACATCCATGACAAATTTCATGATGTTCCGATCGAAGCTACGACCTGTAGCCCGCGCCAAAGGATTTAGTCATGCAAAGAGTAAAATCCAAGATGGCTGCTGGTGGCCATGTTTATTGGCCGAACAACCCCAAAACGACTCGTTCCCATCTACATGTCAATATTAACATCCATGACAAATTTCATGATGATCAGACGAACAGTACGACCTGTAGCCCGCGCCAATGGATTGAATCTTGAAATCCAAGATGGCTGCCAGCGGCCATGTTTTTTGGCAGAATGACCCCAAAATGACTCGTTCCCATCTACATGTCAACATTCATGACAAATTTCATAAAGATCAGACCAAAGGTACGACCTGTAGCCCGGGCCAAAGGATTTAGTCATGCAAAGAGTAAAATCCTAGATGGCTGCTGGCGGCCATGTTTTTCGGCCGAACGACCCCAAAATCACTCGTTCCCATCTACATGTCATTGTTAACATCCATGACCAATTTCATGATGTTCCGATCGAAGCTACGACCTGTAGCCCACGCCAAAGGATTTAGTCATGCAAAGAGTAAAATCCAAGATGGCTGCTGGTGGCCATGTTTATTGGCCGAACAACCCCAAAATGACTCGTTCCCATCTACATGTCAATATTAACATCCATCACAAATTTCATGATGATCAGACGAACAGTACGACCTGTAGCCCGCGCCAATGGATTGAATTTTGAAATCTAAGATGGCCACCAGCGGCCATGTTTTTTGGCCGAATGACCCCACATTGATTCGTTCCCATCTACATGTCAATGTCAACATTCATGACAAATTTCATAAAGATTAGACCAAAGGTACAACCTGTAGCCCGCGCCAAAGGATTTAGTCATGCAAAGAGTAAAATCCAAGATGGCTGCTGGTGGCCATGTTTTTTGGCCGAACAACTCCAAAATCACTCGTTCCCATCTACATGACAGTGTTAACATCCGTGACAAATTTCATAAACTTCCGACCAAAACAACGACCTGTAGCCCGCGCCAAAGGATTTAGTCATGCAAAGAGTAAAATCTAAGATGGCTGCTGGCAGCCATGTTTTTTGGCCGAACGACCCCAAAATCACTCGTTCCCATCTACATGTCATTATTAACATCAATGACAAATTTCATGATGATCAGATGAACAGTACGACCTGTAGGCCGCGCCAATGGATTGAATCTTGAAATCCAAGATGGCTGCCAGCGGCCATGTTTTTTGGCCGAATGACCCAAAAATGACTCGTTCCCATCTACATGTCAATGTCAACATTCATGACAAATTTCATGAAGATCAGACCAAAGGTACAACCTGTAGCCCGCGCCAAAGGAAATTGTTGACGAACACACGGACGACGGACGCCAAACCATGGCAATAGCTCAAACTTACAAGTAAGTTGAGCTAAAAATTCATAAAGATCAGACCATAGGTACGACCTGTAGCCCGCGCCAAAGGATTTACTCATGCAAAGAGTCAAATCCATGATGGCTGCTGGCGGCCATGTTTTTTGGCTGAACAACCCCAAAATCACTCGTTCCCATCTACATGTCATTGTTAACATCCATGACAAATTTCATGAAGTTCTGATCAAAACTACGACCTGTAGCCCGCGCCAAAGGATTTAGTCATGCAAAGAGTAAAATACAAGATGGCTGCTGGCGGCCATGTTTTTTGGCCGAACGACACCAAAATCACTCGTTCCCATCTACATGTCATTATAAACATCAATGACAAATTTCATGATGATCAGGCGAACAGTACGATCTGTAGCCCGCGCCAATGGATTGAATCTTGAAATCCAAGATGGCTGCCAGCGGCCATGTTTTTAGGCCGAATGACCCCAAAATGACTCGTTCCCATCTACATGTCAATGTCAACATTCATGACAAATTTCATAAAGATCAGACCAAAGGTACGACCTGTAGCCCGGGCCAAAGGATTTAGTCATGCAAAGAGTAAAATCCAAGATGGCTGCTGGCAGCCATGTTTTTCGGCCGAACAACTCCAAAATCACTCGTTCCCATCTACATGTCATTGTTAACATCCATGACAAATTTCATGATGTTCCGATTAAAGCTACGACCTGTAGCCCGCGCCAAAGGATTTAGTCATGCAAAGAGTAAACTCCAAGATGGCTGCTGGCGGCCATGTTTATTGGCCGAACGACCCCAAAATGACTCGTTCCCATCTACATGTCAATATTAACATCCATGACAAATTTCATGATGATCAGACGAACAGTACGACCTGTAGCCCGCGCCAATGGATTGAATTTTGAAATCTAAGATGGCCGCCAGCGGCCATGTTTTTTGGCCGAATGACCCCACAATGATTCGTTCCCATCTACATGTCAATGTCAACATTCATGACAAATTTCATAAAGATCAGACCAAAGGTACGACCTGTAGCCCGGGCCAAAGGATTTAGTCATGCAAAGAGTAAAATCCAAGATGGCTGCTGGCGGACATGTTTTTTGGCCGAACGACCCCAAAATCACTCGTTCCCATCTACATGTCATTGTTAACATCCATGACAAATTTCATGATGTTCCGATCGAAGCTACGACCTGTAGCCCGCGCCAAAGGATTTAGTCATGCAAAGAGTAAAATCCAAGATGGCTGCTGGTGGCCATGTTTATTGGCCGAACAACCCCAAAACGACTCGTTCCCATCTACATGTCAATATTAACATCCATGACAAATTTCATGATGATCAGACGAACAGTACGACCTGTAGCCCGCGCCAATGGATTGAATCTTGAAATCCAAGATGGCTGCCAGCGGCCATGTTTTTTGGCAGAATGACCCCAAAATGACTCGTTCCCATCTACATGTCAACATTCATGACAAATTTCATAAAGATCAGACCAAAGGTACGACCTGTAGCCCGGGCCAAAGGATTTAGTCATGCAAAGAGTAAAATCCTAGATGGCTGCTGGCGGCCATGTTTTTCGGCCGAACGACCCCAAAATCACTCGTTCCCATCTACATGTCATTGTTAACATCCATGACCAATTTCATGATGTTCCGATCGAAGCTACGACCTGTAGCCCACGCCAAAGGATTTAGTCATGCAAAGAGTAAAATCCAAGATGGCTGCTGGTGGCCATGTTTATTGGCCGAACAACCCCAAAATGACTCGTTCCCATCTACATGTCAATATTAACATCCATCACAAATTTCATGATGATCAGACGAACAGTACGACCTGTAGCCCGCGCCAATGGATTGAATTTTGAAATCTAAGATGGCCACCAGCGGCCATGTTTTTTGGCCGAATGACCCCACATTGATTCGTTCCCATCTACATGTCAATGTCAACATTCATGACAAATTTCATAAAGATTAGACCAAAGGTACAACCTGTAGCCCGCGCCAAAGGATTTAGTCATGCAAAGAGTAAAATCCAAGATGGCTGCTGGTGGCCATGTTTTTTGGCCGAACAACTCCAAAATCACTCGTTCCCATCTACATGACAGTGTTAACATCCGTGACAAATTTCATAAACTTCCGACCAAAACAACGACCTGTAGCCCGCGCCAAAGGATTTAGTCATGCAAAGAGTAAAATCCAAGATGGCTGCTGGCAGCCATGTTTTTTGGCCGAACGACCCCAAAATCACTCGTTCCCATCTACATGTCATTATTAACATCAATGACAAATTTCATGATGATCAGATGAACAGTACGACCTGTAGGCCGCGCCAATGGATTGAATCTTGAAATCCAAGATGGCTGCCAGCGGCCATGTTTTTTGGCCGAATGACCCAAAAATGACTCGTTCCCATCTACATGTCAATGTCAACATTCATGACAAATTTCATGAAGATCAGACCAAAGGTACAACCTGTAGCCCGCGCCAAAGGAAATTGTTGACGAACACACGGACGACGGACGCCAAACCATGGCAATAGCTCAAACTTACAAGTAAGTTGAGCTAAAAATTCATAAAGATCAGACCATAGGTACGACCTGTAGCCCGCGCCAAAGGATTTACTCATGCAAAGAGTCAAATCCATGATGGCTGCTGGCGGCCATGTTTTTTGGCTGAACAACCCCAAAATCACTCGTTCCCATATACATGTCATTGTTAACATCCATGACAAATTTCATGAAGTTCTGATCAAAACTACGACCTGTAGCCCGCGCCAAAGGATTTAGTCATGCAAAGAGTAAAATACAAGATGGCTGCTGGCGGCCATGTTTTTTGGCCGAACGACACCAAAATCACTCGTTCCCATCTACATGTCATTATAAACATCAATGACAAATTTCATGATGATCAGGCGAACAGTACGATCTGTAGCCCGCGCCAATGGATTGAATCTTGAAATCCAAGATGGCTGCCAGCGGCCATGTTTTTAGGCCGAATGACCCCAAAATGACTCGTTCCCATCTACATGTCAATGTCAACATTCATGACAAATTTCATAAAGATCAGACCAAAGGTACGACCTGTAGCCCGGGCCAAAGGATTTAGTCATGCAAAGAGTAAAATCCAAGATGGCTGCTGGCAGCCATGTTTTTCGGCCGAACAACTCCAAAATCACTCGTTCCCATCTACATGTCATTGTTAACATCCATGACAAATTTCATGATGTTCCGATTAAAGCTACGACCTGTAGCCCGCGCCAAAGGATTTAGTCATGCAAAGAGTAAACTCCAAGATGGCTGCTGGCGGCCATGTTTATTGGCCGAATGACCCCAAAATGACTCGTTCCCATCTACATGTCAATATTAACATCCATGACAAATTTCATGATGATCAGACGAACAGTACGACCTGTAGCCCGCGCCAATGGATTGAATTTTGAAATCTAAGATGGCCGCCAGCGGCCATGTTTTTTGGCCGAATGACCCCACAATGATTCGTTCCCATCTACATGTCAATGTCAACATTCATGACAAATTTCATAAAGATCAGACCAAAGGTACGACCTGTAGCCCGGGCCAAAGGATTTAGTCATGCAAAGAGTAAAATCCAAGATGGCTGCTGGCGGACATGTTTTTTGGCCGAACGACCCCAAAATCACTCGTTCCCATCTACATGTCATTGTTAACATCCATGACAAATTTCATGATGTTCCGATCGAAGCTACGACCTGTAGCCCGCGCCAAAGGATTTAGTCATGCAAAGAGTAAAATCCAAGATGGCTGCTGGTGGCCATGTTTATTGGCCGAACAACCCCAAAACGACTCGTTCCCATCTACATGTCAATATTAACATCCATGACAAATTTCATGATGATCAGACGAACAGTACGACCTGTAGCCCGCGCCAATGGATTGAATCTTGAAATCCAAGATGGCTGCCAGCGGCCATGTTTTTTGGCAGAATGACCCCAAAATGACTCGTTCCCATCTACATGTCAACATTCATGACAAATTTCATAAAGATCAGACCAAAGGTACGACCTGTAGCCCGGGCCAAAGGATTTAGTCATGCAAAGAGTAAAATCCTAGATGGCTGCTGGCGGCCATGTTTTTCGGCCGAACGACCCCAAAATCACTCGTTCCCATCTACATGTCATTGTTAACATCCATGACCAATTTCATGATGTTCCGATCGAAGCTACGACCTGTAGCCCACGCCAAAGGATTTAGTCATGCAAAGAGTAAAATCCAAGATGGCTGCTGGTGGCCATGTTTATTGGCCGAACAACCCCAAAATGACTCGTTCCCATCTACATGTCAATATTAACATCCATCACAAATTTCATGATGATCAGACGAACAGTACGACCTGTAGCCCGCGCCAATGGATTGAATTTTGAAATATAAGATGGCCACCAGCGGCCATGTTTTTTGGCCGAATGACCCCACATTGATTCGTTCCCATCTACATGTCAATGTCAACATTCATGACAAATTTCATAAAGATTAGACCAAAGGTACAACCTGTAGCCCGCGCCAAAGGATTTAGTCATGCAAAGAGTAAAATCCAAGATGGCTGCTGGTGGCCATGTTTTTTGGCCGAACAACTCCAAAATCACTCGTTCCCATCTACATGACAGTGTTAACATCCGTGACAAATTTCATAAACTTCCGACCAAAACAACGACCTGTAGCCCGCGCCAAAGGATTTAGTCATGCAAAGAGTAAAATCCAAGATGGCTGCTGGCAGCCATGTTTTTTGGCCGAACGACCCCAAAATCACTCGTTCCCATCTACATGTCATTATTAACATCAATGACAAATTTCATGATGATCAGATGAACAGTACGACCTGTAGGCCGCGCCAATGGATTGAATCTTGAAATCCAAGATGGCTGCCAGCGGCCATGTTTTTTGGCCGAATGACCCAAAAATGACTCGTTCCCATCTACATGTCAATGTCAACATTCATGACAAATTTCATGAAGATCAGACCAAAGGTACAACCTGTAGCCCGCGCCAAAGGAAATTGTTGACGAACACACGGACGACGGACGCCAAACCATGGCAATAGCTCAAACTTACAAGTAAGTTGAGCTAAAAATTCATAAAGATCAGACCATAGGTACGACCTGTAGCCCGCGCCAAAGGATTTACTCATGCAAAGAGTCAAATCCATGATGGCTGCTGGCGGCCATGTTTTTTGGCTGAACAACCCCAAAATCACTCGTTCCCATCTACATGTCATTGTTAACATCCATGACAAATTTCATGAAGTTCTGATCAAAACTACGACCTGTAGCCTACGCCAAAGGATTCAGTCATGCAAAGAGTAAAATCCAAGATGGCTGCCAGCGGCCATGTTTTTTGGCCGAACGACCCCAAAATGACTCGTTCCCATCTACATGTCAATATTAACATCCATGACAAATTTCATGATGATCAAACGAACAGTACGACCTGTAGCTCGCGCCAAAGGATTTAGTCATGCAAAGAGTAAAATCCAAGATGGCTGCTGGCGGCCATGTTTTTTGGCCGAACAACCCCAAAATCACTCGTTCCCATCTACATGTCATTGTTAACATCCATGACAAATTTCATGAAGTTCCGATCAAAACTACGACCTGTAGCCTGCGCCAAATGATTTAGTCATGCAAAGAGTAAAATCCAAGATGGCTGCTGACGGCCATGTTTTTTGGCCGAACGACCCCAAAATGACTCGTTCCCATCTACATGTCAATATTAACATCCATGACAAATTTCATGATGATCAAACGAACAGTACGACCTGTAGCCCGCGCCAATGGATTGAATTTTGAAATCCAAGATGGCCACCAGCGGCCATGTTTTTTGGCCAAATGACCCCAAAATGACTCGTTCCCATCTACATGTCAATGTCAACATTCATGCAAAATTTCATAAAGATCAGACCAAAGGTACGACCTGTAGCCCGCGCCAAAGGAAATTGTTGACGGACACACGGACGCCAAGCCATGGCAATAGCTCAAACTTACAAAAGTAAGTTGAGCTAAAAAGCTGTTGCAAAACGAAAATCTTATCTGGAGAGTGGAGTATTTGCACATGCAGGAGGGTGATGACCCCCCTTTTCGGACGCCGGATTCGGGGTCTATTATAGCGTATTCCGGATGCCAGACCAGCGTACGCCGGATGCCGTCAGACTCATATTTTAAGTTCCATCGGCTAATTTATATTTCTTTGCTCGAACTTAAAATTCCCCACAATTTAGCTTCTCATATACTTCTCGTTATGCACACTACGCCCCTGCGTTTAATCCGTGAAAATTGGAATTTGGATCATGCAAAAAGACGACTTGGGGAATTTTGCCGTTTTCGTTCGCAGGGTATGTATGGAAACCCAGTGCCAGTCGATTTTGTGGTAAATATATTGAGTGGAATCTTAATTAATCGTCAACAGCCACCATACAATGTGTTTATTCCGTGCAAATCGGACCAGAAAGATGATATCGGGCATTTTCCATTTAGGGTCGCAGGGTATACATATGGAAACCCAGTGGGTTGGTGGTAAATGTTTTGGGAGGTATATCTTAATTATTTGTCAATGACACACTATATACGTATACAGTGCCGTGTATTCCATGAAAATCGGACCAGAATTTTTTCAATAAGGAATAAGTAACTGATGTCACGTGATGATCAAAATTTCAATGGTATGTTTATACACAAAAATATTCACACAGGTTTGCAATTGTACTCCAGTGCATGTTTCAACATAATTCTATACCAATGTGATCATGTGTGTGATCATCAGATTATAACTTCAGTACCAAAATTTAATCTTTCAGTCAACCTGCTAAACCAAATAACTAGCTTACTATAGCCAATAAGCCATAAGCAGACTAATTCCAATGCATCATGTCAACTTTTGCTTCATTACTCACTCTATTTTCAATAAATTTAGTGAAAAGAGTATTCCGGATGCCATCTCTCTGTATTCCGGATGCCGGTGTCAGTTTTAAGCCGGATTCCAGGGGGAGGGGGGTTACGACGTCACCCTCATGCAGTGATGCTAATGGAGTCGTTGTCGTAATGTTTTATACATAGGTGCATTCCTGTATGCATGTACATAAAAGCACACTGGTCTCGCGTAATATCACGTGACAGCTAGCTAGGGGTCATTCCACTCATTGTCATAGTGTTTTCTACACAAATGCACACATGTTGATCATATTTTAAAGTTCGTGCTCTTCAGTTCATCGATCAAACAACCATGCAGTTCTTTGGGTCCCTGTTTAACACTAAGATCAATATGTGACCAATGATCAATTTTATCCTTGTGCTAAAAGAAATCTGAAATGTACTATGGAGTCTATGCCTTAAATTTATTAGAACTTCTGAAGAAAAATAGTTTCGAACTGAAGCAGATGGCTATTATCTACGGCAACATTTCAATCTCCCGTGACTGAGACTGGTGAGCTTTTATGTATGTATAAATGCACACCGTGTGAATTTATGTATAAAACATTACGACAACAAGTTGAACAACACCATCAGCTTCAGTGCATGATCGTGGAATCACAAATTCAGAAAAAGTGGTTTGTCACTGCAGTGAGTGACTGTCAATGTCAGGATATTCCTGACCTGCTTACGAATTTGGTATATTGACTATTGTGGGGAGTGGGACTCCTGTTCGTAGTCAATGCAGAAATATCATATTTAGGTTATTTTCAAGGAATATGTCAAATTGTCACACCTGAGGCTGAGTAAATCTGCAGACCAGAGTAACCAGAATGATCTGTTCGGAATTATCGTTCTTGTTGAAATTGTATGTTCTTGCTACTTCCGGTTTGGTAGCGGGGTAATGTCCAAGCTGCAAGGCAGAGTTCAGTCCCCTACGCTACGCTACGCTGGACTTAAATCATAGCATGAGCGTAGATGGCGCTGTGTACAGCTTGGGTAATGTCAGGGAACTTAAATAACTCGTCCTTGACCTCGATAAATGGTATACTCGTCGGGCGCGCATTTATAACCTCAAATCGACTCCATTCCACCCGCATGTGTAATTTGACTTGTATATCAAGATGTTCCACCCACTTTGGTGTTCTAGAAACCACCCGAAAAAGACCCGTTAATTAGTTGAATATAACGTGACTGCAAATTCTGAGGTGAAGGTAGAGTATGATGATAACCACTTCCGATTTGCTTTTCAATTTTTTATAATTTATTTGATAATAAAGAATATATATTTAGTGATTTTAGGTGAAAATTTCATATTCAAGTACAATGTTTATAACAAACTTTTCACAGAATAAAAAAAAATTCCGACTAAGTGTCCGAGTTATGGTTAATGATTATGGTACATACAGGTGTGTTATAATTGAAACTAATAATGCTAAATGTGTAAGAGCTTCCTTTTAGAATAAATTGGTGGCCCTGAAAAGGGCCGTTTGAGTAGAGTGAGAATCAGCAACTCGCTTAGGCTGAATAGGTCACTCTCACCGGTTTTCTGTGATAAAGTTACCCAGGTTCCTAATTTTGTGATAAAGTTACCCAGGTTGGTGATAATTGTTATAAAGTTACCCAGGTTAAGCAAATCTCACAATATCAACTCGATTTAAAAGTGACAGAGGGAAGTATTGTTCAGTTTTGGCAAGTAATAGCCCTTATCAAGCATAAATTAAGACATATTAGTACTGTAGCTCGTCATTTTGATCACAAAAATAAATAATTTGTTGCTAAACATGAACTATTATTAACCTGGGTAACTTTATCACATTCTTCTCCAACCTGGGTAACTTTATCACAATTTCAGGAACCTGGGTAACTTTATCACAGAAAAACGGTGAGAGTGACCTATTCAGCCTCACTTAGGCGCGTTCGCCACGGACACGTCTAGTCTTGCCAGCTGGATATCCTTTGGCATGATGGTTACTCTCTTGGCGTGGATGGCACACACATTGGTGTCCTCGAAGAGTCCGACCAAGTAAGCATCGGAGGCCTCTTGTAGAGCCATAACAGCTGAGCTCTGAAATCTCAAGTCAGTTTTGAAGTCTTGAGCGATAGTCGCTGGAATGGCAGCTTCCTGACCAGAAGTTCTGTGCTCTTCTGATAACGACGAATTTCTCGCAGGGCAACTGTTCCTGGCCTGTATCTGTGTGGTTTCTTGACACCACCGGTAGCTGGAGCACTCTTTCTCGCAGCTTTTGTGGCTTGCTGTTTTCTTGGGGCTTTGCCACCAGTCGATTTTCTTGCAGTTTGCTTCGTGCGAGCCATTTTTCCGATTCAAATTGGACGTCAGAATAATATAACCGCCGAAAGTTGTGAGAGCTTTTATTCTGACCGATATAAGACGTCATTGGTTGACGGTTGACGCTTTCAGCGATGTATATATACGTCCATGACGCTTTCGACGTTTTCATTGGTTCGTTAACGTCAAACATGATTGGCTGTTACAGACATACGTGATTGGTCACAAAATTATGCGTTTCTGATCCGATCCGCGTCAGGTCTGATCTGAGAACAAAAATTTTACATCCGAAAAACAAAGAAAATTTTCAAAACTATTACGAATAATCATTGGTGCTGAATGTAATGGTTGCATTGATGAAGTATAAGCTATACATTCTAGAGCTTTTACAAATTAACATCTCGACATCCAAGTACGTGCGATACGTGCGATTTCATTTATAAATTGTCTTGTCATACTACACACGTGTATTGACATTTAAGTGCATGTACTGACGACGTCCAACAAACTTGATCCCCTTCGAAAGGAAAAGTGTCCCAAAAGGTTTCCTTGCACAGACTGACACACAATTTCCCGATAACCGATGTTAATTATACAAATTTTTCAAAATTACGGACTGCATCTGTTTTTTTCTCACTCTCTTCCGAAATGCGCAGAATATATATTAAAAAAAAATTCAAACATCGAATGAAACTAGAAACGCGGGCAATGTGGGGGGGGGGGGGGGTGGGGGTGGACAAACATAATATATCTTGATTTTTTACACGATAACATTGCCCCGATTGACAAAACAATTACTCAAAATCACAAGGCACGAAATGCAAGAATTGTTATTTTTTTTCCATCAACTGTTCAACTTTGTGTGATTTTACTGCCAATTTACGGGCAAATACTCTTAAATGATATCTGAACTTCAACAATTCGAACTGAATGGTACCTGTATGAAACGTGTTTCACAATTCTCGTGGGCTGCTGTGTGGGTCTATAGGAACGGTTTAAATCTACATATTGGAATTTGATAGTATTTGGTTTTCACCAATGTGAATGGAAATGATTTTTATAATATCAGCAATTGTAGATCTTTCTTATCGGAAAATTTGGTTGGCCCTGAAAAGGGCCGTTTAAACTTGTTAGCCGTCACCCAAGATTTATTTCTTTGCCTTACTCTTAGGCTTAGCTGCTTTCTTGGCTGGCTTCCTTGCTGCCTTTTTAGCTGCTGGTTTCTTTGCTGCCTTCTTTTTGGGTGCAGCCTTCTTTTTGGGTTTCTTCGCTGCCTTCTTTGCCTTCTTCTTCTTTGGCTTCTTAGCCCTCTTAGGTTTCTTGGCCTTCTTTTTCTTTGGTTTCCTGGGAGCCTTGGCCCGTCCAACTCGGAATCTTCGGTGGCACCAGTTGCCGTGGAACCCTTGGGTCTCACCAATGCACCATATTTCAATCCCTGAGTGAAAGCTCTGCGCATCATCGCGTTTAGTCTTGCTCCAGACGCACCCCTGTTATTAGCCATGATGTGCTTCTTGATAGCCTGAGCAGATGACCCCTTGCGATCTTTTATAGCCCCGATGGCCGTGACAATCATATGTAGACATGTTGGCTTTGTTGGTCTTTTCTTGCTTGGAGACCTCTTCCTCCTCTTTGGAGACTTCTTCCTTTTGGGTGATGCTGCCCTCGGTGGCGAACCGCTTCTTGAACCTGCCATAGTATCAATGGTAATAACTCTGATTCGTTTCGGAGTTTATGCCGATTTTTTAAAACGTGCACCTTAAAGCTAAATGGCGCGGACGTCGGCGAAACCACATAACGTCGCCCAGTCTCCAACATCGCGGCGGTGAATGTTTTTTTCTAAATGTGTGTTAAATTGGACGGATATATGTCACATCCTCCGAAAATTACGTTTCATTGATATGAAATGTCGAACCCCATTGCCTAAATGTGTTAACGATAGTCCACTTTCATTCCAAAAACTGACCCTGCCATTTTAGAGTTCCGTGTTTGCCGTTGCAAACTTTAACATACATCGAAATATATTCGACAAACTCGGCGGGTCACCTCAATTAAAAAATAAACACCTGTAAACTCACAAAATGCAGGCTACTATTTTTCTTCAATTTCAAGTATTGGTATAGTGTATGGTTCAGTGCGATGGCCATATGCTAATTTAAATAGAGAAAGTAAACGTTACAGCTACGGAAATCTTGGAATCAGAAACACATGTGGTAAAATTTTATCCGAAGCCATTGCAATTTGATGTCGCCCATCATGCACGCTTCCAAATCACTGCGTTCAAGTCGGGATATTCCATCGTTCATAGTTTCACAAGAAGTATAAATTTATCAATGCATTGTCAGAATCTAATATTATGGATGAGATGGATATCTATATTTGATATTATTCTTCAACATGTTCTCCAAGTCATATACATGCAACATAATCTGCTTGTGAAAAGTCCCCATGCTGGCGTCCTGTTTTCATAACAAACCGTTCTATTTTAAACGCATACTCTTGCTACTAACATATGCCTATTATACTTGATATATGCATATGAGACTCATTTGGGCTGAATATGTCACTCTCACCGGATTTCTGTGATAAAGTTACCCAGGTTCCTAAATTTGTGATAAAGTTACACAGGTAGTATCGCAAAAATGAATAATTTGTTGCTAAACATGAAATGTTATTAACCTGGGTAACTTTATCACAATAATTTCCAACCTGGGTAACTTTATCACAATTTCAGGAACCTGGGTAACTTTATCACAGAAAACCGGTGAGAGCGACCGATTCAGCCTTGATTTGGGGTACCTGGTTCTGATTCAGTTCTAAAATGTAAAATCCTTCATTGCCTCGAAGACAGACTAATCTTTCGCCCTGTTCTTGTTTTAGTTCTGATTCAGTTCTAAAATGTTTAATCTCTGAATATATACCCCACGCCCGATAACCCTATAGGCTGGTGGCTGTGGGTAGGCATGTTGCTGTAGTGATATTGGGTGTCGGTTTTCACACGTGTGCTCAGAATTTTAGGAAAATCATAAAATCTGGAATCCACCCGGCGATAACGCTTATGGCATTAGATAGGACCATGACTGGTGTATTCATACATCATTTGTGATAGCCGTGTGCCTTTAGATATATTTTTTATTACTTAATTTGTCGAATTTTACAACCGGTTTTTGTCGTTTATCAAAGAAACTACCTAATATAAATGGTAGAAATCTCGATATGTAGGCTTCATGTACACATGTCACTAGATGCACATTCCATTGATACAATGAAACCAAAATCCACAATAAAAGACATATTTTTCGTGGAAAAATATTGATTTTCCTCAGTGTCATATCACAAATTTATGACAGGCATATTGCCTCCGCAGATAGGCTCATGGCAAAGCACAAACTTGTTATGATAGGCAAGTGGCATTGTTGATAGGCACGTTGTAAATATTGACCAAGCTCCAATTTAGCACTTTAAAGCCAACAATATGCAACTTCTGGCATATATTATTTTATAAATACACTCTGGAATGATTATTCATTCATATAAAATAGACAGAACCACACATATGTGTGCATGACGTGAAAATAAACGGACGAGTTTGTTACGCGGAATGTTACAACGTTACAACGATGATTCGCGAGTTGTAACTTGCAGCATAATTTAATTTTCTCACCACGCACACATAATGTGTGGTTGTATTTTATTACACACCCACTAGAACTATTCAACATCGAGATTTAGCGTTTATTGATTCGTTTCTGTCGTAATTTATAGCCATTTTTATCAAACTGATAGGCGACTTTATTAATAAAGTTTGTAGTTCTTGTTCAAAAGATAAAGTTGACGTAATTTGTGACTCGTGACGTCGACGTTTTCCGTATTGTATACGTGTTGAATACGTTGGTAAAGATATTGTATGGGCTACACACTGCTCAATATAAGAAAATTAACACAACGATTCATCTATGTCGGGCTCTATTTCTTCTGGTTCCGACATTATTTTAGCTTCTTTCTGAAATAGATAATTGAGCGGAGCCTGAGTCAGATATAAATACAATTGGACCACTGTAAATGGTTGGCATTTTTTGTCAATACCGTGGGGCAGTTTGGGTACGAAGTGGGTACGAAGTAGGTACAAAGTGTCGGCTCTTTCACTAATGGCCTTCTAACGTCAACCATTTCTGAGATATGCATTACAGTTTAAACGGAAGTTGCAAAACCCGCCCAAATTTGTGCTATTATTTCATAATAAACTGAAATAATACTAATTATTTCTAAGTTTTAATACATTTTATCAGATTTATTGACTAATTTCTGCATTTAGAATCAGAATCTTAGATTTAAATGTCAGAAAATCTGAAATCATCCCGCGATGACAACTCGATGTTTTTTTATCTGAGGTGATCATTTCTCCGATATGATATCGTACTCGGTGAATTTTAGACGCACCCAAAAACCTGCCCGACGGTATTGACAAAAACATTTACCACTATAAATGCACACGAAATCTCACGGCGATTCCTCCTATATATAGCCAATGAGACAACAGCGACCACTCCATTAAGTTAACGCCCCACACACATTTGTATTATTGCTCGGTGCTCCTGTTTATGTATATGCGGCATAACTGGGTCATGGTCCAGGTCCACTATATGTATGCTCTAGCAATACAGGTTCTAGCGTACCCTAATTTCGCACCTGATATTTCTCTGAGCCCAATGTCTTTACCAATATTGATACCACATAAAATTATGTATAACAAGAGATGGACTGTCCGGTGCATACCCCCTCGTGGCATACCGACTCGTGTGGGCATATCTATAACTTATGAGGGCTATACTCAGACAGATGGACCCAAACACCAGCATTTTCATATAAACAAAGATGAGTAACTATAGAACAATAAAAACAAAACAAACATTTGAATGTGCCATTAAATGTCCTCATAGTGGTGAACATCCATACAAAATTTCATTGAGATCCGAGCATTACTGTTCAAGTTATGACATGAACAGACATCGGATGGACCAAACATTTCCAGATGAATAACTCTTAGAATGCAAAAGCAGAACAGAACAATGGAACCATCTATTGAATGTCCTCATAGTAGTGAACATCCATACCAAATTACATTGAGATCCGAGCACTACTGTTCAAGTTATGACATGAACAGACCTCGGACGTACGGACGAACGGACGGACGGACGGACAGACAGGTGCAAAACAGCATACCCCCCTTTAAAAAAAGGGGGGTATAACTATTAGCTACATTTAGCATTGGCGGGACATTGAATTATTGTTAATAGCATCGTATGCTGTTATTTATTTGTGTGCGGTTTATATTCCATAAACCGGCGTAGACATGAATCGTTCTGGTCGAAGAGAAAAAAACAAACATATGAACGCCATTCTTTCGCAGAACGCCAAAAATAAAACCGGCTATAAATGGTAGCTATATTATCTATATGTAGTGGACCATGACCATTCAGCCTGAAAACTGCACAAAGCTGGCATGGCTCATTTTTTTTACATTAAAATATGCTGAATAGTTTGGGCTATACTTTCCCCATTTTCAATTAAAATCCCATTTTGCAAGTTTGTCACAGTTAAAACGTTTTACATTACAACTGCCAGTATTTAGTTCTTGGAAATAAGTAATGTATGTTTCCTGACTCATGGACGATGTGAATTTACAACACTGTGAATAATATAGCATCATAAAAGCGTTTTTTCTCAGACTAAAACCACTATTGATCATTGTGCTACATGCGTATCTGTGTTTGCCATATGTCTATCCTCTCGGTGTTTGGCTATTCAATATGCCTACCACAAAATATTGACGGGACAGTATGTCAAATAGCTTTTTTTAACTGAAAAATGCATTATTTGAGTTCGCAGTCATGTTTGTCTTGTCACTGAGATACTATACCACATGTATCCACGAAAATAACTTACAAATCGACATGCTGAGCAAATTTGGGAGTCTGTTTACTTTGAAAGTTTGAAAAAGTCAACAAAATCCGAGATATTTTGTCTTCAAACAACGTATTCTACAATGCCAAATTGTTACCAAGAAGTTCAACTTATAAATCAGACATTACTGCATCTGACGTGATAAAAAAATCTGACCTTTTACAGCGTATTTGATCAATTATAATCTAAAACATACCTTGGTTGCGAAACCCGCCACGCAATATCACCACAGCAATATGCCTACCCACAGCCACCAGCCTATAGGGTTATCGGGCGTGTACCCCCATTGTGACAATATATAAGACAACCTCTTCAATTATTACGTAAACAGGCATAATTATTTCCGCGTGCCAATTTAAAATACTCATATATCAACACAATGCCATATCAAATAGTGGTCGATCCCTTATTGCCTCGCATACAGACTAATTTCTCAGGCTAGTTATTGTTTTATTTTGTTTTACGTTAATATTGTTTGTCTTTATTACATAGATGGACAACTATAGACCCCCATCCCAATAAAAGAAATAAAATGTAAAAGAGCAAAATAAAAATAAAAGAAAATACGTCACTTGAATACATATCACTGTAGACATAATAATTAACAATATAAGAACAGATTCGAATCATGCTTAATTTTTGAAAGCTGCATATTCAAAATATGCCATTCTAGGCAGTGTTCTGGTTTGAAAAATTGAGGAAAGATTTATGCATCTTGATGTTATGGCCGACAATTTTGAGTTTATATCTATTTGTTCTGAGCTATCGATTAAAATATTCGATATTTAGACACTCTATGTACAACCCCCCCCCCCCATGTCTACTACATGTATGATATCACAGTAAATCAATTTATTGGCTATTGCGCATGACTAATTCTGCAAGGTAAAAAGAAAGCCTCTGTTTCGCAGAAAACGCTACTATTCAGTAAATATTGGGAGAAGGTGACATATTAATATAGTGTACCAAAGTTCTAGAACAGACCTGAAAAAAATAAAAAAAATCATATTGAACCTTCTGTCATAATAACTACCACATCCATGATGTCAGAAACCACTGGTATATCATAGACATTAAATTACCCCTACTGATCATTCGAAACTTTCCATAGTCAAATTGACGTCGCATATTACGTCCGTCATCTTCCAATAAAACATAGAGCATTTGATATTTATTCCTCAAAATTTAAAGGGGTACTGTACGCCATTTTCATTAAATTTCCGGTGACAACAACGATCTAATATCGATAATATATAGAAACATAAGTAATTTGAGTCGAAGATGTATTCTGTAAACGCTCAGGTTAATAGGCTATCTTAAAATTTAATAATTTAAAAGTTAATAATTTGATATAAATTGAATTTAAGACTGGAGCCATAAAATGGCGTCAATTAAATTACGAATTACCGTAATCAAAAACAGTAATTGAGGGATACTGGATTGTTAAACCGATCGCACACACGATCGCTTAAAATATTATGATGATACCGTGACGGGGAGAACACTCAAGCCACTCACTGACTAGCGACGATACAATAACTAAAATGATTATATGGGACTAGTATGCATATAATATAACTTTTATTTGATTCATTTGGTTGAAAACTTTACAAAAATTACTCGACAACGACAATTTGTATTTTTGCATTCCGGTAAATTTGTCATCCGTAACATGACTTCGTACTCAACAGACTTTCAAATAATGGAAAAATTGTTACCTTATTCTCCGACTCGGAGACTATAGAAACCAACAACAACATTTGGCGTACAGTACCCCTTTAAGGTTGGTATAACATATGGCTATAGGTAGGCCGACGTGAAGACAGATGAGTCTCGGGTTGGCGGGGGGGGGGGGGGGGGGGGCGGGGTTGCTGCACATTTTCATCTATGAGAGTTCATGCATACATCGGGAGAGACTTCCAGGCCTGGTAGTAGTAATGGGGGCCACTATGGCCCAGTACCCCCAGACATGGCCACTATGGCCCAGTACCCCCAGACATGGCCACTATGGCCCAGTACCCCCCAGACATGGCCACTATGGCCCAGTACCCCCCAGACATGGCCATTATGGCCCAGTACCCCCCAGACATGGCCACCATATGCAACACTTGTGCCATCAATGAGGACGAGACATGTAACCATTCAGAAGAAGATCGAGCTATAACCGGAGTGTGGACCACGCCAGAATTATTCAAAGCAATGGATGTTGGCTACAAAATACTTGATGTGTACCAAATTTGGCATCGGACAGATTGGACAGATGAAATATACAAATCCTATATCGACAAACATCTAAAGATCAAACAGGAATGTAGTGGTTATCCATTTGGTGTTGAGACAGAAGAACAGAAGCAAAAGTTTGTACAGGATTATTATGCAGCTGAGGGTATAAAATTGGAGAACATCGAGAAGAATCCAGGAAAACGCCAAATATCTAAAATTATGATTAATTGTATATGGGGTAAGAATGCACAAAGAAATCTTATGTCAAAAACAGAGTATGTGGATAAGCCATCACGTTATTTTGAATTGCTTACTAGTAACAATATAATTGTTCAAAATGTTACACTTCTTGATGGTGACAAATTCATTCTGGTAAATTATGTTGATATTTTAGATAATATTGAACCTCATCATTCAGCAAATGTTGTTGTTGCTTCTTTTGTTACAGCGTATGCAATATTACAATTGTATAAAGTTTTTTAAAAACTTGGAGATAGAGTGCTGTATTTTGATACAGACAGCTGTATGTATGTCAGTGATCCATCAAAGAAGAACATCAAAACTATCGAAGGAAGATTGGGGAAATGGAGCGACGAACATCCAGATGCAAAGATTGTCAAATTTGTTGGACTTGGGCCAAAGAACTACGGATATGAATACATCAAAGATGGGAGAAGATACACCAAATGTAAGGTAAAAGGTATCACTCTTGATTACAGCACAAGTCAAAAAGTTAATTTTGAAACAATGGTACAATGTGTTAATGATCGTGAAAATTTCATTTAAACTTTGTAACAAATTGCAATGGCAAGAGAAACAAGAGAAAAACAAAGCTGATAAAAATTGGAAACCGCCATATGGTTACTGTTACAAATGCGGACAAGACTCCCATTGGTCCTTCCATTGTAAAGCAGATTTCGGCGACAAAAAAAATGTGAAAACTATACAAAAGTCTACAAGCAGTAACAATACAAGAACAAATGCAGATATCAAAACTGAAGAGATGTCTACAACATCAGATGTTTCCAAACAAGACCGACCTGTTGATCCTACGAATGATTCACAGAACAAATCTGAAGATAAACATCCAGAAATTGAAAATTCCAAGAAAACTTCCAAGAAAAAGAAGCTGAGACCATTCTACATTCCAAAAACAGATAAACGAATCGACACAAACAATTGAAAATTATGTTGTGTGAATAAATTATGAATTGAACAATCGTGTTTTGTTTTTTTCAGCTATGAAAGAGTAACCTTTTGGGAAATGTGTGTGGCCCTGAAAAGGGCCGTTTTCTCTTTTCCAGGATTCATAAGAATTCTGACAAATCAGGATATACCCCGTTGGGATTAATTGTCACAGACCAAATAGGATTTGATCTGTGCGCCGCACCAACCTGAGCAAAGCTGTCAATCGCTGCATTGCACAGATCTTTCTTCTTGATCTGTGACAAGATCTCCACGAGATCAAGATTGCTTGATTCTTGAACATCACATACTTTAGGCAATGGTCGTCGGCGAGCCAAAAAATCTCTTATCATCTGCTTCTGAACCCTACTTTGTTTAGGAGAATCCTGCCATTTCTTATATCTTCTTATTTCCGTCTCCTCTGACGAATCTCTTTTCCTCCACAACTTCTTGAGAAATTTCTTTAAAGACGGCATAATGAATGAAGTTCACTGAAAAAGTGAAAATATTTTATACATTTGACACGGGCGACAATGAAATCACATGTCGCGTTGGCGTTAAAATTGACAAATATTTCCTGACGTTGTGTTTTTTCAGAAACGGATCAACATGCATATTTTTCTTGATCATTATTGTATAGCGATCAAACAAATGTTTTTAATTTCGTTAGATCATTATCTATTATTTGGTACACATGATTTGATATATTTTTTACCTCGTTAGGAAAATATGGAATGTTTTTCTAGTTTTTGTTTTGGAATTGTACATATTTTATACATAAAACTGAACACAAGATTGTTACACGGGCGTCAATGAAAACACAACGCATTGAACTTAAAAATTGACAAGTATTTCCTCAAGTTGTGTTTTTTCAGAGACGGATCAACATGCATATTTTTCTTGATCATTATTGTATAGCGATCAAACAAATGTTTTTAATTTCGTTAGATCATTATCTATTATTTGGTACACATGATTTGATATATTTTTTACCTCGTTAGGAAAATATGGAATGTTTTTCTAGTTTTTGTTTTGGAAATGTACATATTTTATACATAAAACTGAACACAAGAAACATACTGAACATTTTTCTTGATCATTGCATTTGATAACTTTACTTGATCATCGTTTATGAACTAAGATGAATTCATATGTTAAAACATCTTAATTAATTGCATATACTATCATGAATTTAATCTATAACATATCGAAATGGTAAAACTAACAGATAATGCACTGAAAAGAAACACAACGTCAGGAAACATTTGTCATTTTTAACGTCAAAGCATTATGTGCTTTCTCTACCGTCCGCGCAATCGTGATATATGTTCAAGCACGGCAGCGAACAATTTATTCTGCATTCAAAGATGACAGCTGTAAACATAACCGATCTTCAGACTTATTCTATTGTTCTCAACATATCTGCAATCCCGAACCCTTGATGGCGATACTGAGAGGAACTATGGGGATGACACCGCAGATAATGTGGGACAGGTACGCAAGAGAAGTGACCGCCCGTTCAAAGCTGATCATGCAGAAAAGAACAGCAACCATACCAGCCGAGCCTAGCTGTCCTATTTTATCTGAGGCGGGACAACAAAAGCAAAATTCTCACTCTGAGAAAATTGGGAAGTGAATTTGATGTCGTACAAAACGGCCCTTTTCAGGGCCAAAACAAAAACGGTCCTTTTCAGGGCCACCAACTGATCGAAAAGAAACTCTTGATAGCTGATTGATATTTTCCAAAGTGAGATTTTCCTTTTGAAAAAGTCCATTTTCATTTTTTCGATCAGAAATGTCACATCAATGACAGGAACATCTATCCTCAGGGGGAAACTATGGCCCAGTACCCCCCCAGACATGGCCACTATGGCCCAGTACCCCACAGACATGGCCACTATGGCCCAGTACCCCCCCAGACATGGCCAATATGGCCCAGTACCCCCAGACATGGCCACTATGGCCCAGTACCCCACAGACATGGCCACTATGGCCCAGTACCCCCCAGACATGGCCACTATGGCCCAGTATCCCCCCCAGACATGGGCACTATGACCCAGTGGGCCATGTCTGGGGGGTACTGGGCCATAGTGGCCATGTCTGGGGGGTACTGGGCCATAGTGGCCATGTCTGGGTGGTACTGGGCCATAGTGGCCATGTCTGGGGGGGTACTGGGCCATAGTGGCCATGTCTGGGGGTACTGGGCCATAGTGGCCATGTCTGGGGGGTACTGGGCCATAGTGGCCATGTCTGGGGGGTACTGGGCCATAGTGGCCCCCATTACTACTCCTGGTAGTAGAGGCTCTTATGTACTCCCGTGTGCACTTTGTGAAGAAATATAGCGACTATGCCAATGACGTTGTTTGATATCTCAGGCACCAGAAAACAAATGTTAGACACATTGGGGTCGCGACTGGGTGGATTTATGACATCATCAAGATGGCCGCCATACACAATTTCACAGTATGCACTGAGTCCGTTTGATTAATATCTACTTGTAAATTTATTATAGAAATTTGATTATCTCACCACTGACGTCAAACTAATACCCCATACTTCCATTTGACAGAAAAAGTGGCCACCATAAACCAAGATGGCCGTCAAAATGGCGACCGAAATTCGGAAAATTGATGATTTTTCACACTTTCCTCTTGAATCATTAACCGATGTTTGAAATTTGTAACGAATAAAGACCTAAATTTGAATAAATTCTAGTATCCAACCGTTTCTACAACATAATATGTCATATTTCGGATCTCATTCCTGCCAGCTATCTTTAAAATGTGAATTCAAAAATGTGCTATGAAAGTTAACCAAAATTCAATTATATGATTCTAGCCAAACGTTGAACAGAAAATAACTGAATTTGATGAAGATAATGTAAAAATGTTTTAAATATCTAAATTGCCATATAGTTACACTGAAAATAGTGCATTTTCGTTTAAGATGGCGGCCAAGATGGCTGCCAAAATGGAGAAATCACCAAAATCTGTCCAATTTTTATTGATATCACTCATGTGTTTGGGAAAAGTAAATATATGTAAATGTGTGCTACTTTTTCGCGGACATCCATGGAATTATGGAATGATTTGTAAATTTGGTGAACCATATAGCTGCTTATACCCGAGAATTCAACAGAATTATACCACGAAAATTAAGTCAAATCATCTTCATGACAGCCACACAAAATTGCAGAATGGGCACTGAGTTAGGAAGAAAATTTAACACAGAAAAAATAAAAAATATTTCTACGGCAATGATAAAATTGCACCAAGCTTGCTTTTGAAAGAACAAGATTGATAAAAAAAAAACAAGATGGCTGTCAAAATGGCGACCGAAATATAGAAATGTGTTGAATTGTTACACATGCCCCTTACATCATTTTCGGTTATTTGTAAACTGTGGCGAGTAGGACTTGTCTTTGTTTTTATCAGTCATGACACCAAGTACTTTGGAAAACATATGCTGTAATTTGTGTCTAATTGTTGTCCATACTCCGAAAAATGCAAATTAAATAATGCGCTATGTAATTTCACAAATAAACTTGCTTCTCGAGGTTAAATTGGACAGAAATAGGCATAATAAAATAAACAAAAGTGTACACAGTTTTAAATATCGTTAGTGTCATTCAATTACACTCGACGTTGATCCATTTGACCCAAGATGGTCGCCAGAATGGCCGCCAAAACTCACAGTTATACAATGTGACAAATGTTTATATTCTCAAACGGCATTTAGCAAAGGAGTTGGATATATTCGCCCAATCTAAATTAAATACTATCATGTTAAGGTATAGTGTGATATGTTTGACCAAACATAGTTTGTTTATAATCGAGAATATATCAGAATGGACTCTTAGAAACCTAACATGAAATTGCCCAATATAATTTAAACGATCCTGCCCGTTTCCTGGGAAGGAAGTCAAACCGGATATGTGCTGACTATCATTATAAGAGCATAACGATGACTCGAACACAAAAGAATCCCTGCAGTCATAATACAGACAGAAATCCAACTTTATGGCTATATTATTTAGTTTGGGGCAGATCTGCTTTATTCGTTGCCTATTCTTGATGAATTGTTGACCACGTTGATTTCGCCCGGCCACAAAAATTTAGAAGATTCAGGAAATATATCACACCTTGACTTCATCGAAGTCGAAGTTGCATTGCTATCATACTGCCACCGGGAAATATAATTGCTCAACTTAGAAATACGCAGGCATTACATGTTAGTGCAAACATTATTTCGTATCTAATTATGAAACAGTTGTGTCTAATAAGATACAATAAGGGGAGATTACATTGTTCAGTTTCTTGTTTTTGGCATATCTGTGTTTCATCACCCGAAATTCGTTTGAATAGTTGAGACGTTGTCACACTTCTCAAGACGTGAGTCAGCACATGTACCACTCTTGTTACTTCGTCCAATAGATGGTCACATTGATGGTAGTCTAACTACAACCAACTCACCCCAGCAACTACAGTTGAATTACAAACTCATTTCGCAAGCTAACAGAGCTCACCACAAAACTCTCCGACTGCATATCAGAGACTCCATATAGAATGTTTGCTTCGGTTGTGGAATGGAGAGTCCATAATACAGATTTAATAAATAAATGTCAATATGGCCGCTGACCTCATAGCAGATACATTGCATATTCACTTCGATGTAGTCTAACAGAACTGTGCACATAACCGAGTTAATGCTTGTCAGTTTATTTTAGAATATGTCAAAACATCAGTATCCGGCAAAATAGCCTAAGGTTTGTCATTCTCCATGTCGAGTCCAGCAAGTGACAATAACGGCTCCTCAACTTCTTCCTGGTTGTCAACGAAGAAATATCGTGAAATCAAAATGCCTAGTGCCTGGATATTTAGTGATGAAATACCTCATCGAAACACCAGAAGCTCATCTTTGGTCCATGCCATATGATGATGCATCGAAGTAATGAATACAGTGACGGGTCATCAAGATCATTTAATGGAACGTTTATTAAGATTTCTTGCAAAATGTCCACATGTGGACATTCATTAGCATTATACATCAAACTGTTAGTTCACAGAAAGTAAAGATCTTCGAATCACAGAAACCCCGCAATCTCGAACGAAATCCTTTAATTGTCCATCGAACAAATGTAGTTTATAGAATTTGCTGGCAAACCGTACAACCATAATAGTCGGATCCACAAGTAGGCCAATAACAAGCTTGGAATATAGATACTGCTCAAAAGTTGGAAGTAATAGATAACAATGTTATGCTTGAATTGAGAGAATATTGTGGATTGTTAACTATTTGAAGAGTCCATAACTGAAATTTACTTCAACTATTGCTCAGGAAGGTATAAGATTACAACGTTTAACGACCTGAGTTTTCTGCAGACCTGATTTTGATTGTAGTGGGATATCAAATGTTCCTGTATAAAACATCTGGAAAGAATACTACAAACTTTCCACCCAATAATAATACATGTACCTCAACATGTCGGTGAGTTGAATTGCCTCTACAGCCAAGTCGAACTGTGCATTGGTGCGAAAATTGTTATCAATTTTATCTGGAACATTGCCGATAACCGATACAATTACAGAAATGCAGGCATATAAAGAAAATGTGGTGTGAATATATTTCTTGTATGACATTTTGATGAGACCGAATAACTCAAGCATGAAAGAACTTTGATAACACATGTGACAAATATGACATAAGTGCATAAGTTCTGCACAGGAAGATGGGGATCATACACGGAACGAAACTTGCAGTATATGCGATATCCAGAAAACTATCTCTGTGGAACTCAAATACACATGTATACCAATTGAACTCATTATATGAGGCTATCTCCTATCCTAGCTCGATCAAAATCAGCCACACTTTCGCAAATCTTGGGTCTGGAGTCAGTGAGTTGACCTATGAGCTCTCCAGAGCTCCACAACAGTTTGTTTTGGTACGAACCTGAACATAATTTATCTCTAGTCGCTATATAGCGCATGTAATAAGCAGAGGTCTGGCAGAAACCCGCCGATGCGATTCTTCTTCACAGAAGACACATAGAGCTCACATCTGAACGCTCTCGTTTGGTAGTCTGCGACAAAGCAATTACTGTCATATAATCCTCTGATGCACACAAAATATGAACTAGATGTTATTCAAGGACCAGCAATTGTGAATTTTCTCAGTTTCACAAAGGTATACCCTGTGTTTTCGTACATGTATATTAATAAGAACGAATCACACAAATATTAGCTCCTATTCTTATATTTGGACTTAGTATACACTAATTATTAAGCTTGTTAACATGGAGGATGTCTGTAATGTCAACGCGTTATATGCCGCTACTGTTTTGGGTACTGCATTGTGTGATGTCCATTCAATTAATTTCCGTGAGCAGCTGAATTTCGGTAGAATTGACTTAGTATGATGGCATTACATGAGCAATACAGGAGTCAAGTGAAAAATTCTTAGCCAAACCCCATAAGGGGGGCGATATCAAGGGGAAGTAATTAAAGTATTTCTCAATACCGACAGCCTTATTGTTGAGGTAGGGACTTTTCTCCAGTCGAGTCACCCAAATCAGGACATTTCCGATGTACATGTAATGATGGATGTAATCAGCATATATTCAGATTTGGATATTTTCAAATAGGTCAACATCAGATGAATTTATCTACTTTTCATGGTTTCTGTTTCCATTCTCATGAAATCTCGGATATAAACAGCTACTGTTCGCAAAATATTCATATTGTATCAGCATTCATGGCACTTTTGTCAACAGGGGAACAGATGTGTTTACCAGTAGTCACTGAAACCCACATTAGGAGCGTTATCAATGAAAACTAGCAAACTTGGATGATTTCTCCATTTTGGTAACCATCTGAGTCACCATCCTGAATTTAGATTCATGTGGATAATAATATGTTAATCTAACATATCATGGTTGTCGAATGATTAGATAGTATAATTCATTCAAAATAAGGTTGCTAGTGAATAATTTAAGAGGCGAGTGTGAAAAATCATCAATTATTAGAATGTCGGTCGCCGTTTTGGGAGCCATCTTGGATTTTGAGGTCCAAATTGCACCGTCAAGAGGAAGTGTGATCCAATGGTATTATTGGTCGCGAAACATAATCATTTCACTATCTAAATTTTCCTCCCGGACTCAATGCCAACTCTGAAATTGTTCATGGTTGCCATTTTGATGATTTCATCTCATTTTCGTCGTTTCATTCTCTCGAATTTTTGAGTATAAACAGCCGTTGTTCACAAACTATTCATATTGTTTCATATCTCCATGTTATTACGCCAACACGGAGCAAATATATTCACCTATATTAACTAAATCGCACATTAGGAGTGATATCAAAGAAAATTTGACAAATTTTAGTGATTTATCAATTTTGGCAACCATTTTGGTCGCCATCTTGAATACAGATGCACTTTTTTGGTTGTAATTATATGACAATCTATATGTTTAAACCTGTTGCAAATGTTTGTCATCAAATTCAGCTATTTTCTGGCTAACACTTGGCTTGAATTACAAAACGATATTTGGTAAAATTGCATAGCATATTTATGAATTCACATTTTGACGACATTTTGTATAATAAGACCCAAAGTATGACATATTATCATGTTCAAATGGTTAGGTATTCAAATGTATTTAAAATTAAGTTGCTATTAGCCACCGATTTCAAACAACCGTGAATGTTTTAAGAGACATGTGTGAAAATTCATCATTTTCCCGAACTTCGGTCGCCATTTTGGCGGCCATCTTGGTTAAATGTGGTCAATTTTTCTGTCAAAGTAAAGCCTCTTATCATAGTATCACAACAGTAGAGAAATATTATATTTCCTACCATAAATTCACTACTAGCTATTAATCAAACTGATTCAGTGCCTACTCTGAAATGTTGGATGGCGGCCATCTTGATGTGTCTAACATTTGTTTTCTGGTGCCCCAGATATCAAGCAACATCGTGAGCATAGTGGCTATATTTCTTCACAAAATGCACACGGGAGCCAAAAAAAATGGACATAAGCGCCTCTACTATGGGCAGCACCATCAGAAGTGTTACAACTGACAAACGGGCGCCACGATATCTGAATTGTACACGCAAGAAAAATAACCAAACTTCTTCAAGATGGTGATCTCTCTTTTTTGTGCCATTTTAAATAAGATTCCGGCCTGTTAAATAATAATTCTGAAACACCAGTCGGCAGAATATATTGACACTATAGTGGACGTTGATTTTTCTTACAATTATATATTATATCTGGACGTCAATTATATACTAACTACACTGCTTGGAAATGTTGAATGTGATTTAACCATGGGGAAAATGATTTTGGCATTTATTTTCTTTCTAATACTAAGATAAAACTCATCAATTTAAAATAATCATATACAGCTGTTGCGAATATTGCCCGGTAGACGCATTCATTCAGGTGTGTTATAATTGAAACTAATAATGCTAAATGTGTAAGAGCTTCCTTTTAGAATAAATTGGTGGCCCTGAAAAGGGCCGTTTGAGTAGTGAGAATCAGGAACTCACTTCTAAATGCGCGTTCGCCACGGACACGTCTTGCCAGCTGGATATCCTTTGGCATGATGGTTACTCTCTTGGCGTGGATGGCACACAAATTGGTGTCCTCGAAGAGTCCGACCAAGTAAGCATCGGGGGCCTCTTGTAGAGCCATAACAGCTGAGCTCTGAAATCTCAAATCAGTTTTGAAGTCTTGAGCGATTTCTCGTACCAGTCGCTGGAATGGCAGCTTCCTGACCAGAAGTTCTGTGCTCTTCTGATAACGACGAATTTCTCGCAGGGCAACTGTTCCTGGCCTGTATCTGTGTGGTTTCTTGACACCACCGGTAGCTGGAGCACTCTTTCTCGCAGCTTTTGGGGCTAGCTGTTTTCTTGGGGCTTTGCCACCAGTCGATTTTCTTGCAGTTTGCTTCGTGCGAGCCATTTTTACGTGCGCTCGCGCAACAGTATGGCGATCAGACAGATTCGTACGTAGCTTGGTGTCACCTTACTCCGTTTCACTCCATGACGTCACCAAAAACGACGTAAAACCTCGTGACGTTCTGACATTTTTACTATGCCGCGTTTTTGCTATGTTTATTTTATGTGTTGTTTTCGATTATTTGTTTGTCGCCGATATCGCCATCTGTCGGGATTCGCTGTTTCTATATTTAAATTTTAAAACTGGCATGCTCGTAGTGAGCCTCGATTTCGATTTTTTCTCCCAGGTCAAATTACGTCAGAGTTATGACAAAAATAGATCGACCTACATTTTCTCCATCAGAACTCTACATCAAAGAGTCTATAGACTCCTTCGGGACCTACATAGACTCCTTCATTTGGGTATTTTTACTTATAATTGGGAAGTTTTATCATTTTTGGTTCGTGCGAAGACCTCTTTTTATCGTGCGGGAAAAGAGAGACATCCAAAACGCGATTTCGTAATTCGACGCAAAAGGCTGAATAGCATAACCTTCAGCCGAGTTCCGGGTCAAATACGACGAATGACGTAACACAAAACAAACGCATTTGTTGACACAAACACCGTTTGAAGAGTTTATAATTACATAAAATGATCGTTATTGATTAATTATTGATTAATTATTGATATGTATTGTTGCATATTGGCTGCTATCAATATTTACACAAATAGTATTAATTATTTCTTATACATGTAATTGCTCCTTTGGTCAACTTTGACTTTGTCGGAAAATGAAAATGAAAATATGCCGCTGAAAAAAAAAATGTAATCGATATTAAATTCTCATCCTTTCGGCAACATGGAATTGGTTTTAATTACTTAAATGATTAATATAGTAATTTGCCTTTTATCTGTGATGAAATGAGAAATGGTAATGGTCTTTTTTTGCTAACATTAAATTAAATAAATTAAGTAAAATACAGTGAAATTATTTTTTAAATTATTGTTTATTACATTTTTGCGCACGTTGGCATCTCTATGAGTGCATTCTAGTTCCGATTCAAATTGGACGTCAGAATAATATAACCGCCGAAAGTTGTGAGAGCTTTTATTCTGACCGATATAAGACGTCATTGGTTGACGGTTGACGCTTTCGACGTTTTCATTGGTTCGTTAACGTCAAACATAATTGGCTGTTACAGACATACGTGATTGGTCACAAAATTATGCGTTTCTGATCCGATCCGCGTCAGGTCTGATCTGAGAACAAAAATTTTACATCCGAAAAACAAAGAAAATTTTCAAAACTATTACGAATAATCATTGGTGCTGAATGTAATGGTTGCATTGATGAAGTATAAGCTATACATTCTAGAGCTTTTACAAATTAACATCTCGACATCCAAGTACGTGCGATTTCATTTATAAATTGTCTTGTCATACTACACACGTGTATTGACATTTAACTGCATGTACTGACGACGTCCAACAAACTTGATCCCCTTCGAAAGGAAAAGTGTCCCAAAAGGTTTCCTTGCACAGACTGACACACAATTTCCCGATAACCGATGTTAATTATACAAAATTTTCAAAATTACGGATTGCATGTGTTTTTTTTCTCACTCTCTCCCGAAATGCGCAGAATATATAAAAAATAAATTCAAACATCGAATGAAACTAGAAACGCGGGAAATGTGGGGGTGGGGTGGGGTGGGGTGGTGTGGACAAACATAATATATCTTGATTTTTTACACGATAACATTGCCCCGATTGACAAAACAATTACTCAAAATCACAAGGCACGAAATGCAAGAATTGTTATTTTTTTTCCATCAACTGTTCAACTTTGTGTGATTTTACTGCCAATTTACGGGCAAATCTCTTAAATGATATCTGAACTTCAAAATTTGGAACTGAATGAAACGTGTTTCACAATTCTCGTGGGCTGCTGTGTGGGTCTATAGGAACGGTTTAAATCTACATATTGGAATTTGATAGTATTTGGTTTTCACCAATGCGAATGGAAATGATTTTTATAATATCAGCAATTGTAGAGCTTTCTTATCGGAAAATTTGGTTGGCCCTGAAAAGGGCCGTTTAAACTTGTTAGCTTTCACCCAAGATTTATTTCTTTGCCTTACTCTTAGGCTTAGCTGCTTTCTTGGCTGGCTTCCTTGCTGCCTTTTTAGCTGCTGGTTTCTTTGCTGCTGCCTTTTTGGGTGCAGCCTTCTTTTTGGGTTTCTTCGCTGCCTTCTTTTTTGGCTTCTTTGCTGCCTTCTTCTTGGGCTTCTTTGCTGCCTTCTTCTTTGGTTTCTTAGCCCTCTTATGTTTCTTGGCCTTCTTTTTCTTTGGTTTCCTGGGAGCCTTGGTCCGTCCAACTCGGAATCTTCCGGTGGCACCAGTTGCCGTGGAACCCTTGGGTCTCACCAATGCACCAGATTTCAATCCCTGAGTGAAAGCTCTGCGCATCATCGCGTTTAGTCTTGCTCCAGACGCACCCCTGTTATTAGCCATGATGTGCTTCTTGATAGCCTGAGCAGATGACCCTTTGCGATCTTTTATAGCCCCGATGGCCGTGACAATCATCTGTAGACATGTTGGCTTTGCTGGTCTTTTCTTGCTTGGAGACCTCTTGCTCCTCTTTGGGGACTTCTTCCTCTTGGGTGATGCTGCCCTCGGTGGCGAACCGCTTCTTGAACCTGCCATATATAGTATCAATGGTAATAACTCTGATTCGTTTCGGAGTTTATGCCGATTTTTGAAAACGTGCACCTTAAAGCTAAGTGGCGCGGACGTCGGCGAAACCACATAACGTCGCCCAGTCTCCAACATCGCGGCGGTGAATGTTTTTTTCTAAATGTGTGTTAAATTGGACGAATATATGTCACATCCTCAGAAAATTACGTTTCATTGATATGAAATGTCGAACCCCATTGCCTAAATGTGTTAACGATAGTCCACTTTCATTCCAAAAACTGACCCTACCATTTTAGAGTTCCGTGTTAGCCGTTGCAAACTTTAACATACATCGAAATATATTCGACAAACTCGGCGGGTCACCTCAATTAAAAAATAAACACCTATAAACTCACAAAATGCAGGCTACTATTTTTCTTCAATTTCAAGTATTGGTATAGTGTATGGTTCAGTGCGATGGCCATATGCTAATTTAAATTGAGAAAGTAAACGTTACAGCTACGGAAATCTTGGAATCAGAAACACATGTTGGTAAAATTTTATCCGAAGCCATTGCAATTTGATGTCGCCCATCATGCACGCTTCCAAATCACTGCGTTCAAGTCGGGATATTCCATCGTTCATAGTTTCACAAGAAGTATAAATTTATCAATGCATTGTCAGAATCTAATATTATGGATGAGATGGATATCTATATTTGATATTATTCTTCAACATGTTCTCCAAGTCATATATACATGCAACAGAATCTGCTTGTGAAAAGTCCCCATGCTGGCGTCCTGTTTTCATAACAAACCGTTCTAAACGCATACTCTTGCTACTAACATATGCCTATTATACTTGATATATGCACATGAGACTCATTTGGGCTGAATATGTCACTCTCACCGAATTTCTGTGATAAAGTTACCCAGGTTCCTAAATTTTTTATAAAGTTACACAGGTTGGAGAGAATTGTGTTAAAGTTACCCAGGTTAAGCAAATCTCACAATATCAACTCGATTTAAAAGTGACAGAGGGAAAAAAATTTCAGTTTTGGCAGGTATTAGCCCTTATTAAGTATAAATTAAGACATATTAGCACTGTAGTTCGTCATTTTGATCGCAAAAATTTATAATTTGTTGCTAAACATGAAATGTTATTAACCTGGGTAACTTTATCACAATACTTTCCAACCTGGGTAACTTTATCACATTTCAGGAACCTGGGTAACTTTATCACAGAAATCCGGTGAGAGCGACCTATCCAGCCTCATTTGGGGTACCTGGTTCTGATTCAGTTCTAAAATGTAAAATCCTTCATTGCCTCGAAGACAGACTAATTTTTCGCCCTGTTCTTGTTTTAGTTCTGATTCAGTTCTAAAATGTTTACTCTCTGAATATATACCCCCTTGTGACAATATATAAGACAAACTCTTCAATTATTACGTAAAACAGGCATAATTATATCCGCGTGCCAATTTAAAATACTCATATATCAACACAATGCCATATCAAATAGTGGTCGATCCCTTATTGCCTCGCATGCATACAGACTAATTTCTCAGGCTAGTTATTGTTTTATTTTGTTTTACGTTAATATTGTTTGTCTTTTTTACATAGATGGACAACTATAGACCCCCACCCCAATAAAAGAAATAAAATGTAAAAGAGCAAAATAAAAATAAAAGAAAATACGTCACTTGAATACATATCACTGTAGACATAATAATTAACAATATAGGAACAGATTCGAATCATGCTTAATTTTTGAAAGCTGCATATTCAAAATATGCCATTCTAGGCAGTGTTCTGGTTTGAAAAATTGAGGAAAGATTTATGCATCTTGATGTTATGACCGACAATTTTGAGTTTATATCTATTTGTTCTGAGCTATCGATTAAAATATTCGATATTTAGACACTCTATGTACACCCCCCCCCCCCCCCATGTCTACTACATGTATGATATCACAGAAAATCAATTTATTCCGCATGACTAATTATGCAAGGTAAAAAGAAAGCCTCTGTTTCGCAGAAAACGCTACCATTCAGTAAATATTGGGAGAAGGTGACATATTAATATAGTTTACCAAAGTTCTAGAACAGACCTGAAAAAAACCCCAAAAAAATCATATTGAACCTTCTGTCAAAATAACTACCACATCCATGATGTCAGAAACCAATGGTATATCATAGCCATTAAATTACCCCTACTGATCATTCGAAACTTTCCATAGTCAAATTGACGTCGCATATTACGTCCGTCATCTTCCAATAAAACATAGAGCATTTGATATTTATTCCTCAAAATTTAAGGTTGGTATATGGCTAGGTAGGCCTGTACGTGAAGACAGATGAGTCTCGTGTTGGCGGGGGGGGGGGTGTTGCTGCACATGTTCATCTATGAGAGTTCATGCATACATCGGGAGAGATTTCCAGGCCTGGGCAGCACCATCGGTAGTGTTACAACTGACAAACGGGCGCCACGATATCTGAATTTACACGCAAGAAAAATAACCAAACTTCTTCAAGATGGTGATCTCTCTTTTTTGTGCCATTTTAAATAAGATTCCGGCCTGTTAAATAATAATTCTGAAACACCAGTCGGCAGAATATATTGACACTAGTGGACGTTGATTTTTCTTACAATTATATATTATATCTGGACGTCAATTGTATACTAACTACACTGCTTGGAAATGTTGAATGTGATTTAATCATGGGGAAAATGATTTTGGCATTTATTTTCTTTCTAATACTAAGATAAAACTCATCAATTTAAAATAATCGTATATAGCTGTTGCGAATATTGCCCGGTAGACGCATTCATTCAGGTGTGTTATAATTGAAACTAATAATGCTAAATGTGTAAGAGCTTCCTTTTAGAATAAATTGGTGGCCCTGAAAAGGGCCGTTTGAGTAGAGTGAGAATCAGCAACTCACTTAGGCGCGTTCGCCACGGACACGTCTTGCCAGCTGGATATCCTTTGGCATGATGGTTACTCTCTTGGCGTGGATGGCACACAAATTGGTGTCCTCGAAGAGTCCGACCAAGTAAGCCTCGGAGGCCTCTTGTAGAGCCATAACAGCTGAGCTCTGAAATCTCAAGTCAGTTTTGAAGTCTTGAGCGATTTCTCGTACCAGTCGCTGGAATGGCAGCTTCCTGACCAGAAGTTCTGTGCTCTTCTGATAACGACGAATTTCTCGCAGGGCAACTGTTCCTGGCCTGTATCTGTGTGGTTTCTTGACACCACCGGTTGCTGGAGCACTTTTTCTCGCAGCTTTTGTGGCTAGCTGTTTTCTTGGGGCTTTGCCACCAGTCGATTTTCTTGCAGTTTGCTTCGTGCGAGCCATTTTTCCGATTCAAATTGGACGTCAGAATAATATAACCGCCGAAAGTTGTGCGAGCTTTTATTCTGACCGATATAAGACGTCATTGGTTGACGGTTGACGCTTTCGACGTTTTCATTGGTTCGTTAACGTCAAACATGATTGGCTGTTACAGACATACGTGATTGGTCACAAAATTATGCGTTTCTGATCCGATCCGCGTCAGGTCTGATCTGAGAAAAAAAAATTTACATCCGAAAAACAAAGTAAATTTTCAAAACTATTACGAATAATCATTGATGCTGAATGTAATGGTTGCATTGATGAAGTACAAGCTATACATTCTAGAGCTTTTACAAATTAACATCTCGACATCCAAGTACGTGCGATTTCATTTATAAATTGTCTTGTCATACTACACACGTGTATTGACATTTAACTGCATGTACTGACGACGTCCAACAAACTTGATCCCCTTCGAAAGGAAAAGTGTCCCAAAAGGTTTCCTTGCACAGACTGACACACAATTTCCCGATAACCGATGTTAATTATACAAAATTTTCAAAATTACGGATTGCATGTGGTTTTTTTCTCACTCTCTCCCGAAATGCGCAGAATATATAAAAAATAAATTCAAACATCGAATGAAACTAGAAACGCGGGAAATGTGGGGGTGGGGTGGGGACGGGTGGTGTGGACAAACATAATATATCTTGATTTTTTACACGATAACATTGCCCCGATTGACAAAACAATTACTCAAAATCACAAGGCACGAAATGCAAGAATTGTTTTGTTTTTTCCATCAACTGTTCAACTTTGTGTGATTTTACTGCCAATTTACGGGCAAATCTCTTAAATGATATCTGAACTTCAAAATTTGGAACTGAATGAAACGTGTTTCACAATTCTCGTGGGCTGCTGTGTGGGTCTATAGGAACGGTTTAAATCTACATATTGGAATTTGATAGTATTTGGTTTTCACCAATGTGAATGGAAATGATTTTTATAATATCAGCAATTGTAGAGCTTTCTTATCGGAAAATTTGGTTGGCCCTGAAAAGGGCCGTTTAAACTTGTTAGCTTTCACCCAAGATTTATTTCTTTGCCTTACTCTTAGGCTTAGCTACTTTCTTGGCTGGCTTCCTTGCTGCCTTTTTAGCTGCTGGTTTCTTTGCTGCTGCCTTTTTGGGTGCAGCCTTCTTTTTGGGTTTCTTCGCTGCCTTCTTTTTTGGCTTCTTTGCTGCCTTCTTCTTGGGCTTCTTTGCTGCCTTCTTCTTTGGTTTCTTAGCCCTCTTAGGTTTCTTGGCCCTCTTAGGTTTCTTGGCCTTCTTTTTCTTTGGTTTCCTGGGAGCCTTGGTCCGTCCAACTCGGAATCTTCCGGTGGCACCAGTTGCCGTGGAACCCTTGGGTCTCACCAATGCACCAGATTTCAATCCCTGAGTGAAAGCTCTGCGCATCATCGCGTTTAGTCTTGCTCCAGACGCACCCCTGTTATTAGCCATGATGTGCTTCTTGATAGCCTGAGCAGATGACCCTTTGCGATCTTTTATAGCCCCGATGGCCGTGACAATCATCTGTAGACATGTTGGCTTTGCTGGTCTTTTCTTGCTTGGAGACCTCTTCCTCCTCTTTGGAGACTTCTTCCTCTTGGGTGATGCTGCCCTCGGTGGCGAACCGCTTCTTGAACCTGCCATATATAGTATCAATGGTAATAACTCTGATTCGTTTCGGAGTTTATGCCGATTTTTGAAAACGTGCACCTTAAAGCTAAATGGCGCGGACGTCGGCGAAACCACATAACGTCGCCCAGTCTCCAACATCGCGGCGGTGAATGTTTTTTTCTAAATGTGTGTTAAATTGGACGAATATATGTCACATCCTCCGAAAATTACGTTTCATTGATATGAAATGTCGAACCCCATTGCCTAAATGTGTTAACGATAGTCCACTTTCATTCCAAAAACTGACCCTACCATTTTAGAGTTCCGTGTTAGCCGTTGCAAACTTTAACATACATCGAAATATATTCGACAAACTCGGCGGGTCACCTCAATTAAAAAATAAACACCTATAAACTCACAAAATGCAGGCTACTATTTTTCTTCAATTTCAAGTATTGGTATAGTGTATGGTTCAGTGCGATGGCCATATGCTAATTTAAATTGAGAAAGTAAACGTTACAGCTACGGAAATCTTGGAATCAGAAACACATGTTGGTAAAATTTTATCCGAAGCCATTGCAATTTGATGTCGCCCATCATGCACGCTTCCAAATCACTGCGTTCAAGTCGGGATATTCCATCGTTCATAGTTTCACAAGAAGTATAAATTTATCAATGCATTGTCAGAATCTAATATTATGGATGAGATGGATATCTATATTTGATATTATTCTTCAACATGTTCTCCAAGTCATATATACATGCAACAGAATCTGCTTGTGAAAAGTCCCCATGCTGGCGTCCTGTTTTCATAACAAACCGTTCTAAACGCATACTCTTGCTACTAACATATGCCTATTATACTTGATATATGCATATGAGACTCATTTGGGCTGAATATGTCACTCTCACCGGATTTCTGTGATAAAGTTACCCAGGTTCCTAAATTTTTGATAAAGTTACACAGGTTGGAGAGAATTGTGTTAAAGTTACCCAGGTTAAGCAAATCTCACAATATCAACTCGATCTAAAAGTGACAGAGGGAAAAATTGTTCAGTTTTGGCAGGTATTAGCCCTTATTAAGTATAAATTAAGACATATTAGCACTGTAGTTCGTCATTTTGATCGCAAAAATTAATAATTTGTTGCTAAACATGAAATGTTATTAACCTGGGTAACTTTATCACAATACTTTCCAACCTGGGTAACTTTATCACATTTCAGGAACCTGGGTATAACTTTATCACAGAAAACCGGTGAGAGTGACCTATTCAGCCTCATTTGGGGTACCTGGTTCTGATTCAGTTCTAAAATGTAAAATCCTTCATTGCCTCGAAGACAGACTAATTTTTCGCCCTGTTCTTGTTTTAGTTCTGATTCAGTTCTAAAATGTTTACTCTCGGAATATATACCCCCTTGTGACAATATATAAGACAAACTCTTCAATTATTACGTAAAACAGGCATAATTATTTCCGCGTGCCAATTTAAAATACTCATATATCAACACAATGCCACATCAAATAGTGGTCGATCCCTTATTGCCTCGCATACAGACTAATTTCTCAGGCTAGTTATTGTTTTATTTTGTTTTACGTTAATATTGTTTGTCTTTTTTACATAGATGGACAACTATAGACCCCCACCCCAATAAAAGAAATAAAATGTGAAAGAGCAAAATAAAAATAAATGAAAATACGTCACTTGAATACATATCACTGTAGACATAATAATTAACAATATAGGAACAGATTCGAATCATGCTTAATTTTTTAAAGCTGCATATTCAAAATATGCCATTCTAGGCAGTGTTCTGGTTTGAAAAATTGAGGAAAGATTTATGCATCTTGATGTTATGACCGACAATTTTGAGTTTATATCTATTTGTTCTGAGCTATCGATTAAAATATTCGATATTTAGACACTCTATGTACACCCCCCCCCCCCCACGTCTACTACATGTATGATATCACAGAAAATCAATTTATTCCTCCGCATGACTAATTATGCAAGGTAAAAAGAAAGCCTCTGTTTCGCAGAAAACGCTACCATTCAGTAAATATTGGGAGAAGGTGACATATTAATATAGTTTACCAAAGTTCTAGAACAGACCTGAAAAAAACCCCCAAAAAATCATATTGAACCTTCTGTCAAAATAACTACCACATCCATGATGTCAGAAACCAATGGTATATCATAGACATTAAATTACCCCTACTGATCATTCGAAACTTTCCATAGTCAAATTGACGTCGCATATTACGGCCGTCATCTTCCAATAAAACATAGAGCATTTGATATTTATTCCTCAAAATTTAAGGTTGGTATATGGCTAGGTAGGCCTGTACGCGAAGACAGATGAGTCTCGGGTTGGCGGGGGGGGGGGGGGTGTTGCTGCACATGTTCATCTATGAGAGTTCATGCATACATCGGGAGAGATTTCCAGGCCTGGGCAGCACCATCGGTAGTGTTACAACTGACAAACGGGCGCCACGATATCTGAATTGTACACGCAAGAAAAATAACCAAACTTCTTCAAGATGGTGATCTCTCTTTTTTGTGCCATTTATATAAGATTCCGGCCTGTTAAATAATAATTCTGAAACACCAGTCGGCAGAATATATTGACACTAGTGGACGTTGATTTTTCTTACCATTATATATTATATCTGGACGTCAATTGTATACTAACTACACTGCTTGGAAATGTTGAATGTGATTTAACCATGGGGAAAATGATTTTGGCATTTATTTTCTTTCTAATACTAAGATAAAACTCATCAATTTAAAATAATCGTATATAGCTGTTGCGAATATTGCCCGGTAGACGCATTCATTCAGGTGTGTTATAATTGAAACTAATAATGCTAAATGTGTAAGAGCTTCCTTTTAGAATAAATTGGTGGCCATGAAAAGGGCCGTTTGAGTAGAGTGAGAATCAGCAACTCACTTAGGCGCGTTCGCCACGGACACGTCTTGCCAGCTGGATATCCTTTGGCATGATGGTTACTCTCTTGGCGTGGATGGCACACAAATTGGTGTCCTCGAAGAGTCCGACCAAGTAAGCCTCGGAGGCCTCTTGTAGAGCCATAACAGCTGAGCTCTGAAATCTCAAGTCAGTTTTGAAGTCTTGAGCGATTTCTCGTACCAGTCGCTGGAATGGCAGCTTCCTGACCAGAAGTTCTGTGCTCTTCTGATAACGACGAATTTCTCGCAGAGCAACTGTTCCTGGCCTGTATCTGTGTGGTTTCTTGACACCACCGGTTGCTGGAGCACTTTTTCTCGCAGCTTTTGTGGCTAGCTGTTTTCTTGGGGCTTTGCCACCAGTCGATTTTCTTGCAGTTTGCTTCGTGCGAGCCATTTTTCCGATTCAAATTGGACGTCAGAATAATATAACCGCCGAAAGTTGTGCGAGCTTTTATTCTGACCGATATAAGACGTCATTGGTTGACGGTTGACGCTTTCGACGTTTTCATTGGTTCGTTAACGTCAAACATGATTGGCTGTTACAGACATACGTGATTGGTCACAAAATTATGCGTTTCTGATCCGATCCGCGTCAGGTCTGATCTGAGAAAAAAAAAATTACATCCGAAAAACAAAGTAAATTTTCAAAACTATTACGAATAATCATTGATGCTGAATGTAATGGTTCCATTGATGAAGTACAAGCTATACATTCTAGAGCTTTTACAAATTAACATCTCGACATCCAAGTACGTGCGATTTCATTTATAAATTGTCTTGTCATACTACACACGTGTATTGACATTTAACTGCATGTACTGACGACGTCCAACAAACTTGATCCCCTTCGAAAGGAAAAGTGTCCCAAAAGGTTTCCTTGCACAGACTGACACACAATTTCCCGATAACCGATGTTAATTATACAAAATTTTCAAAATTACGGATTGCATGTGGTTTTTTTCTCACTCTCTCCCGAAATGCGCAGAATATATAAAAAATAAATTCAAACATCGAATGAAACTAGAAACGCGGGAAATGTGGGGGTGGGGTGGGGTGGGGTGGTGTGGACAAACATAATATATCTTGATTTTTTACACGATAACATTGCCCCGATTGACAAAACAATTACTCAAAATCACAAGGCACGAAATGCAAGAATTGTTATTTTTTTTCCATCAACTGTTCAACTTTGTGTGATTTTACTGCCAATTTACGGGCAAATCTCTTAAATGATATCTGAACTTCAAAATTTGGAACTGAATGAAACGTGTTTCACAATTCTCGTGGGCTGCTGTGTGGGTCTATAGGAACGGTTTAAATCTACATATTGGAATTTGATAGTATTTGGTTTTCACCAATGTGAATGGAAATGATTTTTATAATATCAGCAATTGTAGAGCTTTCTTATCGGAAAATTTGGTTGGCCCTGAAAAGGGCCGTTTAAACTTGTTAGCTTTCACCCAAGATTTATTTCTTTGCCTTACTCTTAGGCTTAGCTGCTTTCTTGGCTGGCTTCCTTGCTGCCTTTTTAGCTGCTGGTTTCTTTGCTGCTGCCTTTTTGGGTGCAGCCTTCTTTTTGGGTTTCTTCGCTGCCTTCTTTTTTGGCTTCTTTGCTGCCTTCTTCTTGGGCTTCTTTGCTGCCTTCTTCTTTGGTTTCTTAGCCTCTTAGGTTTCTTGGCCCTCTTAGGTTTCTTGGCCTTCTTTTTCTTTGGTTTCCTGGGAGCCTTGGTCCGTCCAACTCGGAATCTTCCGGTGGCACCAGTTGCCGTGGAACCCTTGGGTCTCACCAATGCACCAGATTTCAATCCCTGAGTGAAAGCTCTGCGCATCATCGCGTTTAGTCTTGCTCCAGACGCACCCCTGTTATTAGCCATGATGTGCTTCTTGATAGCCTGAGCAGATGACCCTTTGCGATCTTTTATAGCCCCGATGGCCGTGACAATCATCTGTAGACATGTTGGCTTTGCTGGTCTTTTCTTGCTTGGAGACCTCTTCCTCCTCTTTGGGGACTTCTTCCTCTTGGGTGATGCTGCCCTCGGTGGCGAACCGCTTCTTGAACCTGCCATAGTATCAATGGTAATAACTCTGATTCGTTTCGGAGTTTATGCCGATTTTTGAAAACGTGCACCTTAAAGCTAAATGGCACGGACGTCGGCGAAACCACATAACGTCGCCCAGTCTCCAACATCGCGGCGGTGAATGTTTTTTTCTAAATGTGTGTTAAATTGGACGGATATATGTCACATCCTCCGAAAATTACGTTTCATTGATATAAAATGTCGAACCCCATTGCCTAAATGTGTTAACGATAGTCCACTTTCATTCCAAAAACTGACCCTACCATTTTAGAGTTCCGTGTTAGCCGTTGCAAACTTTAACATACATCGAAATATATTCGACAAACTCGGCGGGTCACCTCAATTAAAAAATAAACACCTATAAACTCACAAAATGCAGGCTACTATTTTTCTTCAATTTCAAGTATTGGTATAGTGTATGGTTCAGTGCGATGGCCATATGCTAATTTAAATTGAGAAAGTAAACGTTACAGCTACGGAAATCTTGGAATCAGAAACACATGTTGGTAAAATTTTATCCGAAGCCATTGCAATTTGATGTCGCCCATCATGCACGCTTCCAAATCACTGCGTTCAAGTCGGGATATTCCATCGTTCATAGTTTCACAAGAAGTATAAATCTATCAATGCATTGTCAGAATCTAATATTATGGATGAGATGGATATCTATATTTGATATTATTCTTCAACATGTTCTCCAAGTCATATATACATGCAACAGAATCTGCTTGTGAAAAGTCCCCATGCTGGCGTCCTGTTTTCATAACAAACCGTTCTAAACGCATACTCTTGCTACTAACATATGCCTATTATACTTGATATATGCATATGAGACTCATTTGGGCTGAATATGTCACTATCACCGGATTTCTGTGATAAAGTTACCCAGGTTCCTAAATTTTTGATAAAGTTACACAGGTTGGAGAGAATTGTGTTAAAGTTACCCAGGTTAAGCAAATCTCACAATATCAACTCGATTTAAAAGTGACAGAGGGAAAAAAAATTCAGTTTTGGCAGGTATTAGCCCTTATTAAGTATAAATTAAGACATATTAGCACTGTAGTTCGTCATTTTGATCGCAAAAATTAATAATTTGTTGCTAAACATGAAATGTTATTAACCTGGGTAACTTTATCACAATACTTTCCAACCTGGGTAACTTTATCACATTTCAGGAACCTGGGTAACTTTATCACAGAAATCCGGTGAGAGCGACCTATTCAGCCTCATTTGGGGTACCTGGTTCTGATTCAGTTCTAAAATGTAAAATCCTTCATTGCCTCGAAGACAGACTAATTTTTCGCCCTGTTCTTGTTTTAGTTCTGATTCAGTTCTAAAATGTTTACTCTCTGAATATATACCCCCTTGTGACAATATATAAGACAAACTCTTCAATGATTACGTAAAACAGGCATAATTATTTCCGCGTGCCAATTTAAAATACTCATATATCAACACAATGCCATATCAAATAGTGGTCGATCCCTTATTGCCTCGCATACAGACTAATTTCTCAGGCTAGTTATTGTTTTATTTTGTTTTACGTTAATATTGTTTGTCTTTTTTACATAGATGGACAACTATAGACCCCCACCCCAATAAAAGAAATAAAATGTAAAAGAGCAAAATAAAAAGAAAAGAAAATACGTCACTTGAATACATATCACTGTAGACATAATAATTAACAATATAGGAACAGATTCGAATCATGCTTAATTTTTGAAAGCTGCATATTCAAAATATGCCTTTCTAGGCAGTGTTCTGGTTTGAAAAATTGAGGAAAGATTTATGCATCTTGATGTTATGACCGACAATTTTGAGTTTATATCTATTTGTTCTGAGCTATCGATTAAAATATTCGATATTTAGACACTCTATGTACACCCCCCCCATGTCTACTACATGTATGATATCACAGAAAATCAATTTATTCCGCATGACTAATTATGCAAGGTAAAAAGAAAGCCTCTGTTTCGCAGAAAACGCTACCATTCAGTAAATATTGGGAGAAGGTGACATATTAATATAGTTTACCAAAGTTCTAGAACAGACCTGAAAAAAACCCCCAAAAAATCATATTGAACCTTCTGTCAAAATAACTACCACATCCATGATGTCAGAAACCAATGGTATATCATAGCCATTAAATTACCCCTACTGATCATTCAAAACTTTCCATAGTCAAATTGACGTCGCATATTACGTCCGTCATCTTCCAATAAAACATAGAGCATTTGATATTTATTCCTCAAAATTTAAGGTTGGTATATGGCTAGGTAGGCCTGTACGTGAAGACAGATGAGTCTCGGGTTGGCGGGGGGGGGGGGGGGTTGTTGCTGCACATGTTCATCTATGAGAGTTCATGCATACATCGGGAGAGATTTCCAGGCCTGGGCAGCACCATCGGTAGTGTTACAACTGACAAACGGGCGCCACGATATCTGAATTGTACACGCAAGAAAAATAACCAAACTTCTTCAAGATGGTGATCTCTCTTTTTTGTGCCATTTTAAATAAGATTCCGGCCTGTTAAATAATAATTCTGAAACACCAGTCGGCAGAATATATTGACACTAGTGGACGTTGATTTTTCTTACAATTATATATTATATCTGGACGTCAATTGTATACTAACTACACTGCTTGGAAATGTTGAATGTGATTTAACCATGGGGAAAATGATTTTGGCATTTATTTTCTTTCTAATACTAAGATAAAACTCATCAATTTAAAATAATCGTATATAGCTGTTGCGAATATTGCCCGGTAGACGCATTCATTCAGGTGTGTTATAATTGAAACTAATAATGCTAAATGTGTAAGAGCTTCCTTTTAGAATAAATTGGTGGCCCTGAAAAGGGCCGTTTGAGTAGAGTGAGAATCAGCAACTCACTTAGGCGCGTTCGCCACGGACACGTCTTGCCAGCTGGATATCCTTTGGCATGATGGTTACTCTCTTGGCGTGGATGGCACACAAATTGGTGTCCTCGAAGAGTCCGACCAAGTAAGCCTCGGAGGCCTCTTGTAGAGCCATAACAGCTGAGCTCTGAAATCTCAAGTCAGTTTTGAAGTCTTGAGCGATTTCTCGTACCAGTCGCTGGAATGGCAGCTTCCTGACCAGAAGTTCTGTGCTCTTCTGATAACGACGAATTTCTCGCAGGGCAACTGTTCCTGGCCTGTATCTGTGTGGTTTCTTGACACCACCGGTTGCTGGAGCACTTTTTCTCGCAGCTTTTGTGGCTAGCTGTTTTCTTGGGGCTTTGCCACCAGTCGATTTTCTTGCAGTTTGCTTCGTGCGAGCCATTTTTCCGATTCAAATTGGACGTCAGAATAATATAACCGCCGAAAGTTGTGCGAGCTTTTATTCTGACCGATATAAGACGTCATTGGTTGACGGTTGACGCTTTCGACGTTTTCATTGGTTCGTTAACGTCAAACATGATTGGCTGTTACAGACATACGTGATTGGTCACAAAATTATGCGTTTCTGATCCGATCCGCGTCAGGTCTGATCTGAGAAAAAAAAAATTACATCCGAAAAACAAAGTAAATTTTCAAAACTATTACGAATAATCATTGATGCTGAATGTAATGGTTGCATTGATGAAGTACAAGCTATACATTCTAGAGCTTTTACAAATTAACATCTCGACATCCAAGTACGTGCGATTTCATTTATAAATTGTCTTGTCATACTACACACGTGTATTGACATTTAACTGCATGTACTGACGACGTCCAACAAACTTGATCCCCTTCGAAAGGAAAAGTGTCCCAAAAGGTTTCCTTGCACAGACTGACACACAATTTCCCGATAACCGATGTTAATTATACAAAATTTTCAAAATTACGGATTGCATGTGGTTTTTTTCTCACTCTCTCCCGAAATGCGCAGAATATATAAAAAATAAATTCAAACATCGAATGAAACTAGAAACGCGGGAAATGTGGGGTGGGGTGGGGGGGACAAACATAATATATCTTGATTTTCTACACGATAACATTGCTCCGATTGACAAAACAATTACTCAAAATCACAAGGCACGAAATGCAAGAATTGTTATTTTTTTTCCATCAACTGTTCAACTTTGTGTGATTTCACTGCCAATTTACGGGCAAATCTCTTAAATGATATCTGAACTTCAAAATTTGGAACTGAATGAAACGTGTTTCACAATTCTCGTGGGCTGCTGTGTGGGTCTATAGGAACGGTTTAAATCTACATATTGGAATTTGATAGTATTTGGTTTTCACCAATGTGAATGGAAATGATTTTTATAATATCAGCAATTGTAGAGCTTTCTTATCGGAAAATTTGGTTGGCCCTGAAAAGGGCCGTTTAAACTTGTTAGCTTTCACCCAAGATTTATTTCTTTGCCTTACTCTTAGGCTTAGCTGCTTTCTTGGCTGGCTTCCTTGCTGCCTTTTTAGCTGCTGGTTTCTTTGCTGCTGCCTTTTTGGGTGCAGCCTTCTTTTTGGGTTTCTTCGCTGCCTTCTTTTTTGGCTTCTTTGCTGCCTTCTTCTTGGGCTTCTTTGCTGCCTTCTTCTTTGGTTTCTTAGCCCTCTTAGGTTTCTTGGCCCTCTTAGGTTTCTTGGCCTTCTTTTTCTTTGGTTTCCTGGGAGCCTTGGTCCGTCCAACTCGGAATCTTCCGGTGGCACCAGTTGCCGTGGAACCCTTGGGTCTCACCAATGCACCAGATTTCAATCCCTGAGTGAAAGCTCTGCGCATCATCGCGTTTAGTCTTGCTCCAGACGCACCCCTGTTATTAGCCATGATGTGCTTCTTGATAGCCTGAGCAGATGACCCTTTGCGATCTTTTATAGCCCCGATGGCCGTGACAATCATCTGTAGACATGTTGGCTTTGCTGGTCTTTTCTTGCTTGGAGACCTCTTCCTCCTCTTTGGGGACTTCTTCCTCTTGGGTGATGCTGCCCTCGGTGGCGAACCGCTTCTTGAACCTGCCATATATAGTATCAATGGTAATAACTCTGATTAGTTTCGGAGTTTATGCCGATTTTTGAAAACGTGCACCTTAAAGCTAAATGGCACGGACGTCGGCGAAACCACATAACGTCGCCCAGTCTCCAACATCGCGGCGGTGAATGTTTTTTTTCTAAATGTGTGTTAAATTGGACGGATATATGTCACATCCTCCGAAAATTACGTTTCATTGATATAAAATGTCGAACCCCATTGCCTAAATGTGTTAACGATAGTCCACTTTCATTCCAAAAACTGACCCTACCATTTTAGAGTTCCGTGTTAGCCGTTGCAAACTTTAACATACATCGAAATATATTCGACAAACTCGGCGGGTCACCTCAATTAAAAAATAAACACCTATAAACTCACAAAATGCAGGCTACTATTTTTCTTCAATTTCAAGTATTGGTATAGTGTATGGTTCAGTGCGATGGCCATATGCTAATTTAAATTGAGAAAGTAAACGTTACAGCTACGGAAATCTTGGAATCAGAAACACATGTTGGTAAAATTTTATCCGAAGCCATTGCAATTTGATGTCGCCCATCATGCACGCTTCCAAATCACTGCGTTCAAGTCGGGATATTCCATCGTTCATAGTTTCACAAGAAGTATAAATCTATCAATGCATTGTCAGAATCTAATATTATGGATGAGATGGATATCTATATTTGATATTATTCTTCAACATGTTCTCCAAGTCATATATACATGCAACAGAATCTGCTTGTGAAAAGTCCCCATGCTGGCGTCCTGTTTTCATAACAAACCGTTCTAAACGCATACTCTTGCTACTAACATATGCCTATTATACTTGATATATGCATATGAGACTCATTTGGGCTGAATATGTCACTATCACCGGATTTCTGTGATAAAGTTACCCAGGTTCCTAAATTTTTGATAAAGTTACACAGGTTGGAGAGAATTGTGTTAAAGTTACCCAGGTTAAGCAAATCTCACAATATCAACTCGATTTAAAAGTGACAGAGGGAAAAATTGTTCAGTTTTGGCAGGTATTAGCCCTTATTAAGTATAAATTAAGACATATTAGCACTGTAGTTCGTCATTTTGATCGCAAAAAAATGAATAATTTGTTGCTAAACATGAAATGTTATTAACCTGGGTAACTTTATCACAATACTTTCCAACCTGGGTAACTTTATCACATTTCAGGAACCTGGGTAACTTTATCACAGAAAACCGGTGAGAGCGACCTATTCAGCCTCATTTGGGGTACCTGGTTCTGATTCAGTTCTAAAATGTAAAATCCTTCATTGCCTCGAAGACAGACTAATTTTTCGCCCTGTTCTTGTTTTAGTTCTGATTCAGTTCTAAAATGTTTACTCTCTGAATATATACCCCCTTGTGACAATATATAAGACAAACTCTTCAATTATTACGTAAAACACGCATAATTATTTCCGCGTGCCAATTTAAAATACTCATATATCAACACAATGCCATATCAAATAGTGGTCGATCCCTTATTGCCTCGCATACAGACTAATTTCTCAGGCTAGTTATTGTTTTATTTTGTTTTACGTTAATATTGTTTGTCTTTTTTACATAGATGGACAACTATAGACCCCACCCCAATAAAAGAAATAAAATGTAAAAGAGCAAAATAAAAATAAAAGAAAATACGTCACTTGAATACATATCACTGTAGACATAATAATTAACAATATAGGAACAGATTCGAATCATGCTTAATTTTTTAAAGCTGCATATTCAAAATATGCCATTCTAGGCAGTGTTCTGGTTTGAAAAATTGAGGAAAGATTTATGCATCTTGATGTTATGACCGACAATTTTGAGTTTATATCTATTTGTTCTGAGCTATCGATTAAAATATTCGATATTTAGACACTCTATGTACACCCCCCCCCCCATGTCTACTACATGTATGATATCACAGAAAATCAATTTATTCCGCATGACTAATTATGCAAGGTAAAAAGAAAGCCTCTGTTTCGCAGAAAACGCTACCATTCAGTAAATATTGGGAGAAGGTGACATATTAATATAGTTTACCAAAGTTCTAGAACAGACCTGAAAAAACCCCCCAAAAAATCATATTGAACCTTCTGTCAAAATAACTACCACATCCATGATGTCAGAAACCAATGGTATATCATAGCCATTAAATTACCCCTACTGATCATTCGAAACTTTCCATAGTCAAATTGACGTCGCATATTACGTCCGTCATCTTCCAATAAAACATAGAGCATTTGATATTTATTCCTCAAAATTTAAGGTTGGTATATGGCTAGGTAGGCCTGTACGTGAAGACAGATGAGTCTCGTGTTGGCGGGGGGGGGGGGGGGGGGGTGTTGCTGCACATGTTCATCTATGAGAGTTCATGCATACATCGGGAGAGATTTCCAGGCCTGGGCAGCACCATCGGTAGTGTTACAACTGACAAACGGGCGCCACGATATCTGAATTGTACACGCAAGAAAAATAACCAAACTTCTTCAAGATGGTGATCTCTCTTTTTTGTGCCATTTTAAATAAGATTCCGGCCTGTTAAATAATAATTCTGAAACACCAGTCGGCAGAATATATTGACACTAGTGGACGTTGATTTTTCTTACAATTATATATTATATCTGGACGTCAATTGTATACTAACTACACTGCTTGGAAATGTTGAATGTGATTTAACCATGGGGAAAATGATTTTGGCATTTATTTTCTTTCTAATACTAAGATAAAACTCATCAATTTAAAATAATCGTATATAGCTGTTGCGAATATTTCCCGGTAGACGCATTCATTCAGGTGTGTTATAATTGAAACTAATAATGCTAAATGTGTAAGAGCTTCCTTTTAGAATAAATTGGTGGCCCTGAAAAGGGCCGTTTGAGTAGAGTGAGAATCAGCAACTCACTTAGGCGCGTTCGCCACGGACACGTCTTGCCAGCTGGATATCCTTTGGCATGATGGTTACTCTCTTGGCGTGGATGGCACACAAATTGGTGTCCTCGAAGAGTCCCACCAAGTAAGCCTCGGAGGCCTCTTGTAGAGCCATAACAGCTGAGCTCTGAAATCTCAAGTCAGTTTTGAAGTCTTGAGCGATTTCTCGTACCAGTCGCTGGAATGGCAGCTTCCTGACCAGAAGTTCTGTGCTCTTCTGATAACGACGAATTTCTCGCAGGGCAACTGTTCCTGGCCTGTATCTGTGTGGTTTCTTGACACCACCGGTTGCTGGAGCACTTTTTCTCGCAGCTTTTGTGGCTAGCTGTTTTCTTGGGGCTTTGCCACCAGTCGATTTTCTTGCAGTTTGCTTCGTGCGAGCCATTTTTCCGATTCAAATTGGACGTCAGAATAATATAACCGCCGAAAGTTGTGCGAGCTTTTATTCTGACCGATATAAGACGTCATTGGTTGACGGTTGACGCTTTCGACGTTTTCATTGGTTCGTTAACGTCAAACATGATTGGCTGTTACAGACATACGTGATTGGTCACAAAATTATGCGTTTCTGATCCGATCCGCGTCAGGTCTGATCTGAGAACAAAAATTTTACATCCGAAAAACAAAGTAAATTTTCAAAACTATTACGAATAATCATTGATGCTGAATGTAATGGTTGCATTGATGAAGTGCAAGCTATACATTCTAGAGCTTTTACAAATTAACATCTCGACATCCAAGTACGTGCGATTTCATTTATAAATTGTCTTGTCATATATACTACACACGTGTATTGACATTTAACTGCATGTACTGACGACGTCCAACAAACTTGATCCCCTTCGAAAGGAAAAGTGCCCCAAAAGGTTTCCTTGCACAGACTGACACACAATTTCCCGATAACCGATGTTAATTATACAAAATTTTCAAAATTACGGATTGCATGTGGTTTTTTTCTCACTCTCTCCCGAAATGCGCAGAATATATAAAAAATAAATTCAAACATCGAATGAAACTAGAAACGCGGGAAATGTGGGGGTGGGGTGGGGTGGACAAACATAATATATCTTGATTTTTTACACGATAACATTGCCCCGATTGACAAAACAATTACTCAAAATCACAAGGCACGAAATGCAAGAATTGTTATTGTTTTTCCATCAACTGTTCAACTTTGTGTGATTTTACTGCCAATTTACGGGCAAATCTCTTAAATGATATCTGAACTTCAAAAATTCGAACTGAATGGTACCTGTATGAAACGTGTTTTACAATTCTCGTGGGCTGCTGTGTGGGTCTATAGGAACGGTTTAAATCTACATATTGGAATTTGATAGTATTTGGTTTTCACCAATGTGAATGGAAATGATTTTTATAATATCAGCAATTGTAGAGCTTTCTTATCGGAAAATTTGGTTGGCCCTGAAAAGGGCCGTTTAAACTTGTTAGCTTTCACCCAAGATTTATTTCTTTGCCTTACTCTTAGGCTTAGCTGCTTTCTTGGTTGGCTTCCTTGCTGCCTTTTTAGCTGCTGGTTTCTTTGCTGCTGCCTTTTTGGGTGCAGCCTTCTTTTTGGGTTTCTTCGCTGCCTTCTTTTTTGGCTTCTTTGCTGCCTTCTTCTTGGGCTTCTTTGCTGCCTTCTTCTTTGGTTTCTTAGCCCTCTTAGGTTTCTTGGCCCTCTTAGGTTTCTTGGCCTTCTTTTTCTTTGGTTTCCTGGGAGCCTTGGTCCGTCCAACTCGGAATCTTCCGGTGGCACCAGTTGCCGTGGAACCCTTGGGTCTCACCAATGCACCAGATTTCAATCCCTGAGTGAAAGCTCTGCGCATCATCGCGTTTAGTCTTGCTCCAGACGCACCCCTGTTATTAGCCATGATGTGCTTCTTGATAGCCTGAGCAGATGACCCTTTGCGATCTTTTATAGCCCCGATGGCCGTGACAATCATCTGTAGACATGTTGGCTTTGCTGGTCTTTTCTTGCTTGGAGACCTCTTCCTCCTCTTTGGAGACTTCTTCCTCTTGGGTGATGCTGCCCTCGGTGGCGACCCGCTTCTTGAACCTGCCATATATAGTATCAATGGTAATAACTCTGATTCGTTTCGGAGTTTATGCCGATTTTTGAAAACGTGCACCTTAAAGCTAAATGGCGCGGACGTCGGCGAAACCACATAACGTCGCCCAGTCTCCAACATCGCGGCGGTGAATGTTTTTTTTCTAAATGTGTGTTAAATTGGACGGATATATGTCACATCCTCCGAAAATTACGTTTCATTGATATGAAATGTCGAACCCCATTGCCTAAATGTGTTAACGATAGTCCACTTTCATTCCAAAAACTGACCCTACCATTTTAGAGTTCCGTGTTAGCCGTTGCAAACTTTAACATACATCGAAATATATTCGACAAACTCGGCGGGTCACCTCAATTAAAAAATAAACACCTATAAACTCACAAAATGCAGGCTACTATTTTTCTTCAATTTCAAGTATTGGTATAGTGTATGGTTCAGTGCGATGGCCATATGCTAATTTAAATTGAGAAAGTAAACGTTACAGCTACGGAAATCTTGGAATCAGAAACACATGTTGGTAAAATTTTATCCGAAGCCATTGCAATTTGATGTCGCCCATCATGCACGCTTCCAAATCACTGCGTTCAAGTCGGGATATTCCATCGTTCATAGTTTCACAAGAAGTATAAATTTATCAATGCATTGTCAGAATCTAATATTATGGATGAGATGGATATCTATATTTGATATTATTCTTCAACATGTTCTCCAAGTCATATATACATGCAACAGAATCTGCTTGTGAAAAGTCCCCATGCTGGCGTCCTGTTTTCATAACAAACCGTTCTAAACACATACTCTTGCTACTAACATATGCCTATTATACTTGATATATGCATATGAGACTCATTTGGGCTGAATATGTCACTCTCACCGGATTTCTGTGATAAAGTTACCCAGGTTCCTAAATTTTTGATAAAGTTACACAGGTTGGAGAGAATTGTGTTAAAGTTACCCAGGTTAAGCAAATCTCACAATATCAACTCGATTTAAAAGTGACAGAGGGAAAAATTGTTCAGTTTTGGCAGGTATTAGCCCTTATTAAGTATAAATTAAGACATATTAGCACTGTAGTTCGTCATTTTGATCGCAAAAATTAATAATTTGTTGCTAAACATGAAATGTTATTAACCTGGGTAACTTTATCACAATACTTTCCAACCTGGGTAACTTTATCACATTTCAGGAACCTGGGTAACTTTATCACAGAAAACCGGTGAGAGCGACCTATTCAGCCTCATTTGGGGTACCTGGTTCTGATTCAGTTCTAAAATGTAAAATCCTTCATTGCCTCGAAGACAGACTAATTTTTCGCCCTGTTCTTGTTTTAGTTCTGATTCAGTTCTAAAATGTTTACTCTCTGAATATATACCCCCTTGTGACAATATATAAGACAAACTCTTCAATTATTACGTAAAACACGCATAATTATTTCCGCGTGCCAATTTAAAATACTCATATATCAACACAATGCCATATCAAATAGTGGTCGATCCCTTATTGCCTCGCATACAGAATTATTTCTCAGGCTAGATATTGTTTTATTTTGTTTTACGTTAATATTGTTTGTCTTTTTTACATAGATGGACAACTATAGACCCCCACCCCAATAAAAGAAATAAAATGTGAAAGAGCAAAATAAAAATAAATGAAAATACGTCACTTGAATACATATCACTGTAGACATAATAATTAACAATATAGGAACAGATTCGAATCATGCTTAATTTTTTAAAGCTGCATATTCAAAATATGCCATTCTAGGCAGTGTTCTGGTTTGAAAAATTGAGGAAAGATTTATGCATCTTGATGTTATGACCGACAATTTTGAGTTTATATCTATTTGTTCTGAGCTATCGATTAAAATATTCGATATTTAGACACTCTATGTACACCCCCGCCCCCCCCCCCACGTCTACTACATGTATGATATCACAGAAAATCAATTTATTCCGCATGACTAATTATGCAAGGTAAAAAGAAAGCCTCTGTTTCGCAGAAAACGCTACCATTCAGTAAATATTGGGAGAAGGTGACATATTAATATAGTTTACCAAAGTTCTAGAACAGACCTGAAAAAAAAAACCCCAAAAATCATATTGAACCTTCTGTCAAAATAACTACCACATCCATGATGTCAGAAACCAATGGTATATCATAGCCATTAAATTACCCCTACTGATCATTCGAAACTTTCCATAGTCAAATTGACGTCGCATATTACGTCCGTCATCTTCCAATAAAACATAGAGCATTTGATATTTATTCCTCAAAATTTAAGGTTGGTATATGGCTAGGTAGGCCTGTACGTGAACACAGATGAGTCTCGGGTTGGTGGGGGGGGGGGGGGGTGTTGCTGCACATGTTCATCTATGAGAGTTCATGCATACATCGGGAGAGATTTCCAGGCCTGGGCAGCACCATCGGTAGTGTTACAACTGACAAACGGGCGCCACGATATCTGAATTGTACACGCAAGAAAAATAACCAAACTTCTTCAAGATGGTGATCTCTCTTTTTTGTGCCATTTTAAATAAGATTCCGGCCTGTTAAATAATAATTCTGAAACACCAGTCGGCAGAATATATTGACACTAGTGGACGTTGATTTTTCTTACAATTATATATTATATCTGGACGTCAATTGTATACTAACTACACTGCTTGGAAATGTTGAATATGATTTAACCATGGGGAAAATGATTTTGGCATTTATTTTCTTTCTAATACTAAGATAAAACTCATCAATTTAAAATAATCGCATATAGCTGTTGCGAATATTGCCCGGTAGACGCATTCATTCAGGTGTGTTATAATTGAAACTAATAATGCTAAATGTGTAAGAGCTTCCTTTTAGAATAAATTGGTGGCCCTGAAAAGGGCCGTTTGAGTAGAGTGAGAATCAGCAACTCACTTAGGCGCGTTCGCCACGGACACGTCTTGCCAGCTGGATATCCTTTGGCATGATGGTTACTCTCTTGGCGTGGATGGCACACAAATTGGTGTCCTCGAAGAGTCCGACCAAGTAAGCCTCGGAGGCCTCTTGTAGAGCCATAACAGCTGAGCTCTGAAATCTCAAGTCAGTTTTGAAGTCTTGAGCGATTTCTCGTACCAGTCGCTGGAATGGCAGCTTCCTGACCAGAAGTTCTGTGCTCTTCTGATAACGACGAATTTCTCGCAGGGCAACTGTTCCTGGCCTGTATCTGTGTGGTTTCTTGACACCACCGGTTGCTGGAGCACTTTTTCTCGCAGCTTTTGTGGCTAGCTGTTTTCTTGGGGCTTTGCCACCAGTCGATTTTCTTGCAGTTTGCTTCGTGCGAGCCATTTTTCCGATTCAAATTGGACGTCAGAATAATATAACCGCCGAAAGTTGTGCGAGCTTTTATTCTAACCGATATAAGACGTCATTGGTTGACGGTTGACGCTTTCGACGTTTTCATTGGTTCGTTAACGTCAAACATGATTGGCTGTTACAGACATACGTGATTGGTCACAAAATTATGCGTTTCTGATCCGATCCGCGTCAGGTCTGATCTGAGAACAAAAATTTTACATCCGAAAAACAAAGTAAATTTTCAAAACTATTACGAATAATCATTGATGCTGAATGTAATGGTTGCATTGATGAAGTACAAGCTATACATTCTAGAGCTTTTACAAATTAACATCTCGACATCCAAGTACGTGCGATTTCATTTATAAATTGTCTTGTCATATATACTACACACGTGTATTGACATTTAACTGCATGTACTGACGACGTCCAACAAACTTGATCCCCTTCGAAAGGAAAAGTGCCCCAAAAGGTTTCCTTGCACAGACTGACACACAATTTCCCGATAACCGATGTTAATTATACAAAATTTTCAAAATTACGGATTGCATGTGGTTTTTTTCTCACTCTCTCCCGAAATGCGCAGAATATATAAAAAATAAATTCAAACATCGAATGAAACTAGAAACGCGGGAAATGTGGGGGTGGGGTGGGGTGGGGTGGACAAACATAATATATCTTGATTTTTTACACGATAACATTGCCCCGATTGACAAAACAATTACTCAAAATCACAAGGCACGAAATGCAAGAATTGTTATTGTTTTTCCATCAACTGTTCAACTTTGTGTGATTTTACTGCCAATTTACGGGCAAATCTCTTAAATGATATCTGAACTTCAAAAATTCGAACTGAATGGTACCTGTATGAAACGTGTTTTACAATTCTCGTGGGCTGCTGTGTGGGTCTATAGGAACGGTTTAAATCTACATATTGGAATTTGATAGTATTTGGTTTTCACCAATGTGAATGGAAATGATTTTTATAATATCAGCAATTGTAGAGCTTTCTTATCGGAAAATTTGGTTGGCCCTGAAAAGGGCCGTTTAAACTTGTTAGCTTTCACCCAAGATTTATTTCTTTGCCTTACTCTTAGGCTTAGCTGCTTTCTTGGCTGGCTTCCTTGCTGCCTTTTTAGCTGCTGGTTTCTTTGCTGCCTTCTTTTTGGGTGCAGCCTTCTTTTTGGGTTTCTTCGCTGCCTTCTTTTTTGGCTTCTTTGCTGCCTTCTTCTTGGGCTTCTTTGCTGCCTTCTTCTTTGGTTTCTTAGCCCTCTTAGGTTTCTTGGCCCTCTTAGGTTTCTTGGCCTTCTTTTTCTTTGGTTTCCTGGGAGCCTTGGTCCGTCCAACACGGAATCTTCCGGTGGCACCAGTTGCCGTGGAACCCTTGGGTCTCACCAATGCACCAGATTTCAATCCCTGAGTGAAAGCTCTGCGCATCATCGCGTTTAGTCTTGCTCCAGACGCACCCCTGTTATTAGCCATGATGTGCTTCTTGATAGCCTGAGCAGATGACCCTTTGCGATCTTTTATAGCCCCGATGGCCGTGACAATCATCTGTAGACATGTTGGCTTTGCTGGTCTTTTCTTGCTTGGAGACCTCTTCCTCCTCTTTGGAGACTTCTTCCTCTTGGGTGATGCTGCCCTCGGTGGCGAACCGCTTCTTGAACCTGCCATATATAGTATCAATGGTAATAACTCTGATTCGTTTCGGAGTTTATGCCGATTTTTGAAAACGTGCACCTTAAAGCTAAATGGCGCGGACGTCGGCGAAACCACATAACGTCGCCCAGTCTCCAACATCGCGGCGGTGAATGTTTTTTTTCTAAATGTGTGTTAAATTGGACGGATATATGTCACATCCTCCGAAAATTACGTTTCATTGATATGAAATGTCGAACCCCATTGCCTAAATGTGTTAACGATAGTCCACCTTCATTCCAAAAACTGACCCTACCATTTTAGAGTTCCGTGTTAGCCGTTGCAAACTTTAACATACATCGAAATATATTCGACAAACTCGGCGGGTCACCTCAATTAAAAAATAAACACCTATAAACTCACAAAATGCAGGCTACTATTTTTCTTCAATTTCAAGTATTGGTATAGTGTATGGTTCAGTGCGATGGCCATATGCTAATTTAAATTGAGAAAGTAAACGTTACAGCTACGGAAATCTTGGAATCAGAAACACATGTTGGTAAAATTTTATCCGAAGCCATTGCAATTTGATGTCGCCCATCATGCACGCTTCCAAATCACTGCGTTCAAGTCGGGATATTCCATCGTTCATAGTTTCACAAGAAGTATAAATTTATCAATGCATTGTCAGAATCTAATATTATGGATGAGATGGATATCTATATTTGATATTATTCTTCAACATGTTCTCCAAGTCATATTATATACATGCAACAGAATCTGCTTGTGAAAAGTCCCCATGCTGGCGTCCTGTTTTCATAACAAACCGTTCTAAACACATACTCTTGCTACTAACATATGCCTATTATACTTGATATATGCATATGAGACTCATTTGGGCTGAATATGTCACTCTCACCGGATTTCTGTGATAAAGTTACCCAGGTTCCTAAATTTTTGATAAAGTTACACAGGTTGGAGAGAATTGTGTTAAAGTTACCCAGGTTAAGCAAATCTCACAATATCAACTCGATTTAAAAGTGACAGAGGGAAAAATTGTTCAGTTTTGGCAGGTATTAGCCCTTATTAAGTATAAATTAAGACATATTAGCACTGTAGTTCGTCATTTTGATCGCAAAAATTAATAATTTGTTGCTAAACATGAAATGTTATTAACCTGGGTAACTTTATCACAATACTTTCCAACCTGGGTAACTTTATCACATTTCAGGAACCTGGGTATAACTTTATCACAGAAAACCGGTGAGAGTGACCTATTCAGCCTCATTTGGGGTACCTGGTTCTGATTCAGTTCTAAAATGTAAAATCCTTCATTGCCTCGAAGACAGACTAATTTTTCGCCCTGTTCTTGTTTTAGTTCTGATTCAGTTCTAAAATGTTTACTCTCGGAATATATACCCCCTTGTGACAATATATAAGACAAACTCTTCAATTATTACGTAAAACAGGCATAATTATTTCCGCGTGCCAATTTAAAATACTCATATATCAACACAATGCCACATCAAATAGTAGTCTGGTCGATAAACTCAAATTTTAGGGTCAACCTAGAAAAAATTCGGACTAAGTTGGTTTTTATACCATTTTGAAGAGGAAGCTCTCCTCTATAATATATCCAAAATCCGCTAAAATCCGCTTTGAGCATTTTTTGTAATTCAAGATGGCGTCCAAGATGGCTGCCATTTTCCTATAAGTCAGCTTGATGCAATTATAGTGAGAACAACTTGTCATATGTATACACATGTATAAATTTTTGTGAGGCTATGACATAACGCCATCTTTATGTGCCAAAATTGGAACTCCCCATCCAAGATGGCCGCCAAAATGGCGACCGGAAGTGATTTTTTTACGTTTTAACTAATACTTTTAAGATCAGTTTCTGTGGTTTGGAACTGGTTAAGAATTGTGACTTTATTATGTATATAGCATATTAACTAACCATTGGAGCAATGCAATATGCTGTTCGTGGGGTCTACACCCCTTCCGATCACTCAAAAAATCGATTTTACACAACGCAGTATAACATTTCACAAAAGATCCCCTTTGGGATTCTGGTCATATTTCACCAAGAAGTGGGAAGAACTGTGAATTGTAAGTGATGCATTCTATATCTTATTGATATTCGAACTCAATGGTACCAAAATTGTTAGTTTGGCTCAAAATGGCTGTCAAAATGGCCGCCAAAATATGGAAAATGGTAATTATTATCCCAGCGTGCCATGCAACCGCTTACAAGTTGTGGTGATGTACACAAATGACTATTCTGTCTTATATACATTGAATACCAACATTTCTTATGCACCTTGATTAATTTTTACTATTTACTATTCTGAAATTACCAGAATTATGGGATTTTTCTATCACAAACAGCATCAACCTCGGCAAAAAAAAATCACTTTTCATGTTTGGACCATTTTTTTCAAGTCAAATGGAACTGTCTTTAGTATCAAATGTTCTTTTTTATTTTGATATGCCTTAAATATGGCAAAGTGTGGTGTTTTAGACAATATTACTCAAGATGACTTGCAAAATGGCAACCAAATTTGGTAAAAAGTTTATATTCCGAACATTATTCTCTGCTGTTCCGAAATGGTAGCAAATTGTGACTCACTTGGTTATTAAACATGCTACTTAATCAACTGACAGCTTAATCTTATATTATGGTTGTCCCAGCACCTTATTAGGCACGACAAATTCATTTTAAGGGATGCAGTATGGATTTTGCCGAACACCTCTTTTGTGATTCTGTCCATGTTTTTTAACGGAAACAGACAGAACGTTGTAACTGAACTGAAAGGTATCATATTATGTGGCTACTCTGGCTCATTAGTATAAAAAATTATTAACTAATAAACAATTGTCAGGAAAACCGTTTTCTTCACATTGCATATAACACGCAATTAATGTGGAGAATACTCTGATATTACACCAATCGATTAACATATCCTTGAGTTATTGTGGAAAGCGATAGTCACACAAAGGTGCACCAGTACAAATCACACATGAACATGCAGTCACTCCATATATACATGAACACCACGTAAATGGCCATGTATAGACATACACATCACCCATTACCATCCATACAGCCACAATTGGGTTTACCCATACACCAACGCATGGCCCTATAGCCGCGAATAACCATGCAGACACACCAGGTATACTCCAACACCTCACATGACCTCTATACATATTCACTACATACATGGACACAAAGTAACCTCTTGTATACCCATTCGCCTAACCATAGGCCATACAGTCACACCATGTGTATTTATTTGTTACATGCATAGCTATACAGCCACTAAAGATATACATATACACCTCATAGATGACCATACAGTCACTCCATACCTGTTCGCTACACCCATGATCATACATCACTTCGTGTATACCTATTTGCCTCACCAGTGGTCATACAGTCTCACTCCCTGTATATATATATACATATTTGCGACACCCGATGCCATATAGCCACTCAAGATATACATATACAACCAACCCAAAACCATAGAGTCACTTCATGTATATACATATAGACCTCACAAAAGTGGCCTTACAGCCCTTCTGGATATATCAATGTCTCATACCGCGCATACGGCCATTCATACACTCCAGACTTGCACATACACCTGACCCATGGCAATTCAGCCTCTTGCTGTATACGCATAAACAACATTCGTGATCATAGTCACTCCTTGTATATCAATTCACCCAACCATTAATTTTGCCATACTGTCAATCCATATATACCTATGTACATATAGGCCGTGTCATGGCCATGTAGTCACTCATGATATACATATACACCTCACCCATGACCACAGCATCACTCCAGGTGTATATATATATACTTCATCAATGGACACAGCTTCTAGCTATACCAATACCTCGAACACACGGCCATTCGTACTTCAGACTTGCATATACAGCTCAATCGTGACAATTCAGCCACTCGCTGTATACATATACACCCTCTCCATGAGTATTCAGCTATTCACTGTATACTTGTACACACCACCAATGACAATACAATAGGCCCTACATATAAACATAGACATCCCACCCATCACCATGAGGTCACTCTCTATATACACTAGCCGCCAATGGCCATCAAAGTGTACTCCAGGTATGCATATACACTTCAACAATGACCGTGCAGTCATTCCATGTACACATATACACATTACCCATAATCATACAACCACACCTTATTTATACATACAGCCATCCATTACCATACATCCAACATATGTATACATATACACCCACCCATGACAATATAGCCACCCGATGTACATATGTACAGCCCACCCCTGACCACACAGTTACTTCATATATACATACAGGACAGTGTAGCTGCTCTCGTTATGACCATACACCACGTCAATGACCAGACAGCCACTCACTGAAAACATGTTCACCTCACACATCACCATACTGCTACTCCTTATATACCTATACCTCACTATGGACATCCCATCCATGACCATATGGTCACACATTGTATAACTATTCTCATGATTCATGGATACAATAACTCCATGTATACCTACTCACCTCGCCTATGACCATACAGTCAACCGACATACACACTGTATTAAATTGATCAATGTTGATGCTAATGGGCCAGAATAACCACATAATATGATCCCTTTCAGTTCCGTATCCACGTTCTGCCCATTTCCGTTCAAAAACAAGGAAGCTTTTGGCAAAATCCATATTGCATTCCTCAAAATGAACTTGTCATGTCTCGTAGGGTACCAGGACCACCAGAATAGAACAGTTAGTTGATTAAGTAGCATGTGAGTCACCATTGATTATGTATACATATACACCATGTATATACACATATGTATATGTATATAATAATATTTACCAAATTTGGTTGCCATTTTGGAAGCCATCATGAGTAATATTGTCTAAAATAACTCAGTGTGACACATGTAACACATATCAAAACAATAAACATCTTTGATACCAAACATAGTTCCATTTTACTTTTAAAAAATGGCTCAAACCTGAACATCGATTTTTTGCTGATTTTGATATCCGGTTTGTGACAGAAAATTTCGAATAATTCTGGTAATTTCAGTGGTTAAAATAGTAATACATACCCAAGGTGCATCAGAAATGTTAGTACTCAAGCTATATAAGACAGAATAGCCAATTGTGTACATCACCACAACTTGTAAGCGGTTGCATGGCACGCTGGGATAATAATTACCATTTTCCATATTTTGGTGGCCATTTTGGCAGCCATTTGGATCCAAAGTGACAATTTTGGTACCATTGAGTTCGGATATCAATAAGATATAGAATGCATCACTTACATTACACAGTTCTTCCCACTTATTGATGAAATATGATTAGAATCTCGGGGATCTTTTGTGAAATGTTATACCGCGTTTTGTAAAATCGAATTTTTGAGTGATCGGAATGGGTGTGGACCGAACGGACAGCATATTGCATTGATCCAATGATCAGTTAACATGCTAAATACAAAATAAAGTAACAATTCTCAACCAGTTCCAAACCACAGAAACTTATCTTAAAGATATTAGTAAAAAAAAACGTAAACATTATAATTCCGGTCGCCATTTTGGCGGCCATCTTGGACGGGGAGTTCCAATTTTGCACATAAAGGTGGCGTTATGTCTTAGCTTCATAAAAATGTATACATGTGTATACATATGACAAGATGTTCTTACTATAATTGCATCAAGCTGACTTATAGGAAAATGGCAGCCATCTTGGACGCCATCTTGAATTACAAAAAATGCTCAAAGCGGATTTTAGCGGATTTTGGATATGTTATAGAGGATATATTCCTCTTCAAAATGGTATACAAACCAACTTAGTCCAAATTTTTTCTAGGTCAAACCTTTTATCGACCAGATAGTCCAGGAGATATTGGTAGACCTCTGCACCCCCCCCCCCAGGACTTAACTTCACCCGACTAATTTTCTTCCCTAAGGTCTCCTCTAATTTTTTTCACTTGTTAACAAGAAAAAAAAGTGGCCGCAGAGACTCCAGACAAGATGGCGTCCATCATGGCGGCCATTTTTTTTAAATGCACCAGGTCTCTTTGATCGCCATTATAGTAAAGATTATAGCACATGCGGTCTTGTTTTCCGCTCGATTCGTTATGCTAATATACAATCCTTACAAATTAGCCAAAAATCCGACCCCATAATCCAATATGGCGGCCAAGATGGCCGCCGAAATGTGAAAATATGCTATTTTTCTGACATGTTACCACCTTTCGTTTGTCTCTGTGGGAAAATGTTAGAATTTTTGCGTCATGTTATACATTTGTCATATAGAGGAGTCATTGGCGAACACATGGGGACCATAATATGCATTCATTGCGGGATATTTTTGTCCGATATCACGTTTTCCCAAATGCCGGTATCATAGGCCAAAGCCGAATCTCCGTTAATAACGCGATGTTATGTTTCGAATCAATGAATGTTATTGCTATTATAACAACACCCATGCATATATATTTGCAGGAGACACTCGAGCTAGGATTCCTCTTATACCTGAGTTGAGGAATATTTACCCAAATCCAAGATGGCGGCCAAAATGGCCACCAGAAATAAATAATCGCCGAAAATCGCTGATTTTAACATCAGTGAGCATTATTGTCATGACAACTCCACACCTGCTTACTATTGTAAGATGGGAACACTTAGGCGAAGAACTTTCCTTGTACCATATCCAAATAAAAGTCCCCCAAATCCAAAATGGCGCCCACAATGGCGGACAGATTTTGAAAAATCACCGAAATTCCCTCATATTCACATCATTGGGCATTATTGTCGAGACAACTCCACCCATGCTTACAATTGAGTTGTGAATACTGAGGAGAAGTAATTACATAACATCTCATGCAATAAATTGTTTTCCAAATCGAAGATGGCGGCCAAAATGGCGACCGAAATTTGAAAACAAGTCTACATAACTTTACTTTCTTACGATGGGCGTTATTGTTTCGTGATTTCTATCCACCATTACATGTTGATATGGAATAGTGACATGAAGTATTCATTAGGGTTTGGCAATTGATACTCACAGCCAAGATCGCTGCTATATTGGCGGCTAGAAATTGAAAAGAAATCGATATTTTCACATATTAATTTCAACTTTTTGTCATAATATCGGTATGTATGGACGAAACTGTACATAAACCATCTACTAGTTCAACTATAAGGTAACAAAATGCATAACATAGCTCGTATCTTTCTGGAAATATGAAAAACCACAATTAATATCGCGATGTGGCATTTCGAAATCCAGTCTCCACTTAGCGCCGATAATGGCCGTAAGCGTCGGTGCGCCGAATAGTTATATCAGAACAATTACATGATAACAGATTCTGATATGCCACGTCACGTCCATAATTATCTGGACCAGCTTCCATTTCTTTGTCTGAAAAATCTAGGTCGCTCACACCGACAAAGTATTCACCACTTCCTGGGAGTAGGGTCCCTCTAATCATAACGTTTCAAACAATTCATTTTCCGGTGTCTAGCTTACAGAAGGTCATCTCTATGTATGTGTCTCATACCCCATGGGATAATGACATGTCACCTGGCGAACCAGTTAGCTAGTCACTTCTCAATAGATGGTTCGTCAACTCACAAACTCAGCGAACGCATTGGCATATGTGGACAACTTCGACAGTGTTTCGAAGGTTGCTAGCTGTCTCATTCCCTTGGACAGATGTCTATCTGCTAAGGAGAAGACCCTAGTGTACAGACTACCCACACTTCTTGACCATTATCCGAAGCAAACTGTGTGACGCCCCGCAGTTGTCTCGTCGAATATCTCCCAGCAGAGAAGAACAATGCTCGCGGTGCTAGTTTGTGGACATGCGCCATGATAGTGGGAATGAAATGGGCCACTGTATACACCACCCCTACACCTGGTGCATGTTTAAGATATCGAATGTCGTGCGTGTCGGTTTTATTTGGTGTGGTAAGATTGTATTTCCACATCCGTTTCGAAGCCTTTCTGATTCAACTACGTACACTTTTGTCTGGATAATAATATGCTAGCTTCCCTCAAAACAGTCGGATGGACTAAAGGATAATGTCTTTATAGCATGAATGTATGCGTGTTTTGTTATCCTCTCTCGGGGTTAGTGTCAGTATGTGGGCGGTATTATCCAAGAAAATGTCAGGAACTGTGGTGCATTTATTTCACTATGTATTTAAAGAACAATTTACAGTCTCGATGGCAATGGCTGTGGCCGTTGGGGAACGCGACCTTTATGATCATATAGCTTTATATATATAACTTTAGAATATAGTAGTTAATGTCTCATGCAGGAAAATGGTCGCATTGGTGATGTTACCAAGAAATCACTTGGTGTACCAACGTTTGTTGAACTGAATGCAAGAGCTCATCAACGTAACATTCCTCTGGATGTTCTTCGCGTTGAACATTTCACCCTTTTGTTGATGGCATTTGTACTTTCTTGAACCATACCACCCAGCGTGAGTATGACATATCAACCAACTATCAAAGGTATCGCCTTTAAGACTACACCCCAGTCTTGGTGGGGCTTATACAGCAGTAGCCAATGGCATACTCCTGGTCCAGTTGTTTAAGAACGGCTTCCAAACGGATGGTGACATACAATCTTAGCATACAAGGAAAGCAAAGCCACACATGAGATCCTGTCTGAATCTAAAACATAACAAAATAATGGGCGGTGCAGTCATGGTCCAATTTCATTTCCACTATCATGACACATACCCACAAACTAGCACCGTGTGTATTGTTATCATCTGCTTGGATCTGTTCGGTGAGACGATTGCTGGACGCCAACAAGCTTGTTCTTATGATCATGTTCAAGGAGTTTGGGTATATTATGCATTATGGTCTTCTACGCCTTAGCAGAAATGCATCCGTCAAATGTCGGGCTTTCAACATTCGAAGCCATATACAGAAGTTGTCCGGGTACGTCAGTGCATTAGATGAGTATGTGAATTGATGAACCATATATTGAGAAGTGGCTCTTTGTGAAGATCACCAGGTGTACACGTTGTTAACCCCATTAGGTCACCAAATCTGACAATACGCAGATAGATAGGTCCTTCTGAAAGCTAGTATACGCATCGACCGAATACCTGTATAGTGTATCGCAAAAGATGACGCATATACCCCATATGTAGCATCTGAATTATACCATAAGCTATACCACGAATGAAGCTCGCTAAGAATTCCAAGCTTTCGAAACCAACACGTGAGCTGGACACCGGCATATGTATTGTTTGAAACATTCCGATTAGTGGCACACTCCTACAAAGAAGAGTAGTGAACTGTTGTTGTGAGTGAGATAGATTAATCTGACGAAGAGACGGAAACGAGTCTAGATAATGCTGAATGTGGCAATTCAGAATAAGCTCAGGTACTGTTGTTTTGATTCTTGGAAGTCATAATATGACTATTCGGCGCACCTATATATGAGCCCTTAGTGGAGAATGGATTTTGAAATGCCACATTGCGATTGTGGGTTTTCATCCTTCCAAAAGGCTACGACTTACATTGGAACTAATATATGGCTTATATTATGTACCGTTTCGTTTATACAAATCAATATTATGACAAAAAGTTGAAATTAGTATGTGATAATATCGGCTTCTTTTCAATTTCTGCCCGCCAGTTGGCCGCCATATTGACTGTGAGTATCACTTGCCAAACCCTAATGAATAATTCATACATATCAACATGTAATGGTGGGTAGAAATCGCGAAACAATAACGCCCATCCTAAGAAAGTAAAGTAATGTAGACTTGTTTTCAAATTTCGGTCGCCATTTTGGCCGCCATCTTCGATTTGGAAAACCATTTTTTGCATGAGATGTAAGGTAATTACTTCACCTCAGTATTTACAACTCAACTGTACGCATGGGTGGAGTTGTCTCGACAATAATGCCCAATGATGTGAATATGAGGGAATTTCGGTGATTTTTCAAAATCTGTCCGCCATTGTGGGCGCCATTTTGGATTTGGGGGACTTTTATTTGGATATGGTACAAGAAAGTTCTTCGCCTAAGTGTTCCCAACTTACAATAGTAAGCAGGTGTGGAGTTGTAATGACAATAATGCTCACTGATGTTAAAATCAGCGATTTTCGGCGATTTTTTATTTCTGGTGGCCATTTTGGCCGCCATCTTGGATTTGGGTAAATATTCCTCAACTCAGGTATAAGAGGAATCCTAGCTCGAGTATCTCCTGCAAATATATATGCATGGGTGTTGTTATAATAGCAATAACATTCATTGATTCGAAACATAACATCGCGTTATTAACGGAGATTCGGCTTTGACCTATGATACCGGCATTTGGGAAAACGTGATATCGGACAAAAATATCCCGCAATGAATGCATATTATGGTCCCCATGTGTTCGCCAATGACTCCTCTATATGATAAATGTATAACATGACGCAAACATTCTAACATTTTCCCACAGAGACAAACGAAAGGTGGTAACATGTCCGAAAAATAGCATATTTTCACATTTCGGCGGCCATCTTGGTCGCCATATTGGATTATGGGGTCGGATTTTTGGCTAATTTGTAAGGGTTGTATATTAGCATAACGAATCGAGCGGAAAACAAGACCGCATGTGCTATCATCTTTACTATAATGGCGATCAAAGAGACCTGGTGCATTTGAAAAAAATGGCCGCCATGATGGACGCCATCTTGTCTGGAGTCTCTGCGGCCACTTTTTTTTCTTGTTAACAAGTGAAAAAAATTAGAGGAGACCTTAAGGATGAAAATTAGTGGGGTGAAGTTAAGTCCTGGGGGGGGGGGTGCAGAGGTCTACCAATATCTCCTGGACTAAGACTATAGTGGTCGATCCCTTATTGCCTCGCATACAGACTAATTTCTCAGACTAGTTATTGTTTTATTTTGTTTTACGTTAATATTGTTTGTCTTTTTTACATAGATGGACAACTATAGACCCCCACCCCAATAAAAGAAATAAAATGTGAAAGAGCAAAATAAAAATAAATGAAAATACGTCACTTGAATACATATCACTGTAGACATAATAATTAACAATATAGGAACAGATTCGAATCATGCTTAATTTTGTAAAGCTGCATATTCAAAATATGCCATTCTAGGCAGTGTTCTGGTTTGAAAAATTGAGGAAAGATTTATGCATCTTGATGTTATGACCGACAATTTTGAGTTTATATCTATTTGTTCTGAGCTATCGATTAAAATATTCGATATTTAGACACTCTATGTACACCCCCCCCCCCCCCCCCCCACGTCTACTACATGTATGATATTACAGAAAATCAATTTATTCCGCATGACTAATTATGCAAGGTAAAAAGAAAGCCTCTGTTTCGCAGAAAACGCTACCATTCAGTAAATATTGGGAGAAGGTGACATATTAATATAGTTTACCAAAGTTCTAGAACAGACCTGAAAAAAAACCCCCCAAAAATCATATTGAACCTTCTGTCAAAATAACTACCACATCCATGATGTCAGAAACCAATGGTATATCATAGCCATTAAATTACCCCTACTGATCATTCGAAACTTTCCATAGTCAAATTGACGTCGCATATTACGTCCGTCATCTTCCAATAAAACATAGAGCATTTGATATTTATTCCTCAAAATTTAAGGTTGGTATATGGCTAGGTAGGCCTGTACGTGAACACAGATGAGTCTCGGGTTGGTGGGGGGGGGGGTGTTGCTGCACATGTTCATCTATGAGAGTTCATGCATACATCGGGAGAGATTTCCAGGCCTGGGCAGCACCATCGGTAGTGTTACAACTGACAAACGGGCGCCACGATATCTGAGTTGTACACGCAAGAAAAATAACCAAACTTCTTCAAGATGGTGATCTCTCTTTTTTGTGCCATTTTAAATAAGATTCCGGCCTGTTAAATAATAATTCTGAAACACCAGTCGGCAGAATATATTGACACTAGTGGACGTTGATTTTTCTTACAATTATATATTATATCTGGACGTCAATTGTATACTAACTACACTGCTTGGAAATGTTGAATGTGATTTAACCATGGGGAAAATGATTTTGGCATTTATTTTCTTTCTAATACTAAGATAAAACTCATCAATTTAAAATAATCGTATATAGCTGTTGCGAATATTGCCCGGTAGACGCATTCATTCAGGTGTGTTATAATTGAAACTAATAATGCTAAATGTGTAAGAGCTTCCTTTTAGAATAAATTGGTGGCCCTGAAAAGGGCCGTTTGAGTAGAGTGAGAATCAGCAACTCACTTAGGCGCGTTCGCCACGGACACGTCTTGCCAGCTGGATATCCTTTGGCATGATGGTTACTCTCTTGGCGTGGATGGCACACAAATTGGTGTCCTCGAAGAGTCCGACCAAGTAAGCCTCGGAGGCCTCTTGTAGAGCCATAACAGCTGAGCTCTGAAATCTCAAGTCAGTTTTGAAGTCTTGAGCGATTTCTCGTACCAGTCGCTGGAATGGCAGCTTCCGGACCAGAAGTTCTGTGCTCTTCTGATAACGACGAATTTCTCGCAGGGCAACTGTTCCTGGCCTGTATCTGTGTGGTTTCTTGACACCACCGGTTGCTGGAGCACTTTTTCTCGCAGCTTTTGTGGCTAGCTGTTTTCTTGGGGCTTTGCCACCAGTCGATTTTCTTGCAGTTTGCTTCGTGCGAGCCATTTTTCCGATTCAAATTGGACGTCAGAATAATATAACCGCCGAAAGTTGTGCGAGCTTTTATTCTGACCGATATAAGACGTCATTGGTTGACGGTTGACGCTTTCGACGTTTTCATTGGTTCGTTAACGTCAAACATGATTGGCTGTTACAGACATACGTGATTGGTCACAAAATTATGCGTTTCTGATCCGATCCGCGTCAGGTCTGATCTGAGAACAAAAATTTTACATCCGAAAAACAAAGTAAATTTTCAAAACTATTACGAATAATCATTGATGCTGAATGTAATGGTTGCATTGATGAAGTACAAGCTATACATTCTAGAGCTTTTACAAATTAACATCTCGACATCCAAGTACGTGCGATTTCATTTATAAATTGTCTTGTCATATATACTACACACGTGTATTGACATTTAACTGCATGTACTGACGACGTCCAACAAACTTGATCCCCTTCGAAAGGAAAAGTGCCCCAAAAGGTTTCCTTGCACAGACTGACACACAATTTCCCGATAACCGATGTTAATTATACAAAATTTTCAAAATTACGGATTGCATGTGGTTTTTTTCTCACTCTCTCCCGAAATGCGCAGAATATATAAAAAATAAATTCAAACATCGAATGAAACTAGAAACGCGGGAAATGTGGGGGTGGGGTGGGGTGGGGTGGACAAACATAATATATCTTGATTTTTTACACGATAACATTGCCCCGATTGACAAAACAATTACTCAAAATCACAAGGCACGAAATGCAAGAATTGTTATTGTTTTTCCATCAACTGTTCAACTTTGTGTGATTTTACTGCCAATTTACGGGCAAATCTCTTAAATGATATCTGAACTTCAAAAATTCGAACTGAATGGTACCTGTATGAAACGTGTTTTACAATTCTCGTGGGCTGCTGTGTGGGTCTATAGGAACGGTTTAAATCTACATATTGGAATTTGATAGTATTTGGTTTTCACCAATGTGAATGGAAATGATTTTTATAATATCAGCAATTGTAGAGCTTTCTTATCGGAAAATTTGGTTGGCCCTGAAAAGGGCCGTTTAAACTTGTTAGCTTTCACCCAAGATTTATTTCTTTGCCTTACTCTTAGGCTTAGCTGCTTTCTTGGCTGGCTTCCTTGCTGCCTTTTTAGCTGCTGGTTTCTTTGCTGCCTTCTTTTTGGGTGCAGCCTTCTTTTTGGGTTTCTTCGCTGCCTTCTTTTTTGGCTTCTTTGCTGCCTTCTTCTTGGGCTTCTTTGCTGCCTTCTTCTTTGGTTTCTTAGCCCTCTTAGGTTTCTTGGCCCTCTTAGGTTTCTTGGCCTTCTTTTTCTTTGGTTTCCTGGGAGCCTTGGTCCGTCCAACACGGAATCTTCCGGTGGCACCAGTTGCCGTGGAACCCTTGGGTCTCACCAATGCACCAGATTTCAATCCCTGAGTGAAAGCTCTGCGCATCATCGCGTTTTAGTCCTTGCTCCAGACGCACCCCTGTTATTAGCCATGATGTGCTTCTTGATAGCCTGAGCAGATGACCCTTTGCGATCTTTTATAGCCCCGATGGCCGTGACAATCATCTGTAGACATGTTGGCTTTGCTGGTCTTTTCTTGCTTGGAGACCTCTTCCTCCTCTTTGGAGACTTCTTCCTCTTGGGTGATGCTGCCCCTCGGTGGCGAACCGCTTCTTGAACCTGCCATATATAGTATCAATGGTAATAACTCTGATTCGTTTCGGAGTTTATGCCGATTTTTTGAAAACGTGCACCTTAAAGCTAAATGGCGCGGACGTCGGCGAAACCACATAACGTCGCCCAGTCTCCAACATCGCGGCGGTGAATGTTTTTTTTTTCTAAAATGTGTGTTAAATTGGACGGATATATGTCACATCCTCCGAAAAATTACGTTTCATTGATATGAAATGTCGAACCCCATTGCCTAAATGTGTTAACGATAGTCCACCTTCATTCCAAAAACTGACCCTACCATTTTAGAGTTCCGTGTTAGCCGTTGCAAACTTTAACATACATCGAAATATATTCGACAAACTCGGCGGGTCACCTCAATTAAAAAATAAACACCTATAAAACTCACAAAATGCAGGCTACTATTTTTCTTCAATTTCAAGTATTGGTATAGTGTATGGTTCAGTGCGATGGCCATATGCTAATTTAAATTGAGAAAGTAAACGTTACAGCTACGGAAATCTTGGAATCAGAAACACATTTTGGTTAAAATTTTATCCGAAGCCATTGCAATTTGATGTCGCCCATCATGCACGCTTCCAAATCACTGCGTTCAAGTCGGGATATTTCCATCGTTCATAGTTTCACAAGAAGTATAAATTAGTATCAATGCATTGTCAGAATCTAATATTATGGATGAGATGGATATCTATATTTGATATTATTCTTCAACATGTTCTCCAAGTCATATATACATGCAACAGAATCTGCTTGTGAAAAGTCCCCATGCTGGCGTCCTGTTTTCATAACAAACCGTTCTAAACACATACTCTTGCTACTAACATATGCCTATTATACTTGATATATGCATATGAGACTCATTTGGGCTGAATATGTCACTCTCACCGGATTTCTGTGATAAAGTTACCCAGGTTCCTAAATTTTTGATAAAGTTACACAGGTTGGAGAGAATTGTGTTAAAGTTACCCAGGTTAAGCAAATCTCACAATATCAACTCGATTTAAAAGTGACAGAGGGAAAAATTGTTCAGTTTTTGGCAGGTATTAGCCCTTATTAAGTATAAATTAAGACATATTAGCACTGTAGTTCGTCATTTTGATCGCAAAAATTAATAATTTGTTGCTAAACATGAAATGTTATTAACCTGGGTAACTTTATCACAATACTTTCCAACCTGGGTAACTTTATCACATTTCAGGAACCTGGGTATAACTTTATCACAGAAAACCGGTGAGAGTGACCTATTCAGCCTCATTTGGGGTACCTGGTTCTGATTCAGTTCTAAAATGTAAAATCCTTCATTGCCTCGAAGACAGACTAATTTTTCGCCCTGTTCTTGTTTTAGTTCTGATTCAGTTCTAAAATGTTTACTCTCGGAATATATACCCCCTTGTGACAATATATAAGACAAACTCTTCAATTATTACGTAAAACAGGCATAATTATTTCCGCGTGCCAATTTAAAATACTCATATATCAACACAATGCCACATCAAATAGTGGTCGATCCCTTATTGCCTCGCATACAGACTAATTTCTCAGGCTAGTTATTGTTTTATTTTGTTTTACGTTAATATTGTTTGTCTTTTGTACATAGATGGACAACTATAGACCCCCACCCCAATAAAAGAAATAAAATGTGAAAGAGCAAAATAAAAATAAATGAAAATACGTCACTTGAATACATATCACTGTAGACATAATAATTAACAATATAGGAACAGATTCGAATCATGCTTAATTTTTTTAAGCTGCATATTCAAAATATGCCATTCTAGGCAGTGTTCTGGTTTGAAAAATTGAGGAAAGATTTATGCATCTTGATGTTATGACCGACAATTTTGAGTTTATATCTATTTGTTCTGAGCTATCGATTAAAATATTCGATATTTAGACACTCTATGTACACCCCCCCCCCCCACCTCTACTACATGTATGATATCACAGAAAATCAATTTATTCCGCATGACTAATTATGCAAGGTAAAAAGAAAGCCTCTGTTTCGCAGAAAACGCTACCATTCAGTAAATATTGGGAGAAGGTGACATATTAATATAGTTTACCAAAGTTCTAGAACAGACCTGAAAAAAAACCCCCAAAAAAATAATATTGAACCTTCTGTCAAAATAACTACCACATCCATGATGTCAGAAACCAATGGTATATCATAGCCATTAAATTACCCCTACTGATCATTCGAAACTTTCCATAGTCAAATTGACGTCGCATATTACGTCCGTCATCTTCCAATAAAACATAGAGCATTTGATATTTATTCCTCAAAATTTAAGGTTGGTATATGGCTAGGTAGGCCTGTACGTGAACACAGATGAGTCTCGGGTTGGTGGGGGGGGGGGGGGGTGTTGCTGCACATGTTCATCTATGAGAGTTCATGCATACATCGGGAGAGATTTCCAGGCCTGGGCAGCACCATCGGTAGTGTTACAACTGACAAACGGGCGCCACGATATCTGAATTGTACACGCAAGAAAAATAACCAAACTTCTTCAAGATGGTGATCTCTCTTTTTTGTGCCATTTTAAATAAGATTCCGGCCTGTTAAATAATAATTCTGAAACACCAGTCGGCAGAATATATTGACACTAGTGGACGTTGATTTTTTCTTACAATTATATATTATATCTGGACGTCAATTGGTTACACTGGTGTAAATACTATAGGCAGCTCCCCCTGCGGTTGCGGGAGGAGTATAGAGTTTCACAATTAAAACACTCTGGGCTGTGATTGGTTGCATGAATTAAATGTAAACTGTTGACAAAAATTCAAGGAATCATTCTCCCACAAACTTCATTTGCCAAGAGGCCCATTCATTAAAGGTGAAGTCTGTTGTGGCTGTTTAGAAATTTTAAGTGTGATTGAAAAAATGACAATATTTTTTTAGTGCGGAACTGACCCTAGTCATGAAAAAACGAAAATTTGAAGTGGATTCCCTGCTAGACGGTGTTGATTTTTTTATTGGGAAAGTTTCCACAGATGTCAAGCTCACATAATCCGAAGGCAGTTTGAACAGTTTCCATTTGACCTCTGATGCAGATCAACAAACGTTAACATTGAAGCCTATGGGAAATATTTACACCAGTGTAACCTAAAGGGAAAAAATAGCTTTTTATCATTTTTGATTCCTGGGAGTCACTTTAAAGCATTTTAATGCATTTTACAGAGCCTGGTCTTTCAGTCCAATGAATATCTCATGCTTGGTGTGGCTATTCTTGCTGCTGATGTCTTCTTTCACTTACATCAGCCAAAAAAATAGTAAGATTTTTCATAAAAAATGCCAATTTTTCAAGGTATTTTCAAAAAAATTCAAGGTGGTAATAGTCACATGATAATGCAAATGACCCATAACATGAGCATGTCAACGACACATATATCAATTGTTATAAGAACCTAATCTAACAAGTATTTTGGATTTTATAGCCAGTGATATACAGATATATATCATAAAAGTGTGTCATTTCCACTGGTGGGTATGGTCATTTGAAGGTTAATAGCACTAAAACTTGGACACATTTAAGAAAATGCTTCAGCAATTCAAAGAGAGCATATCTTTATTCAACTAATTCAATATACACCCACATCCAGTTATCTTGGATCACCCTTGCAGACCTGAAAATGTCATATTTTATTCTTCAATGTGCTGATAAAGTCATGCGCTTGATGCTCAGCTGATCAGATCTGGACTCAATGACCTCACATCACCAGAAGTTCTCTCATGGAAAGAATATTGTACAGTCTTCCATAGCTGATCCAAGTTTGCAACACCAGACCCCTAAAACTGAGTGAAAATGGGGCCTGAACATGACTGGTGGTGGAAAATTGTGCCTTTTTGATGAATAATTTGTTAAAGGGGGTGGGGTTAAATTGTGTGTGATAAATAAAGAACCATAGGGGTGATATTGTTTTTGAACACATTTTTTCCATTGATGGGCAATTCTGAAGAAATGTAGGGAGTTACAATTATTCCGCGAAAAAGCGGGCTATCGCTTTAGGTTACACTGGTGTAAATACTATAGGCAGCTCCCCCTGCGGTTGCGGGAGGAGTATAGAGTTTCACAGTTAAAACACTCTGGGCTGTGATTGGTTGCATGAATTAAATGTAAACTGTTGACAAAAATTCAAGGAATCATTCTCCCACAAACTTCATTTGCCAAGAGGCCCATTCATTAAAGGTGAAGTCTGTTGTGGCTGTTTAGAAATTTTAAGTGTGATTGAAAAAATGACAATATTTTTTTAGTGCGGAACTGACCCTAGTCATGAAAAAACGAAAATTTGAAGTGGATTCCCTGCTAGACGGTGTTGATTTTTTTATTGGGAAAGTTTCCACAGATGTCAAGCTCACATAATCCGAAGGCAGTTTGAACAGTTTCCATTTGACCTCTGATGCAGATCAACAAACGTTAACATTGAAGCCTATGGGAAATATTTACACCAGTGTAACCTAAAGGGAAAAAATAGCTTTTTATCATTTTTGATTCCTGGGAGTCACTTTAAAGCATTTTAATGCATTTTACAGAGCCTGGTCTTTCAGTCCAATGAATATCTCATGCTTGGTGTGGCTATTCTTGCTGCTGATGTCTTCTTTCACTTACATCAGCCAAAAAAATAGTAAGATTTTTCATAAAAAATGCCAATTTTTCAAGGTATTTTCAAAAAAATTCAAGGTGGTAATAGTCACATGATAATGCAAATGACCCATAACATGAGCATGTCAACGACACATATATCAATTGTTATAAGAACCTAATCTAACAAGTATTTTGGATTTTATAGCCAGTGATATACAGATATATATCATAAAAGTGTGTCATTTCCACTGGTGGGTATGGTCATTTGAAGGTTAATAGCACTAAAACTTGGACACATTTAAGAAAATGCTTCAGCAATTCAAAGAGAGCATATCTTTATTCAACTAATTCAATATACACCCACATCCAGTTATCTTGGATCACCCTTGCAGACCTGAAAATGTCATATTTTATTCTTCAATGTGCTGATAAAGTCATGCGCTTGATGCTCAGCTGATCAGATCTGGACTCAATGACCTCACATCACCAGAAGTTCTCTCATGGAAAGAATATTGTACAGTCTTCCATAGCTGATCCAAGTTTGCAACACCAGACCCCTAAAACTGAGTGAAAATGGGGCCTGAACATGACTGGTGGTGGAAAATTGTGCCTTTTTGATGAATAATTTGTTAAAGGGGGTGGGGTTAAATTGTGTGTGATAAATAAAGAACCATAGGGGTGATATTGTTTTTGAACACATTTTTTCCATTGATGGGCAATTCTGAAGAAATGTAGGGAGTTACAATTATTCCGCGAAAAAGCGGGCTATCGCTTTAGGTTACACTGGTGTAAATACTATAGGCAGCTCCCCCTGCGGTTGCGGGAGGAGTATAGAGTTTCACAATTAAAACACTCTGGGCTGTGATTGGTTGCATGAATTAAATGTAAACTGTTGACAAAAATTCAAGGAATCATTCTCCCACAAACTTCATTTGCCAAGAGGCCCATTCATTAAAGGTGAAGTCTGTTGTGGCTGTTTAGAAATTTTAAGTGTGATTGAAAAAATGACAATATTTTTTTAGTGCGGAACTGACCCTAGTCATGAAAAAACGAAAATTTGAAGTGGATTCCCTGCTAGACGGTGTTGATTTTTTTATTGGGAAAGTTTCCACAGATGTCAAGCTCACATAATCCGAAGGCAGTTTGAACAGTTTCCATTTGACCTCTGATGCAGATCAACAAACGTTAACATTGAAGCCTATGGGAAATATTTACACCAGTGTAACCTAAAGGGAAAAAATAGCTTTTTATCATTTTTGATTCCTGGGAGTCACTTTAAAGCATTTTAATGCATTTTACAGAGCCTGGTCTTTCAGTCCAATGAATATCTCATGCTTGGTGTGGCTATTCTTGCTGCTGATGTCTTCTTTCACTTACATCAGCCAAAAAAATAGTAAGATTTTTCATAAAAAATGCCAATTTTTCAAGGTATTTTCAAAAAAATTCAAGGTGGTAATAGTCACATGATAATGCAAATGACCCATAACATGAGCATGTCAACGACACATATATCAATTGTTATAAGAACCTAATCTAACAAGTATTTTGGATTTTATAGCCAGTGATATACAGATATATATCATAAAAGTGTGTCATTTCCACTGGTGGGTATGGTCATTTGAAGGTTAATAGCACTAAAACTTGGACACATTTAAGAAAATGCTTCAGCAATTCAAAGAGAGCATATCTTTATTCAACTAATTCAATATACACCCACATCCAGTTATCTTGGATCACCCTTGCAGACCTGAAAATGTCATATTTTATTCTTCAATGTGCTGATAAAGTCATGCGCTTGATGCTCAGCTGATCAGATCTGGACTCAATGACCTCACATCACCAGAAGTTCTCTCATGGAAAGAATATTGTACAGTCTTCCATAGCTGATCCAAGTTTGCAACACCAGACCCCTAAAACTGAGTGAAAATGGGGCCTGAACATGACTGGTGGTGGAAAATTGTGCCTTTTTGATGAATAATTTGTTAAAGGGGGTGGGGTTAAATTGTGTGTGATAAATAAAGAACCATAGGGGTGATATTGTTTTTGAACACATTTTTTCCATTGATGGGCAATTCTGAAGAAATGTAGGGAGTTACAATTATTCCGCGAAAAAGCGGGCTATCGCTTTAGGTTACACTGGTGTAAATACTATAGGCAGCTCCCCCTGCGGTTGCGGGAGGAGTATAGAGTTTCACAATTAAAACACTCTGGGCTGTGATTGGTTGCATGAATTAAATGTAAACTGTTGACAAAAATTCAAGGAATCATTCTCCCACAAACTTCATTTGCCAAGAGGCCCATTCATTAAAGGTGAAGTCTGTTGTGGCTGTTTAGAAATTTTAAGTGTGATTGAAAAAATGACAATATTTTTTTAGTGCGGAACTGACCCTAGTCATGAAAAAACGAAAATTTGAAGTGGATTCCCTGCTAGACGGTGTTGATTTTTTTATTGGGAAAGTTTCCACAGATGTCAAGCTCACATAATCCGAAGGCAGTTTGAACAGTTTCCATTTGACCTCTGATGCAGATCAACAAACGTTAACATTGAAGCCTATGGGAAATATTTACACCAGTGTAACCTAAAGGGAAAAAATAGCTTTTTATCATTTTTGATTCCTGGGAGTCACTTTAAAGCATTTTAATGCATTTTACAGAGCCTGGTCTTTCAGTCCAATGAATATCTCATGCTTGGTGTGGCTATTCTTGCTGCTGATGTCTTCTTTCACTTACATCAGCCAAAAAAATAGTAAGATTTTTCATAAAAAATGCCAATTTTTCAAGGTATTTTCAAAAAAATTCAAGGTGGTAATAGTCACATGATAATGCAAATGACCCATAACATGAGCATGTCAACGACACATATATCAATTGTTATAAGAACCTAATCTAACAAGTATTTTGGATTTTATAGCCAGTGATATACAGATATATATCATAAAAGTGTGTCATTTCCACTGGTGGGTATGGTCATTTGAAGGTTAATAGCACTAAAACTTGGACACATTTAAGAAAATGCTTCAGCAATTCAAAGAGAGCATATCTTTATTCAACTAATTCAATATACACCCACATCCAGTTATCTTGGATCACCCTTGCAGACCTGAAAATGTCATATTTTATTCTTCAATGTGCTGATAAAGTCATGCGCTTGATGCTCAGCTGATCAGATCTGGACTCAATGACCTCACATCACCAGAAGTTCTCTCATGGAAAGAATATTGTACAGTCTTCCATAGCTGATCCAAGTTTGCAACACCAGACCCCTAAAACTGAGTGAAAATGGGGCCTGAACATGACTGGTGGTGGAAAATTGTGCCTTTTTGATGAATAATTTGTTAAAGGGGGTGGGGTTAAATTGTGTGTGATAAATAAAGAACCATAGGGGTGATATTGTTTTTGAACACATTTTTTCCATTGATGGGCAATTCTGAAGAAATGTAGGGAGTTACAATTATTCCGCGAAAAAGCGGGCTATCGCTTTAGGTTACACTGGTGTAAATACTATAGGCAGCTCCCCCTGCGGTTGCGGGAGGAGTATAGAGTTTCACAATTAAAACACTCTGGGCTGTGATTGGTTGCATGAATTAAATGTAAACTGTTGACAAAAATTCAAGGAATCATTCTCCCACAAACTTCATTTGCCAAGAGGCCCATTCATTAAAGGTGAAGTCTGTTGTGGCTGTTTAGAAATTTTAAGTGTGATTGAAAAAATGACAATATTTTTTTAGTGCGGAACTGACCCTAGTCATGAAAAAACGAAAATTTGAAGTGGATTCCCTGCTAGACGGTGTTGATTTTTTTATTGGGAAAGTTTCCACAGATGTCAAGCTCACATAATCCGAAGGCAGTTTGAACAGTTTCCATTTGACCTCTGATGCAGATCAACAAACGTTAACATTGAAGCCTATGGGAAATATTTACACCAGTGTAACCTAAAGGGAAAAAATAGCTTTTTATCATTTTTGATTCCTGGGAGTCACTTTAAAGCATTTTAATGCATTTTACAGAGCCTGGTCTTTCAGTCCAATGAATATCTCATGCTTGGTGTGGCTATTCTTGCTGCTGATGTCTTCTTTCACTTACATCAGCCAAAAAAATAGTAAGATTTTTCATAAAAAATGCCAATTTTTCAAGGTATTTTCAAAAAAATTCAAGGTGGTAATAGTCACATGATAATGCAAATGACCCATAACATGAGCATGTCAACGACACATATATCAATTGTTATAAGAACCTAATCTAACAAGTATTTTGGATTTTATAGCCAGTGATATACAGATATATATCATAAAAGTGTGTCATTTCCACTGGTGGGTATGGTCATTTGAAGGTTAATAGCACTAAAACTTGGACACATTTAAGAAAATGCTTCAGCAATTCAAAGAGAGCATATCTTTATTCAACTAATTCAATATACACCCACATCCAGTTATCTTGGATCACCCTTGCAGACCTGAAAATGTCATATTTTATTCTTCAATGTGCTGATAAAGTCATGCGCTTGATGCTCAGCTGATCAGATCTGGACTCAATGACCTCACATCACCAGAAGTTCTCTCATGGAAAGAATATTGTACAGTCTTCCATAGCTGATCCAAGTTTGCAACACCAGACCCCTAAAACTGAGTGAAAATGGGGCCTGAACATGACTGGTGGTGGAAAATTGTGCCTTTTTGATGAATAATTTGTTAAAGGGGGTGGGGTTAAATTGTGTGTGATAAATAAAGAACCATAGGGGTGATATTGTTTTTGAACACATTTTTTCCATTGATGGGCAATTCTGAAGAAATGTAGGGAGTTACAATTATTCCGCGAAAAAGCGGGCTATCGCTTTAGGTTACACTGGTGTAAATACTATAGGCAGCTCCCCCTGCGGTTGCGGGAGGAGTATAGAGTTTCACAATTAAAACACTCTGGGCTGTGATTGGTTGCATGAATTAAATGTAAACTGTTGACAAAAATTCAAGGAATCATTCTCCCACAAACTTCATTTGCCAAGAGGCCCATTCATTAAAGGTGAAGTCTGTTGTGGCTGTTTAGAAATTTTAAGTGTGATTGAAAAAATGACAATATTTTTTTAGTGCGGAACTGACCCTAGTCATGAAAAAACGAAAATTTGAAGTGGATTCCCTGCTAGACGGTGTTGATTTTTTTATTGGGAAAGTTTCCACAGATGTCAAGCTCACATAATCCGAAGGCAGTTTGAACAGTTTCCATTTGACCTCTGATGCAGATCAACAAACGTTAACATTGAAGCCTATGGGAAATATTTACACCAGTGTAACCTAAAGGGAAAAAATAGCTTTTTATCATTTTTGATTCCTGGGAGTCACTTTAAAGCATTTTAATGCATTTTACAGAGCCTGGTCTTTCAGTCCAATGAATATCTCATGCTTGGTGTGGCTATTCTTGCTGCTGATGTCTTCTTTCACTTACATCAGCCAAAAAAATAGTAAGATTTTTCATAAAAAATGCCAATTTTTCAAGGTATTTTCAAAAAAATTCAAGGTGGTAATAGTCACATGATAATGCAAATGACCCATAACATGAGCATGTCAACGACACATATATCAATTGTTATAAGAACCTAATCTAACAAGTATTTTGGATTTTATAGCCAGTGATATACAGATATATATCATAAAAGTGTGTCATTTCCACTGGTGGGTATGGTCATTTGAAGGTTAATAGCACTAAAACTTGGACACATTTAAGAAAATGCTTCAGCAATTCAAAGAGAGCATATCTTTATTCAACTAATTCAATATACACCCACATCCAGTTATCTTGGATCACCCTTGCAGACCTGAAAATGTCATATTTTATTCTTCAATGTGCTGATAAAGTCATGCGCTTGATGCTCAGCTGATCAGATCTGGACTCAATGACCTCACATCACCAGAAGTTCTCTCATGGAAAGAATATTGTACAGTCTTCCATAGCTGATCCAAGTTTGCAACACCAGACCCCTAAAACTGAGTGAAAATGGGGCCTGAACATGACTGGTGGTGGAAAATTGTGCCTTTTTGATGAATAATTTGTTAAAGGGGGTGGGGTTAAATTGTGTGTGATAAATAAAGAACCATAGGGGTGATATTGTTTTTGAACACATTTTTTCCATTGATGGGCAATTCTGAAGAAATGTAGGGAGTTACAATTATTCCGCGAAAAAGCGGGCTATCGCTTTAGGTTACACTGGTGTAAATACTATAGGCAGCTCCCCCTGCGGTTGCGGGAGGAGTATAGAGTTTCACAATTAAAACACTCTGGGCTGTGATTGGTTGCATGAATTAAATGTAAACTGTTGACAAAAATTCAAGGAATCATTCTCCCACAAACTTCATTTGCCAAGAGGCCCATTCATTAAAGGTGAAGTCTGTTGTGGCTGTTTAGAAATTTTAAGTGTGATTGAAAAAATGACAATATTTTTTTAGTGCGGAACTGACCCTAGTCATGAAAAAACGAAAATTTGAAGTGGATTCCCTGCTAGACGGTGTTGATTTTTTTATTGGGAAAGTTTCCACAGATGTCAAGCTCACATAATCCGAAGGCAGTTTGAACAGTTTCCATTTGACCTCTGATGCAGATCAACAAACGTTAACATTGAAGCCTATGGGAAATATTTACACCAGTGTAACCTAAAGGGAAAAAATAGCTTTTTATCATTTTTGATTCCTGGGAGTCACTTTAAAGCATTTTAATGCATTTTACAGAGCCTGGTCTTTCAGTCCAATGAATATCTCATGCTTGGTGTGGCTATTCTTGCTGCTGATGTCTTCTTTCACTTACATCAGCCAAAAAAATAGTAAGATTTTTCATAAAAAATGCCAATTTTTCAAGGTATTTTCAAAAAAATTCAAGGTGGTAATAGTCACATGATAATGCAAATGACCCATAACATGAGCATGTCAACGACACATATATCAATTGTTATAAGAACCTAATCTAACAAGTATTTTGGATTTTATAGCCAGTGATATACAGATATATATCATAAAAGTGTGTCATTTCCACTGGTGGGTATGGTCATTTGAAGGTTAATAGCACTAAAACTTGGACACATTTAAGAAAATGCTTCAGCAATTCAAAGAGAGCATATCTTTATTCAACTAATTCAATATACACCCACATCCAGTTATCTTGGATCACCCTTGCAGACCTGAAAATGTCATATTTTATTCTTCAATGTGCTGATAAAGTCATGCGCTTGATGCTCAGCTGATCAGATCTGGACTCAATGACCTCACATCACCAGAAGTTCTCTCATGGAAAGAATATTGTACAGTCTTCCATAGCTGATCCAAGTTTGCAACACCAGACCCCTAAAACTGAGTGAAAATGGGGCCTGAACATGACTGGTGGTGGAAAATTGTGCCTTTTTGATGAATAATTTGTTAAAGGGGGTGGGGTTAAATTGTGTGTGATAAATAAAGAACCATAGGGGTGATATTGTTTTTGAACACATTTTTTCCATTGATGGGCAATTCTGAAGAAATGTAGGGAGTTACAATTATTCCGCGAAAAAGCGGGCTATCGCTTTAGGTTACACTGGTGTAAATACTATAGGCAGCTCCCCCTGCGGTTGCGGGAGGAGTATAGAGTTTCACAATTAAAACACTCTGGGCTGTGATTGGTTGCATGAATTAAATGTAAACTGTTGACAAAAATTCAAGGAATCATTCTCCCACAAACTTCATTTGCCAAGAGGCCCATTCATTAAAGGTGAAGTCTGTTGTGGCTGTTTAGAAATTTTAAGTGTGATTGAAAAAATGACAATATTTTTTTAGTGCGGAACTGACCCTAGTCATGAAAAAACGAAAATTTGAAGTGGATTCCCTGCTAGACGGTGTTGATTTTTTTATTGGGAAAGTTTCCACAGATGTCAAGCTCACATAATCCGAAGGCAGTTTGAACAGTTTCCATTTGACCTCTGATGCAGATCAACAAACGTTAACATTGAAGCCTATGGGAAATATTTACACCAGTGTAACCTAAAGGGAAAAAATAGCTTTTTATCATTTTTGATTCCTGGGAGTCACTTTAAAGCATTTTAATGCATTTTACAGAGCCTGGTCTTTCAGTCCAATGAATATCTCATGCTTGGTGTGGCTATTCTTGCTGCTGATGTCTTCTTTCACTTACATCAGCCAAAAAAATAGTAAGATTTTTCATAAAAAATGCCAATTTTTCAAGGTATTTTCAAAAAAATTCAAGGTGGTAATAGTCACATGATAATGCAAATGACCCATAACATGAGCATGTCAACGACACATATATCAATTGTTATAAGAACCTAATCTAACAAGTATTTTGGATTTTATAGCCAGTGATATACAGATATATATCATAAAAGTGTGTCATTTCCACTGGTGGGTATGGTCATTTGAAGGTTAATAGCACTAAAACTTGGACACATTTAAGAAAATGCTTCAGCAATTCAAAGAGAGCATATCTTTATTCAACTAATTCAATATACACCCACATCCAGTTATCTTGGATCACCCTTGCAGACCTGAAAATGTCATATTTTATTCTTCAATGTGCTGATAAAGTCATGCGCTTGATGCTCAGCTGATCAGATCTGGACTCAATGACCTCACATCACCAGAAGTTCTCTCATGGAAAGAATATTGTACAGTCTTCCATAGCTGATCCAAGTTTGCAACACCAGACCCCTAAAACTGAGTGAAAATGGGGCCTGAACATGACTGGTGGTGGAAAATTGTGCCTTTTTGATGAATAATTTGTTAAAGGGGGTGGGGTTAAATTGTGTGTGATAAATAAAGAACCATAGGGGTGATATTGTTTTTGAACACATTTTTTCCATTGATGGGCAATTCTGAAGAAATGTAGGGAGTTACAATTATTCCGCGAAAAAGCGGGCTATCGCTTTAGGTTACACTGGTGTAAATACTATAGGCAGCTCCCCCTGCGGTTGCGGGAGGAGTATAGAGTTTCACAATTAAAACACTCTGGGCTGTGATTGGTTGCATGAATTAAATGTAAACTGTTGACAAAAATTCAAGGAATCATTCTCCCACAAACTTCATTTGCCAAGAGGCCCATTCATTAAAGGTGAAGTCTGTTGTGGCTGTTTAGAAATTTTAAGTGTGATTGAAAAAATGACAATATTTTTTTAGTGCGGAACTGACCCTAGTCATGAAAAAACGAAAATTTGAAGTGGATTCCCTGCTAGACGGTGTTGATTTTTTTATTGGGAAAGTTTCCACAGATGTCAAGCTCACATAATCCGAAGGCAGTTTGAACAGTTTCCATTTGACCTCTGATGCAGATCAACAAACGTTAACATTGAAGCCTATGGGAAATATTTACACCAGTGTAACCTAAAGGGAAAAAATAGCTTTTTATCATTTTTGATTCCTGGGAGTCACTTTAAAGCATTTTAATGCATTTTACAGAGCCTGGTCTTTCAGTCCAATGAATATCTCATGCTTGGTGTGGCTATTCTTGCTGCTGATGTCTTCTTTCACTTACATCAGCCAAAAAAATAGTAAGATTTTTCATAAAAAATGCCAATTTTTCAAGGTATTTTCAAAAAAATTCAAGGTGGTAATAGTCACATGATAATGCAAATGACCCATAACATGAGCATGTCAACGACACATATATCAATTGTTATAAGAACCTAATCTAACAAGTATTTTGGATTTTATAGCCAGTGATATACAGATATATATCATAAAAGTGTGTCATTTCCACTGGTGGGTATGGTCATTTGAAGGTTAATAGCACTAAAACTTGGACACATTTAAGAAAATGCTTCAGCAATTCAAAGAGAGCATATCTTTATTCAACTAATTCAATATACACCCACATCCAGTTATCTTGGATCACCCTTGCAGACCTGAAAATGTCATATTTTATTCTTCAATGTGCTGATAAAGTCATGCGCTTGATGCTCAGCTGATCAGATCTGGACTCAATGACCTCACATCACCAGAAGTTCTCTCATGGAAAGAATATTGTACAGTCTTCCATAGCTGATCCAAGTTTGCAACACCAGACCCCTAAAACTGAGTGAAAATGGGGCCTGAACATGACTGGTGGTGGAAAATTGTGCCTTTTTGATGAATAATTTGTTAAAGGGGGTGGGGTTAAATTGTGTGTGATAAATAAAGAACCATAGGGGTGATATTGTTTTTGAACACATTTTTTCCATTGATGGGCAATTCTGAAGAAATGTAGGGAGTTACAATTATTCCGCGAAAAAGCGGGCTATCGCTTTAGGTTACACTGGTGTAAATACTATAGGCAGCTCCCCCTGCGGTTGCGGGAGGAGTATAGAGTTTCACAATTAAAACACTCTGGGCTGTGATTGGTTGCATGAATTAAATGTAAACTGTTGACAAAAATTCAAGGAATCATTCTCCCACAAACTTCATTTGCCAAGAGGCCCATTCATTAAAGGTGAAGTCTGTTGTGGCTGTTTAGAAATTTTAAGTGTGATTGAAAAAATGACAATATTTTTTTAGTGCGGAACTGACCCTAGTCATGAAAAAACGAAAATTTGAAGTGGATTCCCTGCTAGACGGTGTTGATTTTTTTATTGGGAAAGTTTCCACAGATGTCAAGCTCACATAATCCGAAGGCAGTTTGA